>SJYX01006974.1:108208-149734 GCA_006410675.1 Oreotragus oreotragus
AGCCTGGTGGGCTGCCATCTATGGGGTCACACAGAGTCGGACATGACTGAAGTGACTTAGCAGCAGCAGCAGCAGAAAAGGCAGAGGAACCAGAGATAAAATTGCCAACAGCTGATGGATCATCAAAAAAGCAAGCGAGTTCCAGAAAATCATCTGTTTCTGCTTTATTGACTATGCCAAAGCCTTTGACTGTGTGGATCACAATAAACTGTGGAAAATTCTTCAAGAGATGAGAATACCAGACCACCTGACCTGCCTCTTGAGAAATCTGTATGCAGGTCAGGAAGCAACAGTTAGAACTGGACATGGAACACCAGACTGGTTACAAATAGGAAAAGGAGGACATCAAGGCTGCATATTATCACCCTGCTTATTTAATTTATATGCAGAGTACATCATGAGAAATGCTGGGGTGGAGGAAGCACAAGCTGGAAACAAGATTGCCGGGAGAAATATCAATAACCTCAGATATGCAGATGACATCACCCTTATGGCAGAAAGTGAAGGAGAACTCAAGAGCCTCTTGATGAAAGTGAAAGAGGAGAGTGAAAATGTTGGCTTAAAGATCAACATTCAGAAAACTAAGATCATGGCATCCGGTCCCATCATTCCATGGCAAATAGATGGGAAAACTGTGGAAACAGTGGCTGACTTTATTTTTCTGGACTCCAAAATCACTGCTGATGGTGATTGCAGCAATGAAATTAAAAGACACTTACACCATGGAAGGAAAGTTATAATGAACCTATTCAGCATATTGAAAAGCAGAGACATTACTTTGTCAACAAAGGTTTGTCTAGTCAAGGCTATGGTTTTTCCAGTGATCATGTATGGATGTGATATCTGGACTATAAAGAAAGCTGAGCTCCAAAGAATTGATGTTTTTGGACTGTGGTGTTGGAGAAGACTCTTGCAAGTCCCTTGGAGTGCAAGGAGATCCAACCAGACCATCCTAAAGGAAGTGAGTCGGGAATTCATTGAAAGGACTGATGTTGAAGCTGCAACTCCAATACATTGGCCACCTGATGTGAAGAGCTAACTCATTTGAAAAAACCCTGATGCTGGGAAAGATTGAGGGCAGGAGGAGAAGAGGACGACAGGGGATGGGATAGTTGGATTGCATCACCGACTCAATGGACATGGGTTTAGGTGGACTCTGGGTGTTGGTGATGGACAGGGAGGCCTGGTGTGCTGCGGTTCATGGAGTCACAAAGAATCGGACATGACTTAGTGACTGACCTGAACTGAAAAAGATTTTAAAAGTGTTTAACCTTTAAATATGAAACTATCAAAAAAGAAAATTTTAAATTGATTTTCAAGTTTTCACGATTTAAGAATCTGTTTTTGTCCCTTATAATAGCTATCATTTTAATTAAGTTCTTAACATAGCATTGTGAGGAAAGTATTATTATGCCTAAATTTTAGCTGATGAAACCAAGGCTAGGAAAACTTACATAAAACCAGTTTAAAGTCACCCAGTTTGTCGTTAGTTGAGCTAGAATTTGAACCAAATTTTGTCTTTCTCCTTAGTCTATACTTTTTCCATTATAACTAACATTTTTCTAAAATTAGTTTTAAGGTTTGGTATTTACTGAAATCTCATTTAGCCTACCACTACATAAGGAAGATGAGTAGACTTAGTACTTATAATTTAGGTTTTTAAAAATGATCTTACTGGTGAATGAAAAGAAAAGGGTTAGTCTTTTCAACTATTAAAATGTTTCCATTTTTTATCTATACTTTTCTGCTGGCTAATTGCTCATCTTGCTTACCACAGACAACTGTAAAACTATTAAAAAAAAATTAAAAAAAAATAAATGCCAATGCTTACTTAGAAAAAAAAAAAACAACACTTAAGCTTATATAGAGAGTAGTTACCCCCTTAATCACACTCCAGTTAACATTTAGTTGATAGACATGTCTTACATAACGTATGTAACATATGACTTATAACATAACTTATGTATAACAGGAAATTATTCTCCAGCTAATGTTTAGTTGATGCAATCTTGCTGACTGCATTTTCTTTTTCTTTTGGCATCTAATGTGATCTGTGGTTGTCTGAAGAGTTCTTGCAAATGGCTGGAAAAAAAGAAGTGAAAGATAAAGGAGAAAAGGAAATATATATATATTTGAATGCAAAGTTCCAAAAAATAGCAAGGAGAGATAAGAAAGCCTTCCTCAGTGATCAAAGCAAAGAAACAAAGGAAAACAATAGAATGGGAAAGACTACAGATCTCTTCAAGAAAAGTATAGATACCAAGGGAACATTTCATGAAAAGATGGGCACAATAAAGGACAGAAATGGTATGGACTTAACAGAAGCAGAAGATATCAAGAAGAGGAGGCAAGAATACATGGAAGAACTGTACAAAATAAAATCTTCATGACCCAGATAATCACAATGCTGTGATTACTCAACTAGAGGTAGATATCCTGGAGTCAGAAGTAAAGTGGGCCTTAGAAAGCATCACTAATTACAAAGCTAGTGGAGCTGATGAAATTCCAGCTGAGCTATTTCAAATCCTAAAAGATGATGTTGTAATAGGACTGCATTCTATATCCCAGAAAATTTGGAAAACTCAGCAGTGGCCACAGGACCAGAAAAGGTCAGATTTCATTCCAAAGAGAGGCAGTGCTAAAGAATGCTCAAACTACCGCACAATTGCACTCATCTTCACTTCAGTTGCTCAGTCGTGTCCAACTCTGTGTGACCCCATGAATCGCAGTATGCCAGCCCCCTCTGTCCATTACAAACTCCCGGAATTCACCCAAACTTATGTGCATCGGGTAGGTGATGCCATCCAGCTGTCTCATCCTCTGTCATCCCCTTCTCCTCCTGCCCCCAATCCCTCTCAGCACCAGAGTCTTTTCCAATGAGTTAACTCTTCACATGAGGTGGCTAAAGTATTAGAGTTTCAGCCTCAGCATCAGTCCTTCCAATGAACACCTAGGACTGATCTCCTTTAGGATGGACTGGTTGGATCTCCTTGCAGTCCAAGGGACTATCAAGAGTCTTCTCCAACACCACAGTTCAAAGGAATCAATTCTTTGGTGCTCAGCTTTCTTCACAGTCCAACTCAAACATCCATAAATGACCNAGGTGGCCAAAGTATTGGAGTTTCAGCTTCAGCATCAGTCCTTCCAATGAACACCCAGGACTGATCTCCTTTAGGATGGACTGGTTGGATCTCCTTGCAGTCCAAGGGACTATCAAGAGTCTTCTCCAACACCACAGTTCAAAGGAATCAATTCTTTGGTGCTCAGCTTTCTTCACAGTCCAACTCAAACATCCATAAATGACCACTGGAAAAACCCAGGCCTTGACTAGACAGATCTTTGTTGGCAAAGTAATATATCTGCTTTTTAATATGCTATCTAGGTTGGGCATAACTTTCCTTCAAAGGAGTAAGTGTTTTTAAATTTCATGGCTGCAATCACAATCTGCAGTGATTTTTGAGCCCCCCCCCCAATAAAGTCTGACACTGTTTCCACTGTTTTCCCATGTATTTGCCATGAAGTGATGGGACCAGATGCCATGATCTTCATTTTCTGAATGTTGCTCTTGAAGCCAACTTTTTCACTCTCCTCTTTCACTTTCATCAAGAGGCTTTTTAGTTCCTTTTCACTTTCTGCCATAAGGGTGGTGTCATCTGCATATCTGAGGTTATTGACATTTCTCCCGGCAAACTTGATTCCAGCTTGTGCTTCTTCCAGCCCAGCATTTCTCATGAGGTACTCTGCATATAAGTTAAATAAGCAGGGTGACAATATACAGCCTTGAGGTACTCCTTTTCCTATTTGGAACCAGTCTGTTGTTCCATGTCCAGTTCTAACTGTTGCTTCCTGATGTGCATATAGGTTTCTCAAGAGGTAGGTCAGGTGGTCTGGTATTCCCATCTCTTTCAGAATTTTCTACAGTTTATTGTGATCCACACAGACAAACGCTTTGGCATAGTCAATAAAGCAGAAATAGATGTTTTTCTGGAACTCTCTTGCTTTTTTGATGATCCAGTGGATGCTGGCAATTTGATCTCTGGTTTCTCTGCCTTTTCTAAAACCAGCTTGGACATCTGGAAGTTCACAGTTCATGTTTTGCTGAAGCCATGGCATCTTGTCCCTTCACTTCATGGCAATTACATGGGGAAATAATGGAAACAGTGAGAGACTTTATTTGGGCAGCTCTAAAATCACTGTTGAGTGCTGAAGAATTGATGCTTTTAAACTGTGGTATTGGAGAAGTCTCTTGAGAGTCCCTTGGAACGCAAGGAGATCCAACCAGTCCATTCTAAAGATCAGTCCTGGGTTTTCTTTGGAAGGACTGATGCTAAAGCTGAAACTTCAGTACTTTGGCCACCTCATGAGAAGAGTTGACTCACTGGAAAAGACTTTGATGCTGGGAGGGATTGGGGACAGGAGGAGAAGGGGACGACAGAGGATGAAATCGCTGGATAGCATCACTGACTCGATGGACTTGAGTTTGTGTACACTCCGGGAGTTTGTGATGGACAGGGAGGCCTGGCGTGCTGCGATTCATTGGGTTGCAAAGAGTCGGATATGACTGAGCGACTGTACTGAACTGCAAATCTCTGCAGATGATGACTGGAGCCATGAAATTAAGATGCTTGCTCCATGGAAGAAAAGCTATGACCAACCTAGAAAGCATATTAAAAAGCAGAGACATTACTTTTCCAACAACTCTCCATCTAGTCAAAGCTATGGTATGGGTGTGAGAGTTGGACTATGAAGAAAGCTGAACTCTGAAGAATTGATGCTTTTGAACTATGGTGTTGGGAAAAAGACTCTTGAGAATCCCTTGGACTGCCACGAGACCCAACCAGTCAATCCTAAAGAAAATCAGTCTTGAATATTTATATGAAGGACTATTGCTGAAGGTGAAACACCAACAATTTGACTACCTGATGCAAAGAGCTGACTCATTTGAAAAAAACCCCTGTTGCTGGAAACAGATCGAGGGCAGGAAGACAAGGGGACGACAGAAGATGAGATGGTTGGATGGTGTCACTAACGTGATGGACATGAGTTTGAGCAAGCTCAGGGAGTTGCTGATGGACAAGGAATCCTGACATGCTGCAGTCCATGGGGTCACAAAGAATTGGACATGACTGAGTGACTGAACTGAACTGATGTGATCTTATGCTGCTTACTGATCCACACATAAGGAGGCCTCAGAAGTAGGAACCTTAACCATGATATACTCATTGTTGTTGTTCAGACACTGAGTTGTGTCTGACTCTTTGCAACCCTTTGAACTACAGTCCACCTCTGAATATAATAAAGCAACCACTGTCTATTCTCTAAGCATTTTTGTGAGTAATATTGTCTATTTAATAATTATATAGTAGGATCATAATAAAAAAACAGTTATAATTTAGATAGGGATCCTTCACTCGGAAAACAGCTGTTGCCCAAGATAACTTTGTTTCTCCAAAGGACGTATTGACCAAAGTTTGGCTCTTCCTTTCCCCTGGGGAAGGTCTTCCTTCCACTTTGAAATCCCTATTAACTACTGGTTTTAAATTCAGTTGTCTGATTCTCCTGAGGACTTAATATTCATTTTAAAATATTTATTTATATATTTGGTTGTGGTAGATCTTATTTGCAACACACAGTATCATTTGTTTGCAGTATATGGACTGTTAATTGCAGTGTGAGGGATCTAGTTATCTCACCAGGAACTGAACTCAAACCCCCCTGCACTAGGAACATGGACTCTTACCAACTCGACCATCTGGGAAATTTCAAGGCTTCACCTTCTTATGGAGCCCCCATTCATGTGAATTTAAATTTTATTTCTTCCTGTTAATATCTCATATCAATTCAATTATTAGACCAACCAGAAGAACTGGGAAGGGCAGAGGAAAATTTTTCTTCAGACACCATACAAGAAATGTAAACACAATGTGCACTGGATATAAACCTAAATTAATTGAAAGAGTGCATAGTGGTAATCTACTTCAACTTTTATGAAATAGACACTACTTATCATTCTTAGGAAGAGATCTTTTACAACTTCTTGAAAAGATTATTTGACATATAATTAACTTGTAACTTCCTGGGAAAATTATTTCAAAGTTGTTTCCAAAATAATACAAATAGATTATTCAAATTATTAAATGAATTAATGCTCAAATTTCAAAAGATTATAAGAAAAAATATGTGAGGTAATTAATTTTATAGGAAAAAATGTCAACCAAAATTCCTTCAGAGAAAATGTTTTTTCATAAATCACAATGAATCTTATATGTATATTTACATGCATAATTTTATTTCTAAAAAAGTTTATCATTGTATTCATATAGTGTGATTTTCTGCTTATAAAATATTAAGAAATTCCTAACATATCAAAGATACAACTATATAAATATTTTCAGTGGTTTATCACCCACTCCTGCTGGCAGATTATAATAACTCACACCTGGACTCTCAGACTGAATTTCTGAGTTGTGACTCAAGCAGACATCACCTATATGGTAAAAACGTTGCACATTCTATGTCCTGATCCATAACTGGTGGCAAATGGCAGAAGAGTTTAAACACCTCTTGGTGAGAACCACAGACATCACTTGGAGGCTATGTCACATGTGTGTGATTAGTCTTGGTTGCCAATAGTACAGAAAAATAGAACATTGGCAATGTCCAAGACAGTGACCATATAACAGTAATGCATATATATATAAATGTATTATGGGCTTCCTTGGTGGCTCAGACAGTAAAGAATGTGCCTGCAATTGAATCTGGGTTCAATTCCTGGGTCCGGAAGATTTCCTGGAGGCGGAAATGGCAACCCAATCCAGTATTCTTGCCTAGATAATCCCGTTGACAGAGGAGCCTGGAGGGCTACAGTCTATGGGGTTGCAAAGAGTCAGACAAGACTGAGCAACTAATATGACAACAATAAAAATAAATGTTATCCACTGCAAACTTTTTTTAAAAAAATATTTTTTGATGCAGACCATATTTTAAAGTCTTGATTGAATTCATTACATTATTATTTCTGTTTTGTATTTTGTTTTTTTGGCCACAAGACATGTGGGATATCAGCACCCAGACCAAGGACTGAACCCAAGTCCCCCACATTGGAAGGTGGAATCTTAACCATTGGATTACCAGGGAAGTTCCCCCATTTCCATGAAACTTTGAAGGAAGTGTAATCTCAGTGTTAGTTCTAAGTCTATTCCTTGTGTTCTTTCTATCTGGTAAGTATGGTAACAGTGGATTTTCTGCCTTACTAGCAACATGAAGCATCCCATTTCTACTACATTTAGATTTTACTGTTGTAACTTCTCTGAAATACATTATGGAATATTACAAATCAAAAAGAACATATGAGAAAATAATTCTTGAACTATATAAATTCTAGACTATAGTTGAGCTTTTTTCAATACTCAGAAAATAGATTACATTTTTTTTAGATCAGAATCAATTGAGATAAAGAACATTAAACTTGCTTTTCCTTATTCATTTTTTAAACATTCAGGTGATTTAGCATGATTTAAAATTTTAAGAGACAGTATCATGACAGTACTAATGGAATGCAAATGCTAAATGATTTAGCTTTAAATTAAATCACTTTAATGGGTATAGCTGATCATATTGTTGATGTAAGCCTGTTTAATATCATGGTTATATCCAAGCACTTCTATTTCAGGCATATATACTTTCCCTAGTACGGACTTCCCAGGTGGTGCTGATGGTAAAGAACCCACCTGCCAATGGCAGATATATAAGAGATGAGTGTTCAGTCATTGGCTGGAAAATCCTCTGAAGGAAGGAATGGCAACCACTCCAGTATTCTTTCCTGGAGAATCCCACGGACAGAGGAGCCTGTTGGGCTACAGTTCACAGAGTCACACAGACTTGGACACGACTGAAGCAATTTAGCACATCAAGCATGCATGCTTTCTCCAAGGAATAGTGCTTATATAGCTGTAAAGTTTCTGGTTATTGTAGTTGTTTTGAATTCTGACACAGAATACTGACCTCTGAAACCTCTTCTTTATTAAAGATGGCTTGAAATTTATTTTTCCTACAATATTAAATTAGGATTTTACATCTTCAAATATTACACTAGTCTGTATGCCTGGCAGTTAAATTTCTATTCTATGCTCAAAGGATTCATAGCTTCCAAAATAGAAAATCCCCCAAAGCAAAACCAAAACTGTCAAGGGGACAGTATGTGAAATTACTGAGAGGGAAAATTTATTTCCATCGTTTAAAGCCTCTCTCCAGCCAACCAAGTAAGTGCTGAGGAATCTCAGCAGATATGATCATTTTATTTGCTCTTCCAGAAATTTAATTCATCTTCCTGAACTAGTATAAAGAGAGGTGAGGGGCTAAACAACAGGGATTTTTCTAGATAGCAGTCATAAATAAAAATAAAATTTGATTATGTCACCTCTGTCTTTAAAATGTAGCAATGACTCCATAGGCTTCTAGGGAAAAAATAAAATCCTTCCCAAAGCTGAAAATCTCCTTGGCTCTGCACTTCCCCTCCCTGGTGTTCCTTCAACTGCAGGGCTGTTCAGTGAGTCTTGCTGATTCAAGGTCTTTGCATATTCTGTTTCTCCATCAGAAATGCTCTCCACCTACTCTCCATTTAATCTTCTAATTTTGGTGCAAGCTTTTATTCCAAACAGTAGTTTAGATCACAGCCCTTTGTTCTAAGCTTTTGTGAGACCATGCTTCACAACCTCAAAATACATATTTCAGTTTGTATATGTTACTGGTATAATGTAAATTTCATATTTTCAGAATATATCTCAGTTTATATACATCATTGCTTTAATGTCAATTCCTATTTTCAGAATATTTCAGTTTATTTGTATTATTGGTCTCATGTCAATTTCATATTTTCAGAATATATGTCTTAGTTTATATATACTACTGCCTTAATATCAGTTTCCCTGTCTAGTATGTTAGCTCCTTTGGAAGAGGTACATATTAGCCCTTCATCTCCAGAAACAATACCCTGGTCCTTAGAATGCCCTAAATGTGGTATGTTGATACTGCACAGTTCAAGATAAAGCAGGGGTATTTCTGGCATATCATTTTTCTCTTCAAAATCAGGTCTAAAATTTGCAGCTTGCCCTGATTCATGACACTGTTAATCAGTTACCAAAAAAAAAAAAAAAAGGTAGAGGAAAAGAGGAGCAGCTGCTCAGCAAGTAAATTAAAATCTTTGCCCATATTTCCCCCTTAATCTTGGATATCAAGATGAATTTTATGAACCTATTTTATAATTATAATGCCAACATGTTCTGGGATGATTCAGTGAATGAACACTTAAAGGGTAAGTAATCAGGCCTTCTGTTGCAGGTCACATCTATAGAGTTCATGAATGAATTCTGGATCTAATGGGAAAAATTATCTCAATGATAAATCTTACTTGAATTATTGTTTGTGTGCCAAACACTCAGACACTTGTTGTATAAAAGCATTTCAGAAAGACATGTTATGTCATATTATGTTACAGCAGAAACAGATAAATACAAATGCAGAAGTGAGTTTTCTTCCTAAGAAAAGGTAGAGGGTGAGGAAAGGCTTAATGGGTAATGTGGTAGATTGATACCTGTAGATGTGTAGGATATAGACTGAGGGGTGGGTTAGGAGGTCTAATGAGGGGTCTTCCAGGCAGAATAACTAGTATATGCTCCACTTAATGGAGAAGGCAATGGCACCCCACTCCAGAACTCTTGCCTGGAAAATCCCATGGACAGAGGAGCCTGGTAGGCTGCAGTCCATGGGGTCGCTGAGTCAGACACGACTGAGTGACTTCACTTTCATTTTTCACTTTCATGCACTGGAGAAGGAAATGGCAACCCACTCCAGTGTTCTTGCCTGAAGAATCCCAGGGATGGTGGAGCCCAGTGGGCTGCCGTCTGTGGGGTTGCACAGAGTCGGACACGACTGAAGCGACTTAGCAGCAGCAGCAGCAGCTCCACTTAAATATGATAAAAGAAAAGAAGCAAAAGACAAAGGAGAAAAGGAAAGATACACCCGTCTGAATGCAGAGTTCCAAAGAATGCAAGGAGAGATAAGAAAGCCTTCATAAATGTACAATGCAAAGAAATAGAGGAAAACAATAGAATGGAAAAGAAAATTAGAGATACTTAGGTTACATTTCATGCAAAGACTGGCACAATAAAGGACAGAAATGGTATGGATCTAACAGAAGCAGAAGATATTAAGAAGAGGTGGCAAGCATACACAGAAGAACTATACAAAATGATCTTAAAGACCCTGACAACAGTGATGGTGTGATCATTCACCTAGAGCCAGACATCACAGAATACAAAGTCAAGAGGATGCTAAGAAGCTCACTATGACCAAAGCTAGTGGAGTTGATGGAATTCCAGCTGAGCTGTTTCAAATCCTAAAAGATGATGCTGTGAAAGTGCTGCACTCAATATGTCAGCAAATTTGGAAAACTCAGCAGTGGCCACAGGACTGTAAGAGATCAATTTTCATTCCAATCCCAAAGAAAAGTAATGCCAAGGAAAGTTCAAACTACCACACAATTGCTCTCATTTCATATGGTAGTGAAGTAATGCTCAAAATTCTCCAAGCTAGGCCTCAGCAGTATGTGAACTGTGAACTTTCAGATGATCAGAGGAAGGCAGAAGAACCAGAAGTCAAATTGTCAACATTCACTGGATCATAGAAAAAGCAAGAGAATTCTGAGGAAACATCTACTTCCACTTCACTGACTACACTAAAGCCTTTGTGTGGATTATGACATTGTGGAAAGTTCTTAAAGAGATGGGAATACCAGACCATCTTACCTGCCTCCTAGGAAACCTGTATGCAGGTCAAGAAGCAACAGTTAGAACCAGACAGAGAACAGTGGATTGGTTCCAAATTGGGAAAGGTATTCATCAAGACTGTATTTTGTCACCCTCCTTATTTAACTCCTATATACAGTACATCATGCGAAACAACAGGCTGGATGAAGCACAAGCTGGAATTAAGATTGGTGGGAGAAACATCAATAACCTCAGATACACAGATGATCATACATATGTACCCTTATGGCAGAAAGTGAAGAGGAACTAAAGAAACTCTTGATAAAAGTAAAAGAGGAGACTGAAAAAGCTGGCTTAACAATCAACATTCAAAAAATGAAGATCATGGCATCTGGTCCCATAACTTCTTGGCAAGTAGATGGGGAAACAATGGAAACAGTGACAGACTTAATTTTTGGGGGCTCCAACATCACTGCAAATGGTGACTGCAGCCATGAAATTAAAAGATGCTTGCTCCTTGGAAGACAAGCTATGACCAATATGGACACCATATTAAAAAGCAGAGACATTACTTTGCCAACAAATGTGCACCTAGTCAAAGCTATGGTTTTTCCAGTTGTCATGCATGGATGTGAGAGTTGGTTCATAAAGAAAGCTGAGCATTGAAAAATTGATGGTTTTGAACTGTGATGTTGGAGAAGACTCTTGAGAGTCCTTTGGGCTGCAAGGAGATCAAATCAGTCATTCCTGAAGGAAATCAATCCTGAATATTCATGGAGGGATTGATGCTGAGGCTAAAGCTCCAATACTTTGGCCTCCTAATGTGAAGAACTGACTTATTAGAACAGAGCCTAATGCAGGGAAAGATTGAAGGCAGGAGGAGAAGGGATGACAGAGCATGAGATGGTTGGATGGCATCACCGATTCGATGGACATGAGTTTGAGCAAACTCCAGGAGATGGTGATGGACAAGGAAGACTGATGTGCTGCAGTTCATGAGGTCCCAAATAGTTGGACATGACTGAGTGGCTGAACAACAACAACATCCTAGAGCCAAACGTACATTCTTTCTGAGATGCACTAAGAACAGAAAAGCTGAGCAGAACAATCAGACAATTCACAGGACTAGGACAGCGAGCAGAAGATCAGGGCTCATCGACAAAAAGCCCATGTACATCACTCCTGTCTACTAGCTTTGGCTCATGACCCCTAAAGGTCATAAAATAGGAGTAAAATTGAACTGGAGATAAATTCACTCCTGATTTGATTAATATAATCCTGGATTATTAGTATCTCTAGTTTCTTATCTATAGCAAAAAGACATCTTTTAAATGATAAATAATACTATACTAGATCTCCAATGATGTCTATATTATTTTCACATATAACATAAAGCTGGCACTTTTTAAAAAAATATAGGTATTTGAAATATAAATATACATTCACAATACAATGACAAAAAATCAAACATACATAAACTGTACTTTATTAAGGAAAGTGAGGTTTTAATACAGATTTTTAAAATACCTGTGGCTATATAAGTCAGATAATATTGGCAAATAAATAGAATATATAAAAAGTAAAACACACACGAATTCTAGAACTAAAATATTGAGAAATCTAAACAGCTTAGAAATTATTAATTTAGTGGGTAAAGATAGATATGACCTAGCCTAGCCACAAACAAGATAAAGTGGGCTTGAAGACATATCAGAAAAATATAAATTTAGAAGTCCAGGAACACAGAAAAATATAAAACACAGAGCATAACCTAAGGGACAATAGTGTTGTTAAAGTCAATAGAATATGTAAAGAAAATAAGATGGAATACAGGAGAGATAACTGGATTCAAGGAAAGCACAGACTTAAAGAATTTTGCAAGCACCAAGTGGGAAAAAGAAAAAAGAAATCTAGGTGCATCATAATTAAACATATATATACACACATGAGAATATCTTTAAGAGAAAAAAGAGTGTTTTTACAGAATCAATAATGGGGGACAATAAAATAATATAAATCAGATAATCATGGAGTATCATTTTCAGTGTGTGCAAAAAAATTAACTTCTAACAGGAATATATAATCAGCTATTAAAGAATTTTGCAAGCACCAAGTGGGAAAAAGAAAAAAGAAATCTAGGTGCATCATAATTAAACATATATATACACACATGAGAATATCTTTAAGAGAAAAAAGAGTGTTTTTACAGAATCAATAATGGGGGACAATAAAATAATATAAATCAGATAATCATGGACTATCATTTTCAGTGTGTGCAAAAAAATTAACTTCTAACAGGAATATATAATTAGCTAAAACAACCAAGAAGTATTAAGGTAAGAGGGGAAAAAATGATGTTCAGAAAACAAAAATGGAGAAAAGTGGTTACCAGCAAAATTTATGCTAAAGAAAAGCTTATAATATTCAGAAGAAAATGATCCTAGAAGGAAGTGTGGAAATGCAAGAATAAAGAATAACAAAAGTTAAATGTGCATGAAATGGAAAATGTATTGTGTAGTTAAAGAAATAAAACAATAATAAAATATTTCATAGAGTGAGTTAATGCCAATATATGACCATTTTTCTTCTAACACACTGAGTAATCTTTTACCAAAGCAATCTCCATGGAGATAATAACTGTTCTGAACAAAATACACAAACTTACTTATGCCTAAGGGAGGATAAAAATCCAAAACTAATCAACATTTCAAGAACTTAAAAAGGTAATCCATTCTTAACAGAAAATAAAATCAACATCCCAAGATGTGGAAATGAGCAGTTAGCAGGCAAAGATTTTAAGTCACTATTATAATTATTCTTGATGAGGTAAAGGAAGATATCTTCTTGGTTAATTAAAGAGTAGGGAGTCTCAGGAGAAAAACAGTATCTATGAAAAAGAATCCAGTGGAAATTCTAGAGATAAAAAAAACACAATTTCTGAGATTAAAAAAAAATGTCAATGGAAGTACATAATAACTGAAAGGAGATATTAAGAGAATAGACTTAATGAATCTGAAGAAAGACCAATAGAAATCATCTTATTTACAGAAAAGAGAAAAGTAAATGATGACTCAGGGAATTGTTGAACAATATCAAAATGGTGAACATGCATGTGCTTAGTATTCCAGAGACAGAATAGAGAGGAAAATTTAAAAGAAGACCATTTGATTTTTCTAATTTGGTGAAAAAAAAAGTTTCCTTATTTACAAAGTTTAGCAGACTCCAAGAACAGCAGATAAGAAGGAATCCATGCTTAATCACACTCAGAGTGATGAAAACCAAAGATAAAGGGAAATTTTTAAAAAGAAGAAATAGAACATGACATGAAAATGATAATTTCAAATATTTGCTCATTTCTCATCAAAAACTTTGGATGTCAGAAATTGGCAAAACTACTTCTCTGAAGTGCTAAAGGAAAAATCTGCCTGCATAAAATTTTATCAAGCATATATTCTAATATGCAACTTATGATCCTAAGTGAGAATTATACCCTAGACAAACAGGTGGCCAGGAGGCACATAGAAAGAAGTTCAATATCACTAATTATTAAAGAAATGCAAACCAAAATTACAATGAGATATCACCTCTCACCAATTAGAATGGCTTTCATTAAAAAATACTCAAAAGATAAATGCTGGAGAAGGTGTGGAGAGAAGGGAACCCTCCTATCCTGTTGGTGGGAATGTAAATTGGTACAGTCACTATGGAGATTAGTATGGAGGTTCCATAAAAAAACTAAAAATAGAGTATGATCCTGCAATCCCACTCCTGGGCACATATCCTGAGAAAAAACATGATCCAAAAGGATACCTGTAACCCCAGGGTTCATTACAGCACTGTTTACAATATCCAAGACACTGAAGCAACCTAGATGTCCAATGACAGAGGAATGGATAAAGAGGTGATACAGATAAACAATGGAATATTATTCAGGCATTAAAAAGAATGAAACAATGCCATCTGCAGCAACATAGATAGACCTAGGGATTGGCATACTGAGTGAAGTAAGTCAGACAGAAAAGGAGAGATGTTGTATGGCATTCCTTACATGTGGATCTAAAGAAATGATACAAACGAACTTGCTTACAAAACGGAAAGAGACTCACAAACTTAGAGAACTGACTTATGGTTGCTGGGTGATGGGGGTGCAGAGGGGAAAGGGTAGTAAGGGAGGTTGGGAGGGACATGCAAGCACCGCTATATTTAAAATGGATAACAACAAAGACCTACTATATAGCAGATGGAGCTCTGCTCAATATTATATGGCAGCCCAGATGGGAGAGGAGTTTGTGTGAGAATAGATACACGTATATCTATGGTTCAATCCCTTTGTTGTCTACCTGAAGTGATCGCAACCTTGTTTGTTAATGAGCTATATCACAATACAAAATAAAAAGTTTCTTTTTTTAAAAAAAGAATAAATGCAAAGTAAAGTCATATTCAGTTACAACTGTGACTAAAGTGGATATCTTCTATTCCTTTTTTGAGCCTACTGTACTGACTACAATCACAGTATAAGGTTGAATAGGAGCATGAGAATGGATATTCTTGTCTTATTCCTGACCTTAGGAAGAAACGTATACAGAATATTTTTAAAGTGTCAGGTCTGGATTTTTGAAGGGGCCTTTGTCAGGTTGAAAACTTTCCATTTTGTTTCTAGTTTGAAAAAAGTTTCAAGCAGGAATAGTTGTATTTCATGAAATGATTTTTTCATCATATTTTAGATAATTCACAATTTTACTTTTTCAGTCTGCTAAAATGCTGAAATATATTTGTTTTTTTAAGTGTAAATCATTTTGAACATTGACAAAATAAACCCCATTTGGTCATGATATAATATCCTTTCTACATATGGATGAATTACATTTACATATGTATTCTCAATCATGTAAGAAACTAAAAGGAATGTCTTGTGTTCATGAGGGATACTGGTTCATAGTTTTCTTTCCTTGTAATATTTTTGTCTGCTTTTGGTGTCAAGGTAATACTTGATTCATAGATGAGTCAGAAACATTCATTCTACCTTAGTTTTCCCAAAGAGTTTGATAATATTTTATCCAAGTACTTTTTGCTGTTGTATAATACATCAGTAAAGCCACTTTGGTCTAAAGGATTCTTTGTGGAGGGTTTTTTAAATATTAACTATCATTTTTTGAGTGAGATTTGGTTACATGTATCTACTCACCTAGAGCCAGACATCCTGGAATATGAAGTCAAATGGGCCTTAGAAAGCATCACTATGAACAAAGATAGTGGAGGTGATGGAATTCCAGTTTCTGCCATACACCACCACAAATCAGCCACAGTTTTACATATGTTCTCTCTCTCTTGAATCTCCCTCCCACCTCCCACCCCATCCCACCCCTCTAGGTTGTCACAGAGTACCATCTTTGAGCTCCCTGTGTTCATGCATCTTTAGAGGGACATTTTTGTTTCTTTCAAGTTACTGAATTTATTTTCTTAAATTTATTTATAATATTTTCTTATTTTCCCTCTCCTATCTATAAAATCTACAGTGATATTAACTCTCATTACTAATATTGGCAAGTTCTGACCTTTTTCTTGATCAGCCTGGCTTGCAATTTACCGTATTATTGATCTTTAACAGTCAGCTTTTGACTTTCATTGATTTTCTGATACTATGTTTTCCATTTCATTTTTTCTCTTACCATTATGCACTGGTTTTCATATGCTGTAAAGAACTTAGGTTGAGCATTGAGGTCATTATATTCTTCTTTTTGTGCATGAAACACACATGCTATAATTTTCCATCTAAGTACATCTGTGCCTTCCCCCTACCATTGGAAGGAGTCCAGTGACTTCATTTTAATGATAATCATTAGGACTCAAACTGAGACGAAATCTGTAGCCCACAGCTCTGTTTACACAGGCAACAGGGTAATGGCCCAATTCCTCTTGCTTTTCCAAATGTCACTCTTATAATTACCCTGCTGATCTTTCTTGCCTTAAATATGATTTTCTATTTTTCTGATCCTCGAGATTTTCAGTAGTTTCTTGAGAAACATACAGACACAACTCATAACAGCCTCAGTTAGCTTTCATAGCTTTGGGAAGAGATTTGGAATTTGCAGAGATTACATCTCCAACAGACAGAAACATGTTTTCTTATCCACCCTCTCACATAAGTCTATGACTAGAGCAGGTATGCCTGTGTGGGAGGCCCTTGGAAGAGCAGAGGTCTCTGAGGCCTCACGGTCAGCTGACTTAGATGAGATACAAGTCATGTTCTGGTTGTCCGTTCCCAAATTTATCACTCAATTATTCCAACCCATTAAATGAGTAAAAGAGCAAAAAAGAGTACAGGAGTTTCACATTATTGAGTTTCACCATCGCAAAAGGAAGCAACAGGGATGGAGAAAAAAAATATTTGTCCAGGATTCCCTGGTTGTTTTCTCTATGTACCTATTGGGATTAAACCATAAGGGTTGCAACTCTTTCTGGAAGCAGATGGGGTCTCTCCTGCCCTCACCTTCCTAAATCAACACTGTCAATACCAGTAACTCCCCTTTTTACATGTCAATGAAATTCTCATGTAGATTAGATTTTGCCTAAAAAAAAAAAAAAAACTCTTAGTGAAATATTAATGCTATTAACCTGAAGACTGCTCCATTTCCAAACCTGTAACTTCATATTCTGCTGTATTTCTCAACTCATAAGATGCTTTGCCTATGATAGAATAAGCCCAGAGGTTTTATATTAATATAAAATGATATCATAAAGGCACCCTAATAAAAGTGCACAATAATGCTATAGGTCTACTACAACAGCTTTGAGATGCACTCCCCCCAATTTTAGAGCTAAATCAAGGCCTGAGAAGCAAACTGTTCTGCAAATACAATGCCAAAGAAAGTAAATTCTGAGATTAAAAAATGTCCTTGAGTTCCAGTGATATGGATGAAGCTAGAGCCTGTTTTCAGGGTGAAGCAAGTCAGAAAGAGAAAAACAAATATAGTATATTAACACCTATGTATGGAATCGGGAACAATGGTACTGATGAACCTATTTGCCAGGAAGGAATGGAGACACAGAAGCAGAGAATGGAGGAGGGAGGGAGTGGGACGAATGGTGACAGTAGCATCAACATATGCACACTACCATGTGTGTGATGATTGGCTGGTGTGAAACTGCTGTACATCCCAGGCATCCCAGGCTGGTGCTCTCTGATGGCCTAGAGGGATAAGATGGAGGAGAGGGGGAGTAAAAGGATATATGTAAAATTATGGCTGATTTTCATTGTTGTATGGCAGAAATCAACACAGCATTGTAAAAAAACATTTTTTAAAACAACTTTTCCTTTTTAAGTTTCTAAGACTTTGGTCTCTTTTGATCCCAGCTCCTTATTTTGCTTAGCATCAGCAGGAGAAATTCTGAGTGCCCAGTTAGAATTGGAATTCCTGTAGTCAGTACTTCATGGAATTGACTGTACTTTTCTGACAGCTACCTTCTCAGTAACTCAATGTTCAGTTTTAAACAGACCTTTGTAAGGACTCCAGATAATTATTAGGGTATGTACAGTAGTCATGAATGGATGTGAGAGCTAGACCATAAGGAAGTCTGAGCACTGAAGTACTGATGCTTTCAAACTGTGGTGCTGTAGAAGACTCTTCAGAGTCCTTTGGACTGCAAGGAGATCCAACCAATCAATCCTAAAGGAAATCAGTCCTGAAAATCCATTGGAAGGACTGATGCTGAAGTTAAAACTCCAGTACATTGGCCACCTGATGCAAAGAACGGAGTCACTGGAAAAGACCCTGATGATGGGAAAGATTGAGGGCAGGAGGAGAAGGGGACAACAGTGGATGAGATGCTTGGATGGCACCTCTGACTCAATGGACATGACCTTGAGCCAACTATGGGAGATATTAAAGGACAGAGAAGCTTGGTGTGCTGCAGTTCACAGGGTCACAAAGAGCCAGAAATAGTAACTGAACAACAATATACCTGTCTCTTATACACATCTAGATGTGTATAAGAGACAGATGAAACACACATGCTATAATTTTCCATCTAAGTACATCTGTGCCTTCCCCCTACCATTGGAAGGAGTCCAGTGACTTCATTTTAATGATAATCATTAGGACTCAAACTGAGACGAAATCTGTAGCCCACAGCTCTGTTTACACAGGCAACAGGGTAATGGCCCAATTCCTCTTGCTTTTCCAAATGTCACTCTTATAATTACCCTGCTGATCTTTCTTGCCTTAAATATGATTTTCTATTTTTCTGATCCTCGAGATTTTCAGTAGTTTCTTGAGAAACATACAGACACAACTCATAACAGCCTCAGTTAGCTTTCATAGCTTTGGGAAGAGATTTGGAATTTGCAGAGATTAGATCATTGCAGTTTGTATTCAGTACAGTTACATTTTGTGAACTTACCAGAATATCTCAGCAAAAATTGTTATAAAAACTCAAAGGTAAATCAGGGTAGATAAAACATATTTTGTTTACATTCACTAGCCAACTAACCACATAATGCCAGTTGTCTAGCATTAAAATAAGTAAATATAAAGTCAAATGGGGGGAAATCCTAGAAAATGATTTAGTATATTCAGTTCAGTTTAGTTCAGTTCACTCACTCAGTCATGTCTGACTCTGTGAATCCCAGTAGACTGCAGCACAACAGGCTTCTGTGTCCATCACAAACACCAGGAGCTTGCTCAAACTCATGTTCATCCAGTTGGTAATGGCATCCAATCATCTCATCCTCTGTCATCCCCTTCTCGTCCTGTCCTCAATCGTTCCCAGCATCAGTGTCTTTTACATGAGTCAGTTCTTTGCATTAGGTGGCCAAAGTATTGGAGTTTCACATTCAGCATCAGTCCTTCTGATGGATATTCAGGACTGATGTCCTTTAGGATTGACTGGCTTCATCTCCTTGCAGTCCAAGGGACTCTCAAGAGTCTTCTCCAACACCACAGTTCAAAAGCATCAATTATTCTGTGCTCAGCTTTCTTTACGGTCCAATTCTCACATCCATACATGACTACTGGAAAAACCATAGCTTGACTAGACAGACCTTTGTCATCAAGGTAATGTCTCTGCTTTTTAACATGCTGTCTAGGTTGGTCATACCTTTTCTTTCAATGAGCAAGCATCTTTTAATTTCATGGCTGCCGTCACCATCTGCAATGATTTTAGAGTCTAAGAAAATAAACTCTATCACTGTTTCCATTGTTTCTCCATCTATTTGCCATGAAGTTATGGGACTGGATCTTAGCTTTTTGAATGTTGAGTTTTAAGTCAGATTTTTCACTCTCATCTTTCACTTTCCTCAAGAGGCTCTTTAGTTCCTCTTCAGTTTTTGCCATAATGGTGGTATTATCTGCATATCTGAGGTTATTGATATTTCTCCAGGCAATCTTGATTCTAGCTTGTGCTTCATCCAGCCTGGTATTTTGAATGATGTACTCTACATATAAGCTAAATAAGCAGGGTGACAATATACAAACTTGACATACTCTTTTCCCAATTTGGAACCAGTCTGTTGCTTCTTGTACGGTGCTAGCTGTGGCTTCTTCTNCATTGAACTACAGAATGAACAGAACTAAAGAATGAACTACAGAATGAGCATGAAAGTCAACAATTTTCTGTGCACTGCTAGCTTTCTTCCTCAAATTTTAATATTACCTAGGAAAATAACTTATGCTTTTAAGCTACCTTAGGAAATGAACCCATGGCTTTAAATTGGGTATGGGGCAACCCAGAATAAATACTAAATTTCCCAGGTTCCACTGAAGCTAGCTTTGGCAATATGACTCAGACCCAAAGGAATGAAAGCATGCATGTTTTATGCCACTTTAAAGAAGTCTCTTTAAAGGGAAAAACTTAAAGGGGATCCTGGAAAGATAATATTGAGGCTGTAGCTTTTTGGATCTGCCCATATACAGCAATAAAAACAGTAAGGGGAGACTGAATAATAAAAACAAAAATCCATATCCAACATCTACAAGTTTTGCAGAGCAACACCTTCCCCTGTCTCTTATACACATCTTCCTTGCTATTCTCTGCATTCAAATAGGTATAACTTTCTTTAACTCCTGTGCCTTTAGCTTCTCTTCTTTTCTCAGCTCTTTTTAAAGCCTCCTCAGACAACCATTTTGCCTTTTTGCATTTCTTTTTCTTGAGGATGGTCTTGATCCCTGACTCCTGTACAGTGTCACAAATCTACATCCATAGTTCTTCAGGCACTCTGTCTATCAGATCTAATCCCTTGAATCTATTTGTCACTTCCACTCTACAATCGTAAGGGATTTGATTTATGTATATAAATGTATATATGTATAAATGTATACATTTATATACATATACATTTATATATATAAATGTATATGTATATCTTGGTATGTACAACCCTTTTATTCTCCCTTTTACCTTTAAAAATCTGAAAATTTTGTTTTTTGTTTTTGTTTTTGTTTTTCCACCGAACACCAAATTCAGTATGAAATTTGCTATAATGTTTCTACCTTACATATAAATATCCAATAGATACCCCATGTGTTTTACATGGAGGGGACAATGGTAATTCTTGAGCCAAGTGGAAAAACCACAAGCATTCACTACTCCACTGGTGTCCTGACAGCTACTCAAAACAACACTAAAATATCATTAGTTAGCCTAATAATACCACATGTATTTATTACCACACGGTGGCTCAGTCAATGAAGGAGCTGCCTCCAATGCAGGAGACCCAGGTTCAGTCCCTGAGCTGGGAAGATCCCCTGGAGAATGGAAAGTCCACCCACTCCAGTATTCTTGCCTCAATTTTTTCAGCCAGAGGAGCACAGCAGGCTATAATTCATGGGGTTGCACCGTTAGATATGACTTGATGACTAAATCATCACATTCATTGTCCCCTAAAGTGTCTATTCAGAACTTTGCATCTCACATACCTGTGTTACATAGTGTGTATATTGGTCCTTAATGAAAGTGAAAGTGAAAGTGAAGTCGCTCAGTTGTGTTTGACTCTTTGCAACCCCGTGGACTGTAGCCTACCAGGCTCCTCAGTCTATGGGATTTTCTAGGCAAGAGTACTGGAGTAGGTTGCCATTTCCTTCTCCAGGGGATTTTCCTGACCCAGGGATCGAACCTGAGTCTCTTGCATTGCAGGCAGAGACTTTACCCTCTGAGCCATCTTACTTATCATTAGTATGGTCCTTAATATGAATTATCTACTAAAAAAATCTGGAAAATCTAGATGAAAAATTAATATTAGTAGCAAACGATGTTTA
Organism: Oreotragus oreotragus; assembly: GCA_006410675.1. NCBI lineage: Eukaryota > Metazoa > Chordata > Mammalia > Artiodactyla > Bovidae > Oreotragus > Oreotragus oreotragus. The sequence goes on from SJYX01006974.1 coordinate 130,227, forward strand.
ACACTATAATGTTTTAATCATAGATACAGAAAGTCTTTCTTTTTCCTGTATTTGAATTTGTCTTTATTGTGCCTCCCCACTGTGGACTTGACGACCTCAGTATTCTTGAAAGTTAAAAATTAAGTGGTAGTTAATCTGTATGACCTAGTATTTCACAAAGCATCACAAAAATTTAGTTTCCCATCCTGACCATGCAGGAAGTTTTTTCACCCTACTTATATTTGAGTTCCCAATTTTAACTCTAGCTACTTATTTATTTATTATAGATTAAAGGCTGATTCATTAGATACCAGGGCCATTGATGTTAGTTTCGGAAAACTGCAGCTCACCTCCCTTAATCCAAGGATAAGAGCATGTTGCTGATGCAAAATTACCACTACAGGAGAGTAAAGGGGACTCCATGCTTGTCCTCATCAGCCTGGTTCCAAAAGAGGAAGAGGATTTGGCCATTAAAAGACTCTGGCCTGGCACTGGTTACTCCACAGTAGGAACAGCCTGCCTCTGAGACAAGGCAGTTTTATGAAGACAGAGAAGATATGCCAATCAACTTTTTTTTTTTTTCCTCCAAGTTTCCATATTAGAGAAATCTACTTCTGGTGAAGTGCAGAGGCCATGAAATGCTAGACACATCGCACTCATCGAACTTCCACAGCATGGAAGGACCAACATGCAGAGAGAAGACGTGTCTCATACAACAGTGCAATCATCCTTCAATTGAAAGTTTGGAAGCCAAGTACTAAATCAAATACGGTAAGGCACAAATAACTGTGTCATTGCCTGGAATACTAAAGATCGTAGAAATTAACATAGTATCTAGCAGGGGGGTAGAGAGCTTCTGTTGTTGTTGTTCAGTTGTTAACTGTTGTTCGATCTGACACTTTGCAACCCCATGGACTGCAGCATGCCAGGCTTCCCTGTCCTTCACTGTGTCTCAGAGTTTGTTCAAACTCATGTCCATCGAGTCGGTGATGTCATCCAACCATCTCATCCTCTGTCGTCCCCTTCTCCTCCTGTCCTCAATCTTTCCCAGCATCAGGACTTTCCCAATGAATTGGTACACTTTCTCTAGTGTAAGGTGTTGATTATCTTGGGCTGTAACTCAATAATCAACCCTTCTTGTTCAGGATTCTCCCCACTGCATCATTTTGACTCATAAAAATCCAGCATTAGTTAACTACACCACAAGGTAATGAAATTACAAAATGCCTAATTTCATGGAGTGTTTCATGAGAGTGAAGAGCATACCAAAAATTATTAAATTAATTGAAAACTTGAATTTATCTGATTCATATGATAAGACTATCTTAAGTAGTTTGGAAAGTGAAAAAACTTATATATTATCCAATTAATATAAGATGGGAATAAATAATCTAGAAGGAATATCAAATATAACTTTAAAAACTTGAAGAACTGAGAGGGAACTAGAGAAATTGACAGCCTGTATCATGTTTTAATCTCCTATTTTAGTTAATAAATATTTTATTGGAATAGAAAGATGTAGAAAGTAAATACACTAAATTAGATATTGGAAGGAGATACAAGTTCTTAAATGTATATTTATATATTTTTTATATAATGATGGATTATATTTTATTATATAGAAAATATGATATTTCATGAATTTGAGAATACATCTTTCAGGAAACTTTATCATTTTATAAAAATTTAAATAAGAAGTTGAAAAAAACAATAGGGGGAAGCAGAACTGCATAAGTTAAAAGAAATCTGTCAGCAATATTTTAGTGAGTAATTAAATGACCATAGATTTGAGACAACTGGTTTAATATTGGGAATCTGACAAATACACCTTTTCCCTATGAGTCTTCATTGAACTACAGAATGAACAGAACCTGTCTCTTATACACATCTAGATGTGTATAAGAGACAGCCTCAGACAACCATTTTGCCTTTNATTTTATAAAAATTTAAATAAGAAGTTGAAAAAAACAATAGGGGGAAGCAGAACTGCATAAGTTAAAAGAAATCTGTCAGCAATATTTTAGTGAGTAATTAAATGACCATAGATTTGAGACAACTGGTTTAATATTGGGAATCTGACAAATACACCTTTTCCCTATGAGTCTTCATTGAACTACAGAATGAACAGAACTAAAGAATGAACTACAGAATGAGCATGAAAGTCAACAATTTTCTGTGCACTGCTAGCTTTCTTCCTCAAATTTTAATATTTCCTAGGAAAATAACTTATGCTTTTAAGCTACCTTAGGAAATGAACCCATGGCTTTAAATTGGGTATGGGGCAACCCAGAATAAATACTAAATTTCCCAGGTTCCATTGAAGCTAGCTTTGGCAATATGACTCAGACCCAAAGGAATGAAAGCATGCATGTTTTATGCCACTTTAAAGAAGTCTCTTTAAAGGGAAAAACTTAAAGGGGATCCTGGAAAGATAATATTGAGGCTGTAGCTTTTTGGATCTGCCCATATACAGCAATAAAAACAGTAAGGGGAGACTGAATAATAAAAACAAAAATCCATATCCAACATCTACAAGTTTTGCAGAGCAACACCTTCCCTCAAGTGCCCAAATATGAGGTCATGATAATGAGCCACTCTAGGCAACCCCATGGACTGTAGCTTGCCAGGCTCCTTTGTCCATGGGATTCTCCAGGTAAGAACACTGGAGTGTGTTGCCATGCTCCCCTCCATGAGATCTTGCCAACCTAGAGATCAAACCTAGGTCTCCAGCATTGCAGGCAAATTCCTTCCCATCTGAGCCACCAGGAGAGCCAGATGAGCCTCTAGCAAAGATGACATTTTCATGATATCAGTTACAAGAGTCCATGACATAGAAATTATGCAGGAAGACCCAGAGACACACAAAAATGAATCTGTCAGGCTTGAGAACTCTAAAAACAAACAGCCATGCAGGAGTTCCCTAAGACTGGAGCTTGCAGGAGTTCACTGTTCTGCTAGTTCCCAGTTAGACTTCATCAAGTCATCAAAATTATTAATAAAATTTAAGTGTTCCCACCATGCTGGCTTCAGAGTTAGGTGAGAAGATACTTGTGCAACTGTCTATTCAGGTTTCTGAGGTGCAGTTTACCCTGTGATCTTGGTTCTTTTATGAGTTTAAGAAAAGTCATTGATTTTTAGTTTGTCTAGCTTTTGTTGCAGTGAAACAGCAGTGTTGGGAGTGATGGTATCCAAGGATCTTAGAGGCTGAAGCTGATTGTAGAAGTCACTGGCATGTTGTTGAACTTTACAAAAGCACAGGGAAACGAATTCTGCAGACTTTCCAAAAAAAAATCTACTATCTTATAACATGACTCATTCAATAAACTTAGTTTAAAAACAAAGCAAAAAGCAAAAAACAAACATTAAGTTTAGTCCCCAAAGTTCTGGTAAGAAATAAGCAAATATTATAATAACATTTCTATATAAAATTGCCATTCCAGAAAGAAATACCTAAAAATAATAATGTAACATTTCCAAATGAGATTTATTTATTTATTTTTAATTTTTTATTTTTACTTTATTTTACTTTACAGTACTGTATTGGTTTTGGCATACATAAATGTTATAAAAATATTTTTTTTAAATGAAGGAGAAACGTCAAAAGTGTGAAAGTGGAACTATATGTAACATTGCTCTGTATTTTCCAAGTCTTCTGTAAATGTGTTATCCTGCTTTCATAATTAAAAAGAAAAAGAAAAATGAGGGAACACCAAAAATGCTTTATTGAGTTTCAGGAATCTATCAGAAATGCAGGAAAAATATCATTTTCAGAACTGAAGGTTAAACTCAAAGCAACCATGTGAGCAAAGCAAAATGCTATGGAAAATTATCAAGAATTACCAGAAGATGAAAATTGGTAAATATCAAATAGCACATTCAAGAGTGACAAAAAGTGATAGACAAAGATGTTTCAATATGTTCAATTGGATTATATTAAAAAAAAAAAAAAATACATAAATGTTATACAAATATTTTTTTAGGGAGGGGGGTTCATGTTTGGAAGTTCATGTAAAAAAAAAAAAAGACAATTCTCAATAAAATACATTAATCAATAAAAAAAATAAAAATAAATAAATAAAATGAAGGAGAAACGTCAAAAGTGTGAAAGTGGAACTATATGTAACATTGCTCTGTATTTTCCAAGTCTTCTGTAAATGTGTTATCCTGCTTTCATAATTAAAAAGAAAAAGAAAAATGAGGGAACACCAAAAATGCTTTATTGAGTTTCAGGAATCTATCAGAAATGCAGGAAAAATATCATTTTCAGAACTGAAGGTTAAACTCAAAGCAACCATGTGAGCAAAGCAAAATGCTATGGAAAATTATCAAGAATTACCAGAAGATGAAAATTGGTAAATATCAAATAGCACATTCAAGAGTGACAAAAAGTGATAGACAAAGATGTTTCAATATGTTCAACTGGATTATATTAAAAAAAAAAAAAAAAGACTAAGCCAATGAAGAGAAGGAACACTACAAACAACTGAAGGAGAGCCTCCTGATAGAGTAATATATGGTTAGTTACCTGCAAACATACGCAGCTTCCATGCTGTATATACACATACTATGAAAGGGCTAAATCTTCATAAATGAATCAATACTGAAATAAATTATAATGAAATGATTTAATATTGAAGACTGTAATAATAAATCCTATAGCCTTCATCACACAGAAAAACCGAGTCATTTATAAGGGATATGAATTCAGTTTGCCTCCAATCCCTTTTGTCAACAAAGCTTTTTGTTAGAAGAATACAGAATATGTTTAAGAAAATCAAGAAAAAATTTTAAATGAATGATTTACAATAGTCAAACTGACTTTGGATTCTAAAATATAGAGATAAAATTTCATCACTATGGAGGAACTCAGGTAATGTGTCCACAAACTGAACTTGCCTTTATTACCTATATGTTTTGATGCTGGACATCAGACATTCAAAATAACTGGATGTGCATTAACATAATACTGATGATAAACATGAGAGATATAGCTTTACACACAGAACTGAAGTTGCAAGAGATATATGTATGGAAGATTGCATAGTTTGCAATAGTTATTTGCTTTGACCATGTAGGTAAGTACAGCTGTGAAAAATGAAGTGAGAATAGCAAGAATGTATGTCAGTCAAATTACTGATGGTTATGAAAGTGAAATTATCTGAAAAAAAGTTTTACCTGTAATATGAAATGTAACTTATCAGTTATCAATGGTAATTGATTCTCTCCTTCACAATGTTCTTAAAAATAGATGCATACATACACACACACATACACACACACACACACTGCTTGGAATTTTTAAATATAGAGATTCAAGATTGAAGAAATTATTTAAATCTAAAAGGACTGGGAGGGGGGTTCATGGTTGGGAGTTCGTGTAAAAAAATAAATAAATACAAAAAAAAAGAAGAAGAAGAATATTTTGTGACATAAATTATATGAAATTAAGTTTAAAAAAAATAAATAAAAGGACATAAAATTTTGTATTCAGATTCCACTATAAAGACCTAGAAATTATAGCCAATCCAGTAAAGATTAGTCCACAGATGCCTGGTATTGATTTTTAATTTTTACTTCCCACTGAAGAAAATCAGGGTTTCTTGGGAAAATGACTGATTATCGGAATAGAACAAGGAATATACAAGACAAAATGTGTCATTTTAGGACACCAGTGAGATAGCAAACATATCATGGAACATCAGAGAGATAAAAAACTATCATGGAACATTGGCAGACCTGAAGGATTTGGGACTCAATTACAAAAGTTTCCATTGGCCAAAGAGTGGTAAACATAAACTTTGAAAGCTAATACCTGGGTCAAAACAATTCAAATATGTTTTAATTCATTACTCATTAACCTTCCAAAATAATACTGGACTGGTCACTTCTATATTATCCTAGGAAACCTTGTTTTTTAAAAACTAGTAAATGAAGTTAGAATTCATCTTGTCTTTCCTATTTAGAATTTACCTCGAAAAGAAGGTGAGACACAATTCCCCTTTATAGAAGTATTACAAAAGATAAATGGAAGCAAAATGATGGAATTGTAATATCATCATTTTGCAACTCCTAATACATTAATTAGTTGTGTGTATAAAGCATTGATGGACATTGTGTTTTTCCTAAGATAAACCTCAGCAGTGGCCAGTCATGGAAAACCATCATTTGTGAATCAAACACAGCCTCTGGATTCACCTCACAATTCACATGAGCTTAGAGGATGGAGGAACATGTTAACTGTACAAGAGAAATGCAATCAGCAAAGTCTTGACTGTAAGAAACTAGATAAGACATCATCAGTGTTCCTCACCAAATAAATTGCAAGCCAAAAAGTAAAAATGAGAAAGATAGAGGTAACTACACTGATTTAAAGAAACTAATATGGCATACTGATAAACTCTGGAGTAGGAAATGGCAACCCATTCCAGTATTCTGGCCTGGAAAATTCCAGGGACAGAGGAGCCTGGTGGGTTACGGTCCATAGGGTCGCAAAGAGTCAGACACAACTGAACTACTAAGTACGTGTGTGCACACACACACATAGATAAACTAAATTATAAAGAGTTTAGCTGTATTCACATAAGCAATAAATCTGAGAGGAAAAATAAGTTTTTATACAAGTGGTGCTAGTGGTAAAGAACCTGCCTGCCAATGTAGAAGATATAAGAAATAAGGATTCCATCCCTGGGTTAGAAGGTAATGGCAGCCCACTCCAGTATTCTCACAGGAAAATCTCAGGAACAGAGGAGCCTGGCAGGCAACAGTCCCTAGGGTCACAAAGAGTTGGACACAACTGAAGCAACTTAGCATGCACACATAATCACTCTTAGAGAAGGAGGAGAGGATTGGGGGTTTGAGGTGACAAGTAGAAGTCTTTGATGTATGGCGAGATTATTATCTCTTAATTGGGTGATAGTTATAAAGACAGGATGCTTGGGGCTGGTGCACTGGGATGACCCAGAGAGATGATATGGGGAAAGTGGTGGGAGGGGGGTTCAGGATTGGGAACTCATGTACACCCGTGGCGGATTCATGTCAATGTATGGCAAAACCAATACAGTATTGTAAAGTAAAACATAAATAAATAAATAAATAAAGAGAAGTAGAGATGGCTATTATTTGAGAAGTCAAATAGAACCACAGAATGTTACCAAGACCAGAACTACAGCAAGATCACTTTGTCCCTTGTCTGCCTATGCTCTGATGCCTTTTGGAAACAAACAGATCTCTTGCTTGAACCACTGTTACTCTACATTGTCTAATTACTGAAGGCAAATCTAATTTCAACTAGTACAAATTCTTTGACAAAGTTAAATAATTGAAGGGGAGTTCTTTTAATTTGTTAAACATTTTAAGTGGAAGACCTTTACTCTCTTCTAAGGCACAAATATGAGCTATAAACCAACATCAAATGTGACACTGTAACAGAATAGATCTATTACCAATGTTTAGTAGAAAGAGCGTCAGATATATGTAACTTAAGAAAGGATACATTTTTATTGGTAAGATAAAGAAGATAGGAAGAATATCACAGTGTATCGAAAGGAAAATCCATTATTCAGAGTACATGTCTTTTGAGACTAGAACCTTAGCATAAAGGCATTTTGCTCTGGAGACAAGAAAAGACATGTGGCAATGAAATGTTATGGACATATACCAACATTTAGGAAAGTTATATGATCAGAGATTACAAGAATAAATAAATAAAACCATTTAGTAGAACTAGGAAGATCTCAAAATACATTCTGGTGATGAAGGCATAATTGGTCCCATTGTGAAGAGAAAATCAATATGGTTATTCCAGAAAGCTCTTCAATGGGCTTTCTGTTTGTTTGTTTGTTAGGTACTGACAAAGGATTAAAAAGATCTCACACCTGGACAAACAATGAGGGATTGACCAGCCCTGTAAAAAGGAGGCCAGACAGCTAAAATAAGTACTTAACTGAGGCTTACAAAATACTCTTTCATATAAATATTTTATAGTTTTTTTTATAGTATTGTCAACTATAAGTCAAGTATACAGTATATAAGTATATAGTAAGAAAGGAATATGTTATTTAATAATAGTATTCACTACATAATAAATGGTAGTGTAATAAAACACTGAATTCCTGTCGCTTCTCTGTAAAAGATACTGATTTTTAAAGCAGGAACTATGCATCAATGTTATTATGAAGAGTCTGAATCCAAAAAACAATGAGATAGTGAGGTACATTGAATATAGGTCTCTTCTGGAGCCAACAAAAGGTCCATTTATGGCAACTAAAGTACTTATTTATGTGAATTCCAAATCACTGTGGTTAAACAGGGGTAAAGGGTGCATGATAGGAGAAATTTGAGAGCACAAACATGGGCAATGCCTCACCAAGCTCTGATCCTCAAGGACACAGACACACACATGTGATGCCCCTTTGCAATCATACCACATACAGTCTTAGAGAAATTTCTTTTCATGTGTATTTCTCCATCTCATTTATTCTTCAAAAGTATTCTTTTAAAGTCTACATTTCCCTGTTGGAACACCTGTAGTTCATTCAGCAATGTTGGAATCAATGTAGGAAGGATCAGATAAGTCCTTCAAGACTAACCATTTAGTTGCCCATCTCAGCCCACGTCAAGGAACGAGGACCCCATGGGGGAACCAGGGTACAAAAGGCCTCCTGTGTTCCTTGTTTCTTGGCAGGAAATAGGCTTCATTCAGTCTCCATGGAGTTCCTAGGTGGCGCCAGTGGTAAAGAATCTGCCTGCCATTGCAAGAGACATTAGTTTGAGTTCATTCCCTGAGCCAAGAAGATCTCCTGGAGAAGGAAATGACAACCTACTCCAGTATTCTTGCCTGGGTAATCCCAAGGACAAAGGAGCCTGGTGGGCTACAGTCCATGGTGTCAGAAAGACTCAGACATGAGTGACTGACTGCATACAGGCACATAGCCTCCATGACCTTCCCTGAGTTCCACAGAACAGGTTCAGACAGTTGCTAATCAGGAAAAGGAGGGGATACAGAGACAAGGAAACAAGAGTTCCACCTTGGGGCAAGGGCCTGGTTCCTCTTTAAGACACACACCAACCAATGCCTTTGAGTTCTTCTGCAGTTACTGAAACCCCCACCTCAGAAGATACCTTATCTAGTGGCAGGGTCTTCACTGAGGCAACCAAGTTAGAATAAGGTCATTAAGGTAGGTCCTAATGCAACATGAATGTTGGCCTTATTAAAAGAAGAAATTTGGGTACAAGAGACGGACACACAGAAGGTAGATGATGGGAAGAGAGCCAGGGAGAAGATGGCCATTGACAAGCCAGGCAGAGGGACCTGGAGGTATTTCTGCTCACAGGCTCAGAAGGAGTCAACCCTGCTGACACATTAATTCCAGACTTCCATCCTCCAGACTGTGAGACAAAAAGCTTCTGTCATTTAGGCTCCTGACTTTGTGGTACTTTGTTACCAGAGTCCTAGCAAAATACAGCATGTAGAAATGTCTATTTATCCTCCAGGTGCCAAGACTGGCTTCCCAGGTGGCTCAGTGATAAAGAATCTGTCTATCAACGTAGGAGATGCAGGTTCAATCCCTGAGGCAGAAAGATGCCCTGGATAGGGAAATGACAACCCACTTCAGCATTTCCTGCCTGGAAATCTCGTGGACAGAGGAGCCTGGTCAGACTACAATCCAAAGACTCTGAGAGCACACACACATCCTCCGTGTAGTAAAAATCCATTGGATAATGCTGAGCAGGGGACTAACACAGCCCAATTTACATGTTAGAAATAAGGACCATTTCTGTCTGCCATTTGGAGGATTAAAACAAAACCAGAAATTGGGAACCAAAAGAGAGTAATTGCGTAAGGCGAGTACAGATAAAAAGAGAGTGAGTCAGGCAAAAGGGGAATTTATTAGAGGGAAATGAGAGGGTGACTGGCCCTTAAGGAGAACTAGTGTCCTCCCTTTCTGATGGGATCTTTCTTATACCCTGCCAATGAAAAATTCTCTGAAGGGATGGTTAATTTTCAGCCTGTAGTTGAGTCCTGTGGTCACATAGCTGGAGGTCTAGAATCTGATGGTTTTGCAGCCTTGAGAATGTAGGCACCAGTGAGAAAACAGAATATCATTTGGGCAGTTTGGTCAGTCTCAAAAGTCACTGTGATTTTATTAGTTTGCGAGCTCAACGTAATGAGCCATCTTAACAATGAGACCACATGTGGGCTCTATCATTCCAACCTTTTTGATTTAGGATAAGTGCTGAGTCATGTTTAGAATCAAACCCCATACCCACCAGAGGTGCTCAGAGGCCTCAAACAAACCTTGTGGAGGACCCAGAGACCCCACAGAGACTGAGACAGACTGTGCTTGAGTGTCCCCTGTGGAGGCACAGGTCAGCAGTGGACTGCTGTATGGACAGGGGCTCTGGGTGCAGCAGATCTGAATATGGCATAAGCCCTCTTGGAGGAGGTCACTCTTAACCCCACCATAGAGTGGCCAGAACTTACACAGGACTGGGGAAACAGACTCTGGGAGGGCACAAACCGAACCTTGTATGCACCAGGACCCAGGAGAAAGGAGCAGCGACCCCACAAGAGACTGACCCAGACTTGCCTGTGAGTGGCCAGGAGTCTCTGGCAGAGGCATGGATCAGCAGTGGCCTGCTGCAGGGTTGTGGACACTTAGTGTAGCAGTGCCTGCATGGGACCTTTTGAAGGTGGTCAACATTATCTTCATTATCTTCACCACAGATTCAGTTCAATTCAGTTCAGTCATTCAGTCATGTCCGACTCTTTGCGACCCCATGAATCGCAGCACTCCAGGCCTCCCTGTCCATCACTAACTCCCGGAGTTCACTCAGACTCACGTCCATCGAGTCGGTGATGCCATCCAGCCATCTCATCCAGCCCTTCTCCTCCTGACCCCAACCCCTCCCAGCATCAGAGTCTTTTCCAATGGGTCAACTCTTTACATGAGGTGGCCAAAGTACTGGAGTTTCAGCTTTAGCATCATTCCTTCCAAAGAACACCCAGAACTGATCTCCTTTAGAATGGACTGATTGGATCTCCTTGCATTCCAAGGGACTCTCAAGAGTCTTCTCCAACACCACAGTTCAAAAGCATCAGTTCTTTGGCACTCAGCTTTCTTCACAGTCCAACTCTCACATCCATACATAACTACTGGAAAAACACATCTAGTCAGTGATGCCATCCAGCCATCTCATCCTCTGTCATCCCCTTCTCCTCCTGCCTCCAATCCCTCCCAGCATCAGAGTCTTTTTCAATGGGTCAACTCTTTACATGAGGTGGCCAAAGTACTGGAGTTTCAGCTTTAGCATCATTCCTTCCAAAGAACACCCAGAACTGATCTCCTTTAGAATGGACTGATTGGATCTCCTTGCAGTCCAAGGGACTCTCAAGAGTCTTCTCCAACACCACAGTTCAAAAGCATCAATTCTTTGGCACTCAGCTTTCTTCACAGTCCAACTCTCACATCCATACATAACTACTGGAAAAACCATAGCCTTGACTAGACAAACCTTAGTCAGCAAAGTAATGTCTCTGCTTTTTAATATGCTATCTAGGTTGATCATAACTTTCCTTCCAAGGAGTAAGAGTCTTTTAATTTCATGGCTGCAATCACCATCTGCAGTGATTTTGGAGACCCCCCAAAATAAAGTCTGACACTGTTTCCACTGTTTCCCCATCTATTTCCCATGAAGTAATTGAACCAGATGCCATGATCTTAGTTTCTGCTGTGAGGAGGTCTAATTCTCTTCTATTTTGGAGGAACATGGCTGCCAGGGAATCTAGCTGGTTTTGGATAGTTATAAGGCTGTAACTAATTCTTCTACGCTCTCAGTGAGTTTTTTTGAAAGGCTTTGATAGTAATTTAAAGAAGTTGTGAGTCCAGAGGTCCCTGTCCCAATCCCAGCTGCTGTTCCTAAACTGATTAATAGAGGAATGAATTGAATTGCCCATCTGGGTGACTATGAGTTAGTGGGATAGGAAAGGCCAAATTGTTAGGAGCAATAGAAATATCTGGGGCCAGATATAACAGGGTGCATGTTCCTGTCCAGTTAGTGAGAAGACATCAGTCGGTTGTGGTTCCACATAAGAAAAATATTTCAGGGATAAGAAGACAAAACCTGAAATTGATAGCACATAGGACTCTTCCTGGGAACTTGCTCATAGTATCTGAAACTGACAGTGAATGCGCCAGGGTAGCCACTACAAGAGGAGTATTTACACCATATGCAGAAGAGAGTCTCCCTGAGGAAGTAAGAGAATGTTCCACAGTTCCAGAGACATGGTACATGAATTGGCCTGAAGGGAAGGAGAGATGAAGTGTGATTACAGAGGTGTTGCAGTATGGTTCCTAGTTGTGGGTAAGAATTGTTTACAGACTTTCGTCTGGAAAAACAGAAAGGAGCCTGTTGTAGACGAACATCAAAGGTGGTGGGTCCTCCCATAGCTGGTACTTTATGAGTAGAAGTTAGATCTGTAAGGAGGGAGGTCAGTTTGATCAACTGAATATAAATAACTTATATATGATAAAAAGAGAGATTCTCCTCTGTATATGTGATAAAGAGAAGTGTTTACATGAGTTCATTTGCCTGTGGAAATGAGGAATGCTGATCCTCCATGGGAGGGGAATGCCAATCCTCCAGGGGAGGAGATGGATAAGGAAATCCAACAATCACTGGCCAGGGTTGGGTTTTAGAGTTCTGAATAGGCAGGCAAGGTTTAGGGCACAGTGAGTTATAGGCAGGATATTAATGTGAAGTTTGGACTGTAACAGAAGAGAGAGTAAGAGTAAAATCAAGATGTAACATCTCATGTCTAAGGGCAGAAAATGATAAAAATAAGAATCCAGGTGTACAAATGATTTGGGGTTGGTATGAACTCTATGAAATCTCCCTGGAGCCAAAGATCAGTTATAAAGTCAAGGAGTAAGGAGAGATCAGTAACAATGGTGTTTCCAGGAAAGATAATATCTTGTGTTACTATGTGAAGGAAAGTAGAATGAATTCATCTAGGCTGATCACAATAAAAAGGAGGACCATGCCCCCCCCAAAAACAAGAACTATGGAGCAGTAGGTAAAACAGAGGGGAAACTTTTGAATAATAGTCCACCCAGGGGTAAACACAGAGTAAAATCCTATTGTAAATAGGGTAAGTAGGGAAAATCCCAATCCAATTAGTAACCAATACATCTGTTTCTGTTTTACTTATGGATATTTGTTTTAAGCTGCTCTGTTTCTTCAGGAATCTGATCCAGTCGAAGCTTGGGGAGTCCAAAACAGTGCTGGTGTAGCAAGGAGTGTCTGAGCAGGGAATGCTACTTGGCAGAGATGGAGAGTCCTGGGACCTGTTTTAATCTAAAGATATGAAACTAAGAGGAATGGTCTGCTAGTTTAGCAGCTGTTGGTGTGGTCAGAATGATCTCAAATGGACCAGTCCATCGAGGCTGGAGATCCTTATGGCGTAAGGTTTTAAGCAGGACTCGATCCCCGGGTATGAGTGTTAAAGTCAGCTGAATTCGTTTGATGGGGCTTTGGGAGAGAGCAATCTGCATGTTCTCTCGTGAGGTGTCTAATAAGGTTAAGGGTGGGAAGACAATCTCCCAGCAAGGGGCTTGCAGTAGGGAACTGACCTAAGAGAAAAAGGCATCCATATATGAACTCAAAAGGACTGAGGAAAGACAGGGCCCGTAGAGAAGCCGTAATGCGAGCCAAAACCATGGGAAGGGGTTTGGTCCACGGCCTTTGTAGTTCTAGAGAGAGTTTGGTTAGGTGCATTTTGAGAATAGAATTTGTCTTTCCTACTTTCCCAAGGATTGGAGTCTGCAAGGAATATGGATCTGCTGAGGAGCAGATGATGAAAGAGTGGGTGATTAGTTTTAGGAATGAAAGAAGTTTCAGTTCAGTTATACTTAACTGAGGCTTACAAAATACTCTTTCATATAAATATTTTATAGTTTTTTTTATAGTATTGTCAACTATAAGTCAAGTATACAGTATATAAGTATATAGTAAGAAAGGAATATGTTATTTAATAATAGTATTCACTACATAATAAATGGTAGTGTAATAAAACACTGAATTCCTGTCGCTTCTCTGTAAAAGATACTGATTTTTAAAGCAGGAACTATGCATCAATGTTATTATGAAGAGTCTGAATCCAAAAAACAATGAGATAGTGAGGTACATTGAATATAGGTCTCTTCTGGAGCCAACAAAAGGTCCATTTATGGCAACTAAAGTACTTATTTATGTGAATTCCAAATCACTGTGGTTAAACAGGGGTAAAGGGTGCATGATAGGAGAAATTTGAGAGCACAAACATGGGCAATGCCTCACCAAGGTCTGATCCTCAAGGACACAGACACACACATGTGATGCCCCTTTGCAATCATACCACATACAGTCTTAGAGAAATTTCTTTTCATGTGTATTTCTCCATCTCATTTATTCTTCAAAAGTATTCTTTTAAAGTCTACATTTCCCTGTTGGAACACCTGTAGTTCATTCAGCAATGTTGGAATCAATGTAGGAAGGATCAGATAAGTCCTTCAAGACTAACCATTTAGTTGCCCATCTCAGCCCACGTCAAGGAACGAGGACCCCATGGGGGAACCAGGGTACAAAAGGCCTCCTGTGTTCTTTGTTTCTTGGCAGGAAATAGGCTTCATTCAGTCTCCATGGAGTTCCTAGGTGGCGCCAGTGGTAAAGAATCTGCCTGCCATTGCAAGAGACATTAGTTTGAGTTCATTCCCTGAGCCAAGAAGATCTCCTGGAGAAGGAAATGACAACCTACTCCAGTATTCTTGCCTGGGTAATCCCAAGGACAAAGGAGCCTGGTGGGCTACAGTCCATGGTGTCAGAAAGACTCAGACATGAGTGACTGACTGCATACAGGCACATAGCCTCCATGACCTTCCCTGAGTTCCACAGAACAGGTTCAAACAGTTGCTAATCAGGAAAAGGAGGGGATACAGAGATGAAGGAAACAAGAGTTCCACCTTGGGGCAAGGGCCTGGTTCCTCTTTAAGGCACACACCGACCAATGCCTTTGAGTTCTTCTGCAGTTACTGAAACCCCCACCTCAGAAGATACCTTATCTAGTGGCGGGGTCTTCACTGAGGCAACCAAGTTAGAATAAGGTCATTAAGGTAGGTCCTAATGCAACATGACTGTTGGCCTTATTAAAAGAAGAAATTTGGGTACAAGAGACAGACACACAGAAGGTAGATGATGGGAAGAGAACCAGGGAGAAGATGGCCATTGACAAGCCAGGGAGAGGGACCTGGAGGTATTTCTGCTCACAGGCTCAGAAGGAGTCAACCCTGCTGACACATTAATTCCAGACTTCCATCCTCCAGACTGTGAGACAAAAAGCTTCTGTCATTTAGGCTCCTGACTTTGTGGTACTTTGNAGAGGGACCTGGAGGTATTTCTGCTCACAGGCTCAGAAGGAGTCAACCCTGCTGACACATTAATTCCAGACTTCCATCCTCCAGACTGTGAGACAAAAAGCTTCTGTCATTTAGGCTCCTGACTTTGTGGTACTTTGTTACCAGAGTCCTAGCAAAATACAGCATGTAGAAATGTCTATTTATCCTCCATGTGCCAAGACTGGCTTCCCAGGTGGCTCAGTGATAAAGAATCTGTCTATCAACGTAGGAGATGCAGGTTCAATCCCTGAGGCAGAAAGATGCCCTGGATAGGGAAATGACAACCCACTTCAGCATTTCCTGCCTGGAAATCTCGTGGACAGAGGAGCCTGGTCAGACTACAATCCAAAGATTCTGAGAGCACACACACATCCTCCGTGTAGTAAAAATCCATTGGATAATGCTGAGCAGGGGACTAACACAGCCCAATTTACATGTTAGAAATAAGGACCATTTCTGTCCGCCATTTGGAGGATTAAAACAAAACCAGAAATTGGGAACCAAAAGAGAGTAATTGCGTAAGGCGAGTACAGATAAAAAGAGAGTGAGTCAGGCAAAAGGGGAATTTATTAGAGGGAAATGAGAGGGTGACTGGCCCTTAAGGAGAACTAGTGTCCTCCCTTTCTGATGGGATCTTTCTTATACCCTGCCAATGAAAAATTCTCTGAAGGGATGGTTAATTTTCAGCCTGTAGTTGAGTCCTGTGGTCACATAGCTGGAGGTCTAGAATCTGATGGTTTTGCAGCCTTGAGAATGTAGGCACCAGTGAGAAAACAGAATATCATTTGGGCAGTTTGGTCAGTCTCAAAAGTCACTGTGATTTTATTAGTTTGCGAGCTCAATGTAATGAGCCATCTTAACAATGAGACCACATGTGGGCTCTATCATTCCAACCTTTTTGATTTAGGATAAGTGCTGAGTCATGTTTAGAATCAAACCCCATACCCACCAGAGGTGCTCAGAGGCCTCAAACAAACCTTGTGGAGGACCCAGAGACCCCACAGAGACTGAGACAGACTGTGCTTGAGTGTCCCCTGTGGAGGCACAGGTCAGCAGTGGACTGCTGTATGGACAGGGGCTCTGGGTGCAGCAGATCTGAATATGGCATAAGCCCTCTTGGAGGAGGTCACTCTTAACCCCACCATAGAGTGGCCAGAACTTACACAGGACTGGGGAAACAGACTCTGGGAGGGCACAAACCGAACCTTGTATGCACCAGGACCCAGGAGAAAGGAGCAGTGACCACACAAGAGACTGACCCAGACTTGCCTGTGAGTGGCCAGGAGTCTCTGGCAGAGGCATGGATCAGCAGTGGCCTGCTGCAGGGTTGTGGACACTTAGTGTAGCAGTGCCTGCATGGGACCTTTTGAAGGTGGTCAACATTATCTTCATTATCTTCACCACAGATTCAGTTCAATTCAGTTCAGTCATTCAGTCATGTCCGACTCTTTGCGACCCCATGAATCGCAGCACTCCAGGCCTCCCTGTCCATCACTAACTCCCGGAGTTCACTCAGACTCACGTCCATCGAGTCGGTGATGCCATCCAGCCATCTCATCCAGCCCTTCTCCTCCTGACCCCAACCCCTCCCAGCATCAGAGTCTTTTCCAATGGGTCAACTCTTTACATGAGGTGGCCAAAGTACTGGAGTTTCAGCTTTAGCATCATTCCTTCCAAAGAACACCCAGAACTGATCTCCTTTAGAATGGACTGATTGGATCTCCTTGCATTCCAAGGGACTCTCAAGAGTCTTCTCCAACACCACAGTTCAAAAGCATCAGTTCTTTGGCACTCAGCTTTCTTCACAGTCCAACTCTCACATACATACATAACTACTGGAAAAATAATGGCTTTGACTGATGGACCTTTACTGGCAAAGTAACATCTATGCTTTTTAATATGCTGTCTAGGTTGGTCATAACTTTTCTTAGAGGAGCAAGCATTCCATGGCTGCGGTAACCATCTGCAGTGACTTTTGAGCCCCCAAAATTAAACTCTGCCACTGTTCCCCCATCTATTTGCCATGATGTGAAGTGATGGGATCAGATGCCATGACCTTAGTTTTCTGAATGTTGAGTTTTAAGACAATTTTTTCACTCTCCTTTTTCACTTCGATCAAGAGCCTCTTTGTTCTTCTTCACTCTCTGCCATAGAGGTGGTGTCATCTGCATATGTGAGGTTATTGATATTTCTCCCAGCAATCTTGATTCCGGCTTTTGCCTCATCCAGCACAGTATTTTTCATGATGTACTCTGCATATAAGTTAAATAAGCAGGGTGAAAATACACAGCCTTGACATACTCCTTTAGCAATTTGGAATCAGTCTGTTGTTCCATGTCCAATTCTAACTGTTGCTTCCTGACCTGTACAGATTTCTCAGGAGGTAGGTAAGGTGGTCTGGTATTCCCATCTCTTTAAGAATGTTTCACAGTTTGTTGTGATCCACACAAAGGCTTTGGCATAGTCAATAGCAGTAGTAGATGTTTTTCTGGAACTCTCTTATTTTTCAATGATCCAACTGATGTTAGCAATTTGATGTCTGGTTCCTCTGCCTTTTCTAAATCCAGCTTGAACATCTGGAAGTTCATGATTCATGTACTGCAGAAGCCTGGCTTAGAGAATTTTGAGCATTACTTTACTAGCGTGTGAGATGAGTGCAATCGTGCAGTAGTTTGAGCATTCTTTGACATTGCCTTTCTTTGGGACTGGAATGAAAACTGACTTTTTCCAGTCTTGTGGCCACTGCTGCGTTTTCCAAATTTGCTGGCATATTAAATGCAGCACTTTCACATCATCTTCTTTTAGGATTTGAGAAATTTCAGTCAGTGAAGTCCAAAAATATGAGAACTTCTGCTCTAATTCAACTAATTTTCTGGTTTCCCAAATCCCTCAGAATACAGTCAACAAGATGTTAGTCTGCCTATGCTGAACATCTCTAATGTTCAAGAGCTTTCAGTGATGTGGAATCAACTGAAAAAAGGTACAGTTGTATATCTAAGGCATGTTTACTTAGCTTCATGAAGAAAAAGCAAAAAACCAAAGCCTGTAGGGAGAAAGCCAACTTGTGAAAGAGGGCCAGTAGAGAAACGAAGGCCAAGAAAACTTCAGTTAGTTTAAAGGGATGTATTCTGTGCTATACTCATAGTCTTCCCTCAACTTAGTGATTATAAAAATCTTCACAAAAATAACTATAAAGGCTAGAAATGTATAAAACACTCATGAGGTCAGGGGTGATCAGCTTACATTTCCTTTCACACATCTCAGTACTACCTAAGACGACTCATTTGCTAACCTATATAAATTTCAGTTGAACACTTTTCAGGTTCAATCAGAGGCAAATATCCCATGGTTTTAACATTGCCCAGATCCAAAAATATAACAGAATCTAAAAGACACACATACTCAAGGATGCAAAAAACAACAAACAGAGATATAAAGTCCACAGCAATCAACATGAGAATCAAAAAGGATGAGAAGAGCTTGAAGGCAAGGAGTAGAAAGAGGAGAAGAAAAAAAAAAACCTAATCTCAACAAGCCCACCTAAAGGAACCAGAGACCTGGACACAGTCGCCTCCAACCTTCCAAGACATAACAGACTGAAAAGGAGCAAGGTGGGATTTGAAAATGATGCAAAACTGGTTTTAAAAAAAATCACAAGCAAAAGTATAATACTCAGTGCCAGGTAGAGACAGGCATTTCAAATATTTGGAGAAACAAATATTTGCACAAATAAAAAGACATTCATACAAAGAGGATGTGAGTCCCCGCTTCCAACCACATCATGCAAAGCACGTAGGTCTCCATCAACCAACTTTCTTTGCTTTTAAGCTCAGGCTAAAAATCTAACCTTATGAAAAGCTGAGCCCTCTCAATAAACCACACTGGCCTCCTAGCCCAGTTCTAGCACAGCAAGGCCCAGCAAAGTTCCTTCCCTAAGAACTGTCATTTCTCAAATCCAGCACCCATGAGTCAGTGCCGAAGGAAAAAACAAAGTTATTCGGAGCAGAGGCAAAGAGGCCAAGGGGTGGGAAGAAAAACTATTTTTGATGTACGGAAAGGTAAAAAACACTCCAGTTCTGGAATTATAGTACTCCTAGA
>SJYX01006974.1:150270-160620 GCA_006410675.1 Oreotragus oreotragus
AAGTCTCACATCCTGGACCAGGCAACAAGAGCCATTTGGCTTTTTAATGGGTAAGATAGGGGTGTTACAGGAAGAGTGAGTTGGGTGCAAGAGGCCCTGACAACTGTTTAGAATGATAGGCTTTAACCCCTGTTGATGTTTTTGGGAGATGGGGTATTATGGTTGATTGGGGAATTCAGAGGTGTTTTTGAGACAGATACACATTAGGGCATGGTGAGAGGCAACAGATGGATTGTCTCTATCTCAAACTATGAGATTTACAGACAAAGAGGGCAATGGGGCCAGAGAAGAGGAGGTGGGGTTGAGGAGCAGGCGCTTCCCTGGTGGCTCAGACTGTAAAGCATCTGCCTACAATGCAGGAGAGCCAGGTTCAATCCCTGGGTCAGAAAGATCTCCTGAAGAAGGAAATGGCAACCCAGCCCAGTATTCTTGCCTGGAAAAGCCCATGGATGGAGGAACCTAGTAGGCTACAGTTCATAGGGTCGCAAAGAGTCAGACACGACTGAATGACTTCATACACAGCCAGGCTAGATCAGAAGGTGGGCTTGGGTTAGTAATAGAGGCTTTGAGTTTTGAGAGAGGGTCTCTCCCAAGAATAGCAGTGGGGCATTTTGGGAATATGAGAAAGAGTGGGGAAATGGAGTATCTTGAAGTGTGCAAGGTAGAGGCCGGGTTATTCATGGTGTAGATATTAAAACATCAACCCCCCATAACAGAGACCTGGGAAACTTTGGTTTTTCCAGAGTAGGCAGGCAAAGCAGAGTAAGTGACCCCCATGTCAATGAGAAAGGAGGTCAGCTTACTTTCCACTGTGAGCGTTACCTAGGCTCTGTAGAGGTTATGAGAGTTGGGGCTTGGGGCCCTAAGCACCTTCAGTCTTCAGAGGCGAGTCTGAGGAGGCTGGGCACAGCTGGGCACACCTCAGGACCAGGAGGTGATGTCTGGGTCCCTGGAAAGGGGTTTGGGCAGTTGAGCTTCCAATGTCCCTTTATGCCACAGCTGGGACAAGGACCTGGAGGGGGCCTTGGCTTTAGACATGAGTGGGCCCAGGGCCCTTCTTTGCCGCATCTGAAGCAGGGCCCAGGTGGCTTCCTTTGTTAGTTGTTGGAGGCTTGGAGCCATGTAGGGCAGTGACTAAAAGGTGGTCCTTGGCTTGATATCATTAAGCCTTCTCTAGCTTTGCCTGTTCTTCCCAGTTATTGAAAAATTTAAAGGCTAAATTTAAAAAGTCTCATTGAGGGGTTTGAGGGTCTTCTTCCATTTTTTGTTTCTTTTGGGCATCTGGGGATGATTGGGAGATAAAATGGATGTTAAGGGAAATGATGCCCTCTGCTAAGTAGAGTCTAATTTTGTATATTTTTGTAGGGCTTCCACTAACCTGGCTAGAAATTGTGCTAGGATTTCATACAGTCTTTGAGTTATTTCCTGGAGCTTATCAAAGTTGACAGCTTTATGCCCTGCCTTTTGAAGGCCCATAATGAGGCAAGCAACCACATGGTTACAGACTGCTCATCCAGGTCTCCCTGCCTGATAACCCCAGTTGGGATCATCTTGGGGGACAGCCATTGCCCCTATGGGCTTAGTGTCATCAGTCCTGTGTATCTCATCAGCATGTGCCTAAGAGGCTTGCCATACTCATCCCTTCTCTTCTGGGAGAAAAGTGGAGGAAAGGATGATGTAAATGTCATGCCAGGTTAAGTTGTAAGACTGGGTAAGAGACTCAAGTTCTTTTAGATAATTATCAGGGTCTGAGGGGAAGGAGCCAAGACGCTTTTCAATCTGAGATAGATCTGTGAGTGGGAATGGGACATGAGCCCGAACAATGCCTTCTGCCCCAGCTACTTCCCGTAAAGGGAGGAGTCAAGCAGGGGAAGGAGCATGAAGTGTTCAGGACCGGTGGTGAGGGGATCTAGGGAGGTTGGGGTAAAGCCTTGGAACCCTCGGGATAGAGGATGGGGCTGAGGTCTCAGAGCTTGTCTCTGGCACAGGCAGGGGAGGGGTGTTGGCTGCCTGAGAAGGAGGGAAGGAGGAGGGGGCCTTAAGTGGAGGTTGTGGAACTGGATCAGGATTGGGACTGGGAGTGATAGGGGGTGGGCTGTGGTCAGAGGGTGGAAGGAAGAAGAAGAAAAGTCTGAACAGGGATTGGGAGACATTGTATTAGGAGGATGTGGCCCAGAGTGGGCTAAGAGTATTTGAGTAGAGCAGGTTTCATAGAGGGAGGGTCGAGAGTGAAGAAAGCCTGAACATGAGGGATTTATAACCACTTGCCATTGCGGGAGCAGAAGTTATCAAGGTCTTGTAGAGTTTTATAAGCGAGAGCTCCATTTTCTGGCCATTGGAACCTATTATCAAGTCTGTACTATGGCCAGACAGTATTAGAGTAATAAATAAATCTTTTTGGTCTTATTTCCCCTTGGAAGCCCAGGGCTTTTAGATTTTGGAGAAGGCATCCTAGAGGAGTAGATTTTGAGGGCTGGGATTGAGAATTTCTCATTGTGGCTGAATAGGGAGGTTAGACAAGGGCGAGAGAGAGCGAGGATAAAGGTCTGAGACAAAAGGCATCCCTGTGCTCGGGACTTTCTCAGAATAATGCTAAGTCACTTCAGTCGTGTTCGACTCTGTGCAGCCCACCAGGCTCCGCCATCCCTGGGATTCTCCAGGCAAGAACACCAGAGTGGGTTGCCATTTCCTTCTCCAATGCATGAAAGTGAAAAGTGAAAGTGAAGTTGCTCAGTCATGTCTGACTCTTCGCGACCCCATGGACTGCAGCCCACCAGGCTCCTCCGACCATGGGATTTTCCAGGCAAGAGTACTGGAGTGGGTTGCCATTGCCTTCTCTGTCAGAGAGTAATGGGTGTCCCCTATTTCAAAGTCAGACGGGGCACAAGGCTGAGGGCCCAAGAGCCGTGGAGATCCTCCCGCCTACAACTCGGACTTCGAAACCAGGTGAGAGAGAGAGAATGGGATTTCACTCAGCCTTACCGGATGAAATATGAGCCGGTGTGTGGATGTCAGTCCAGAACGGCAGGTGGAGAGTCCCGTCCCAGAGCTCATCTCAGTTTCTTGGCAAGGTCAGAAGGAGGGGATCACAGAAGTACCACCACCTGGAGGATCTTCCCTCCTAGGTTTCAACACCAGAATGTAAGGGCAGTGCAGAGAAAAAGGGCAAACCAGGCACTCAGGCTAAAGGGAAATTTACTAGAGGGAAACGAGAAGGTGACTGGCCCTTAAGGAGAACCAGTGTCCTCCTTTTCTGACAGGGTCTTTCTTAAACCCCACCAATGAAAATTTCTCTGAACAGATGGTTAATTTTTTAGCCTGTAGTTGAGTCCTGTGGTCTCATAGCCGAAGATCTGGACTCTGGTGGTCTCATAGCTTTGAGAAGATAGGTTCCCGTGAGAAAACAGAATGTTGTTTGGGCAATTTGGACAATCTCAAGGGTCACTGTGAACTTACTCTTTGTTTGTGAGGTCAACATAATGAGCCATCTTAAGAATAAGCCCTCATGTGGGCCCTATCAAATTGTTAGGTAGGAATTGTGAGAATTTTGGTGAAAGTCATGATGTCTTTGAAAATAGTGGCAGAGTTGGGAATTTGAGAAGAGGACAGATTTGAAATTTATTTTTAAAACTTGTTGATTAATAGAACATGAGCTGTGAAATAAAGTCAAGATTCAAAATTTAACAGCTATATTCTTTTTCTCAAAATCTACTGGGTTGGGAAAATGTGGGCAATCACAGATGCATAGGATCAAAGTTACTTTTGACATGCTATATATTTTAATGCTGGGGCTCCTAACCTCCAGGATCTAATGCCTGATGAGCTGAGGTGGAGCTAATGTAAAAATGAGAGAAATAAAGTGCACAATAAATGTAATGCACTTGAAACATCCCCAAACCAACCCCACCCCAACTCCTGCCCTGATCCATGAAAAAATTGTCTTCCACAAAACTGGTTCCTAGTGACAAAAATGGCAGGGGCCACTACTTCATCCTATTAAAGAGAACCAGGCAAAATTGATCAAATATCAGTTTACTAGACTTAGAAAATACAAGTGCAAGACACTGAGGTCTGAAATAGAAGAAACACAGGAGAGGAACCTGGTAACTGTCTCCCTTACCTCTGGAGTGGAGTCAGGAACAGATCCGGTTCCCAGGGCTCCAGGGGGCAGGAGGAGGGCTGCCCAACAGGAGAAGCTGTGGGCAGGAACTCTCTAGAGTTCTGTTTCTGGCCCTCCAGGTGTCTCCAAGTGAGTAAGGAATCCATGCACTTATGCAGGAAAATTGCGGGAGACTGGGATGAGCCTCACCTGGAAGAAACCTAGAGACAAAGCTCCTCTGAGCCCAAGAACAATTGAGAATAGTTTGCATTTCCATCAGGTGAAGAGAAACACAGGTCATTCAAGGGGTACAGATTAAAGAGAAAGTTATTGCTAATAGGTGGGACAAAGGCAGACTTTTCTTAAAGACTGTCCTTGCTTATGCAGTAAGTAATAAGCAAGAATTAGCAGAAGAAGACAACTACACAGTTATTTTATCTGTATCTCAAGTGTTCCTGAAGCTGGAGAAAAGACTAAATACAGCACCAACAATAACAAAGCCAGACTCTAAAGTGGTCAGGACAGATTTTTAGTTAGAATTTCTGTTGCAATAGGTAAGAGGGTCCGGCATGGACTGAACACACAGCATGAATTTGTACAGGAGACTGGATGTTTTAAACAGAGAGTGAGGGAGCCAGGAGTGGGGACTGCTGTAGTTTGGAAACCGTCATGGTGAGGATTCAGTGGTGAAGAATCCATGTGCCAATACAGAACATGTGGGTTTGATCTCTGGGTCAAGAAGATTGCCCTGGAACAGGAAGTGGCAACCGACTCCAGTATTTTTGTTGGGGAAATCCCATGGACAGAGGAGCCTGGCAGGCTACAGTCCATAGCGTTGCAAAAAGTCAGACACAACTGAAGGACTGAACACACACACACACACCTCTAGGCATCAAATCCATCTGGGTTGCAATTCAGAGCTGATCCAAGTCAGGCCCCTCTCTGCCTATAGAGGTTGAGAGGTGGGCCCCCTCTTCAGGAGCTGGTGGGAACAGCCCATTAGCTTTTTCATGCAGGCATTCTACAAGGGGAAGTGTACCCCAGGAATGCAGCCCTGAGCTGTAAGAAGCTACATCAGTGTTTGCTCATGTCTTGTCTACCAGGGTGTGTATGGATGTGGTGGTTTGAAGGGATGGACAGGTCACTTGTGTGGAGAGGCTGTACATCGGGCCTTCCACCAAAGTGGAGGCCCACCAGGAGAAGGCTGCATGGAGCCTCATTAGAGTCTGGTCAACAAGGGATTCCTTGTAAGTGGTGACTATAGAAATGGAAAAAAAAAAATATTTTCTCCTGCTCAGCTGGTAAAGAATTGACCTGCAATGCAGGAGACCTGGGTTTGATCCCTGGGTTGGGAAGATCCCCTGGCGAAGGGAAAGGCAACCCACTCTAGTATTCTGGCCTAGAGAATTCCATGGCCTAGAGAAGTCCATGGGGTTGCAAAAGAGTCAGACACGACTGAACAGCTTTCACTTCACTTTAGTAGCCAAATAAAACTCCTAGAAATGAAAATCACACTGTCTGAGATTTAAAATATATGTTAGATGGGGTCAGTGGCAAATAATATATACACAAAGGTAGACATGTAAAAATATGAACGTGTCAGAATAGAAGCAATAGCACCCCACTCTAGTACTCTTGCCTGGAAAATCCCATGGATGGAGGAGCCTGGTGGGCTGCAGTCCATGGGGTCGCTAAGAGTCAGACACGATTGAGCGACTTCACTTTCACTTTTCACTTTCATGCCTTGGAGAAGGAAATGGCAACCCACTCCAGTGTTCTTGCCTGGAGAAGAAAGACTGAAGTGATGTAGCAGCAGCAGCAGCAGAATAGAAACTATATTCAATAGAACACAATGACAACAAAATGAAATAAAAATAAAGTGTAAGTGAGCTATGGAACCACCTGAAATGGCCTAAAATGTGAGAATTTGTGCCCTTAAAGAAAAACAAGAAAGCCGACAGATTAAAGTATTTTTGAAAATACTTTTGACATTTTTACCTATAATCACAACATTTTTAGCTGATTCCCTTGATACTGATGGTTATCTGCTTGTCCCAGATTAGTGAATTTTATTATCCACCATCACAATATTTTTCTTAAAAAATATTTGGTACATAAAGTATTTTTAATTGTTAAAAATAGTTATAAAAAAACTAATAATGTGTTATGGCATATGTAACATAATTACATGTACAAAATGAAAATACCATCCCAAATGTTGAAATGGAAGAAAGAAAACTAGAATATTTTAAGGTTCTTATATATGAGGTGGCATGATAGTACTTGAAACATACGATATCCACCAGCGGAGAAGGCAATGGCACCCCACTCCAGTACTCTTGCCTAGAAAATCCCATGGATGGAGGAGCCTGATGGGCTGCAGTCCATGGGGTCGCTGAGAGTTGGACACAGCTCAGTGACTTCACTTTCACTTTTCACTTTCATGCATTAAAGAAGGAAATGGCAACCCACTCCAGTGTTCTTGCCTGGAGAATTCCAGGGACGGAGGAGCCTGGTGAGCTGCCATCTATGGGATCACATAGAGTCAGATATGACTGAAGTGACTTACCTTAGCATACCCACCGGGCTACTTTGTTCATGGGATTTCCCAGGCAAGAACACTGGAGTGAGCTTCCATTTCTTTCTCCAGAGGATGTTCCCAACCCAGGGATCAAACCATCGTCTCCTGCCTATATCTCCTGCATTAAAAGGCAGACTCTTTATCACTGAGGCACCTGCGAAGCCCATAGTATACTACAGGATACAACAAAGTCTAAAGCAGGCACAAGAAAGATAAAATACATTTGGAACTAGTAAGCCAGAAAAGATAAACTGGAATCACAGAATGTATATAGTCTCTAAATGAATATTGGTTGCTTTAAATTTACTCAGTTAACATGAAACAAGTTGAGAAAAGAATCAGAAAAGAACATATCAGGAAAATAGAAAAAAAATAGGAAGATGGTAGACTGCGATGAACATATCAGTAACCACACAAAATGTGAAAGTAAATGCAATTATTACAG
This sequence comes from Oreotragus oreotragus, assembly GCA_006410675.1. Taxonomy (NCBI): domain Eukaryota; kingdom Metazoa; phylum Chordata; class Mammalia; order Artiodactyla; family Bovidae; genus Oreotragus; species Oreotragus oreotragus. The sequence continues at coordinate 157,396 of SJYX01006974.1, forward strand.
TTAAAAACAATGGATTGTTCATTTGGATAGAAAAACAAGGTTCAACCTATGCTCCCTACAAGAAAATCTCATAAAAGAGAGAGAGAGAGAAAAAAAAAAATAAGTGGAGAATAAAACACACATCATTGAACAGTAATAAAAAGAAAGTTGGAGGGAACTGACTGAAAGAAGAGTGCCATTCACATCACTGGATTTTTTGAAATAATGTAATAGCCATAGTATGTTTGTTAGCTAAAATGGGATGGACTGTGAGTTTTGCTTTCTGTGAAATAGCCCCAGCATTGCTGGAGCTTAAACAACAGCTGTTTAGCTTTTGCTCATACTTCAGATCTGGTGGATTGTCAGTCCTCATTCAGCCTTGCCCTCATCCTCGTTCATCTCAAGCATTGTTTATACTTAGTGCAAAAGAGAACTGCAGTGTCTCTTGTGCCTGTGTGCTCAGTCGTTCAATCTTGTCTGACTCTTTGCAACCCCATGAATTGTTGCCTACCAGGCTCCTCTGCCCATGGGACTCTCCAGGCAAGAATGCTGGAGTGGGTTGCCATTTCCTTCTCCAAGGGATCATCTCAACCCAGGGATCAAACCATGTCTCCTGTGTCTCCTGCACTGGCAGGTGGGTTCTGTACCACTGAGCCACCTGGGAAGCCCTGGAGTCAGTTATTGCGCCTTCCACATGTAACTCTGTCCAGGCTGCTGGTAGTCAGAGCTGGTAAAGAAAAGAATGATAAAACATTTAGTTACATATGCAATGATTAATTATTACTCCATGGCCAGCATGGTGTACAGAACGCAGGTGGTGATATAGGGGCAGAAGACATTACAGTGTTCGTGTGAGAATGGGAGTGATTTTTTAATGTTTTCTCTTTCCACAAAGTTGCATTTGTTACTCTCCTTTTTAAAAAAAAATCTTAATTATTTGAAAATTAGGAGATTTGAGAACAGTAACTTTATGTCAAGCCAGCATATGTGTGAAAAATATATTTACATAATCATACTTATTTTTATTTAGTTTATCTCTGGAAAGGTAAGAAACTTTTACCAGTAATCTTGGAAAAGGAAAACTTGGTCTTGTTCAAGATTCATAGGGAGAAAGACTTCCTTATCATTGAATTCTATTGTTAATGGTTTGAATTTTTTCTTAAGCATACATTACTGTTCAGATTGAATCATATTCTTCCAAAATTCATATATTGAATACTTAACCCCAGGTGCCTCAGATTGTGACTTTAATTGAAGAAAGTAGGGAAAACCACTAGACCATTCAGGTATGACCTAAATCAAATCCCTTATGATTATACAGTGGAAGTGAGAAATAGATTTAAGGGCCTAGATCTGATAGATAGTGTGCCTGATGAACTATGGACAGAGGTTCGTGACATTGTACAGGAGACAGGGATCAAGACCATCCCCATGGAAAAGAAATGCAAAAAAGCAAAATGGCTGTCTGGGGAGGCCTTACAAATAGCTGTGAAAAGAAGAGAGGCAAAAAGCAAAGGAGAAAAGGAAAGATATAAGCATCTGAATGCAGAGTTCCAGAGAATAGCAAGAAGAGATAAGAAAGCCTTCTTCAGCAATCAATGCAAAGAAATAGAGGAAAACAACAGAATGGGAAAGACTAACTTCAAGAAAATTAGAGATACCAAGGGAACTTTTCATGCAAAGATGGGCTCGATAAAGGACAGAAATTGTATGGACCTAACAGAAGTAGAAGATGTTAAGAAGAGGTGGCAAGAATACACGGAAAAACTGTACAAAAAAGATCTTCACGACCCAGATAATCCTGATGATGTAATCATTAATCTAGAGCCAGACATCTTGGAATGTGAAGTCAAGTGGCCCTTAGAAAGCATCATTATGAACAAAGCAAAAGGAAAGATATAAGCATCTGAATGCAGAGTTCCAGAGAATTGCAAGAAGAGATAAGAAAGCCTTCTTTAGAGAAATATGATTACTCATCATAAAATACATCCTTTTGGTGTCTTTAATTCAGTAATTTTTAGTATACCTGCAGATTTATGCCATCAATACTACAATCTAATTCCAGAACATTTTCACTATCCAAAAAATATATCATGTAGCCATAAGCAGTCACACTTGATTATCTGCTTTCTGCAATCTCTAGCAACTGCTAACCTCCTTTCAGTCTGTATAGATTTTTGTATTCTGAATAATTCATGTAAGTGGAATATTTTTTGTCTTCCATTGTTTAATACACTGTTTTCAAGTCTTATCTCTTCTATAGTATGTAACAGTACTTCTTTTTTATGGCTGAGTAATATTCCATTATATGGATATTCTACTTTTTTTTATTCATTTATCAGTTGACACATGGATTGTATATTTACATTATGGCTATTATAAAAAGTGATGCTGCTGTGAACATTCATGTACAGGGTTTTATGTGAACATATGCTTTCAAATTTCTTCAGTATATATCTAGAAGTGAAATTGGAGAAGGAAATGGCAATCTAGTCCAGTATTCTTCCCTGGAGAATCCCAGGGACAGAGGAGCCTAGTGGTCTTTTGTCTATGGGGTCGCACAGTCAGACACGATTGAAGTGACTTAGCGGCAGCAGCATATCTAGAAGTAGAATACCTAGGTTACATGATAAGTCTATTTCTAACTTTTTAAAGAACTTTCAGACTGTTTTCTGAAGCAACCAAGCCATTGTACAGTCTCCCTAGTAATGTCTGTGTGTTAGTTGCTCAGTCATGTCTGACTCTTTGCAACCCCATGGACTATAGCCCACCAAGCACCTCTGCCCGTGAGATTCGCCAGGCAAGAATACTGGAGTAGGTTGCCATTCCCTTTATAGCAATGTATAAAGATTCCGGTTTCTCCATATCCCCATCAGCATTGACTATTTTGCACCATTTTTATTATAGCCATCCTACTAGATATGAAATGGCATCTCATTGTGAGTTTGATTTGCATTTCCTTAAATAGGAAAAGGAGTACTTATTTAACTTATATGCAGAGTACATCATGAGAAATGCTGGGCTAGAAGATGCACAAGCTGGAATCAAGATTGCCGGGAGAAATATCAATAACCTCAGATATGCAGAAGACACCACCCTTATGGCAGAAAGTGAAGAGGAACTAAAAAGCCTCTTGATGAAAGTGAAAGAGGAGAGTGAAAAAGTTGGCTTAAAGCTCAACATTCAGAAAACGAAGATCATGGCATCTGGTCCCATCACTTCATGGGAAATAGATGGGGAAACAGT
>SJYX01006974.1:185229-213601 GCA_006410675.1 Oreotragus oreotragus
TCCAGAAAGCAGGAATAGAAGGAACATACCTCAACATAGTAAAAAATAAGTTGACTCTTTTCTCATGAAAAAATACTCACCTATGACCTTGGCAATAGTTCTTGCTCTCAAGTCTGCTTTCTCTGATTTAACACAGTCACTCACAGTTTTTGTGTTTAGAATGTGTGTGGTGTATCTTTTTCACTTCATCTTCAGCCCATGTGTTTTTACATTTAATTGTGCTCCTTGGAGACAACATATAATTTGGCCCCTGTTTTCTATCCCATCTGAAAATCTATGCCTTATAAGCAAATTGTTTAATCATTTATAGTTAATATAACTATTTATTTCTTTGTGCTTATATCTATCATCTTGACATTTGTTTCTATTTTCTCACATTTTCTATATTGCCCTTTTCCTTCTCTTTTCTTGCCTCATTTCTGATCCATGTGTTGTTTTCTATCCCATCTGAAAATCTATGCCTTATAAGCAAATTGTTTAATCATTTATAGTTAATATAACTATTTATTTCTTTGTGCTTATATCTATCATCTTGACATTTGTTTCTATTTTCTCACATTTTCTATATTGCCCTTTTCCTTCTCTTTTCTTGCCTCATTTCTGATCCATGTGTGCTTTTAGGTTTCATTTTACCTTTACTGGGGAATCCCTGGTGGCTCAGTGTTAAATAATCCATTTGCAATGCAGGAGACGCAGGTTCCATCCGTGGGTTGGGAATATCCCCTGGAGATGGGAATGGCTACCCACTCCAGTATTCTTGCCTCAGAAATTCCAAGCACAGAGGAGCTTGGCAGGCTATGGTCCATGGTGTTGCAAAAGAGTTGGACATGAGTTCGTGACTAAACCATCAACATTACTATTAATTTTGTAGGTACATATTTTTATTGTTTTAATGTTTTTTGGTGTTTAAAATATGCATTTTTTTGTTATAAAGTTTCAAATAAGATTACACTTCAAATATAATGTAAAAATCTATAATAGTATATCCTGTTTGCACAATCCAATTTTGTGCTGTATTTGTAGACATATTACTACATATGTCATAAAATCTAAAATAAATTGTTATTAATTTTGCTTTGAAAAGTTGAAAGAAAGGAATAAAAGTAATGGGCCCATGGTCCACTTATGCTTTTTACCTGGTAGAAGTCCCTAGTAGGAAGAAAAGATTAAGTGACTGGAAATGTCTTTGCTAAGTGAACCTCAGATAGATTAATGAGATTATTAAGAGTAAGGGACCCAATCTCTGAAACACATGTAGCTGGAGATCTCATCCTAAATAGAACCTTGTGTGTGTGAGAAGCAGTCCCCAGAAATGTCCCAAGCAATGTACAAACCTCTGGACTCCTTTATAATAAAAATTCTTACCACTCTGTAGGGAATCTCCTGAATCTTACTTAAAGCCCTCCAATATTCTAGACCAAACAGTCATGTCTGACATAGAAAGAAAGTCACCTTGTTTCCATGTCACATATCTCTTCTTTATCTAAGCCTTTTCCTTTATTTAATAAAACCTGATTTGGGGCAAGAGCTCTGATTTTGTGAGTCTGACTTGACATTCTGAAACTGTGAGGTAGCTCAAGGTTTAAACATGATATAATACTCCTTTAAATATACCTACAGAAGGAAATGGCAACCCAATCCAGTATTCTTGCCTGGGGAATCCCATGGACAGAGGAGCCTGGTGGGCTAGAGTCCATGGGGTCACAAAGAGTTGGACATGACTGAGTGAATACACTTACACTTACTTACTTACAGTTTAGCTAAACACAATCAGTTCAGTTCAGTTCAGTCGCTCAGTCGTGTTCAACTCTTTGTGATCCCATGAATCGCAGCACACCAGGCCTCCCTGTCCATCACCAACTTCCGGAGTTCACCCAGACTCACGTTCATCGAGTCAGTGATGCCATCCAGCCATCTCATCCTCAGCCATCCCCTTCTCCTCCTGCCCCCAATCCTTCCCAGCATCAGAGTCTTTTCCAATGAGTCAACTCTTCTCATGAGGTGGCCAGAGTACTGGAGTTTCAGCTTTAGCATCATTCCTTCCAAAGAAATCCCAGGGCTGATCTCCTTGCAGTCTAAGACACTCTCAAGAGTCTTCTCCAACACCAGAGGTCAAAAGCATCAATTCTTTGGCACACAGCATTCTTCACAGTGCAACTCTCACATCCATACATGATCACAGGAAAAAACCATAGCCTTGACTTGACAGACCTTAGTTGGCAAAGTAATGTCTCTGCTTCTGAATATACTATCTAGGTTGGTCATAACTTTCCTTCCAAGGAGTAAGCATCTTTTAATTTCATGGCTGCAATCACCATCTGCAGTGATTTTGGAGCCCAAAAAATAAAGTCTGACACTGTTTCCACTGTTTCCCCATCTCTTTCCAATGAAGTGAAGGGACTGGATGCCATGATCTTCGTTTTCTGAATGTTGAGCTATTCACTCTCCTCTTTCACATTCATCAAGAGGCTTTTTAGTTCCTCTTCACATTCTGCCATAAGGGTGGTGCCATCTGCATATATGAGGTTATTGATATTTATCCTGGCAATCTTGATTCCAGCTTGTATTTCTTCCAGTCCAGCATTTCTCATGATGTACTCTGTGTATAAGTTAAATAAGCAGGGTGACAATATACAGCCTTGACGTACTCCTTTTCCTAGTTGGAACCAGTCTGTTGTTCCATGTCCAGTTCTAAATAGTTACAAATAAAGTTGNTATCTCTAATTTTCTTGAAGAGATCTCTAGTCTTTCCCATTCTGTTACTTTCCTCTATTTCTTTGCATTGATCATTGAAGAAGGCTTTCTTATCTCTTCTTGCTATTCTCTGGAACTCTGCATTCAGATGTTCATATCTTTCCTTTTCTCTTTTGCTTTTTACCTGTCTTCTTTTCACAGCTATTTTTAAGGTCTCCCCAGACAGCCATTTTGCTTTTTTGCATTTCTTTTCCATGGGGATGGTCTTGATCCCTGTCTCCTGTACAATGTCATGAACCTCATTCCATAGTTCATCAAGCACTCTATCTATCAGATCTAGGCCCTTAAATCTATTTCTCACTTCCACTGTATAATCATAAGGGATTTAATTTAGGTCATACCTGAATGGTCTAGCAATGTTTCCTACTTTCTTCAATTTAAGTCTGAATTTGGTAATAAGGAGTTCATGATCTGAGCCACAGTCAGCTCCTGGTCTTGTTTCTGTTGCCAGTATTGAGCTTCTCCATGTTTGGCTGCAAAGAATATAATCAGTCTGATTTCGGTGTTGACCATCTGGTGATGTCCATGTGTAGAGTCTTCTCTTGTGTTGTTGGAAGAGGGTGTTTGCTATGACCAGTGCATTTTCTTGGCAAAACTCTATTAGTCTTTGCGCTGCTTCATTCCACATTCCAAGGCCAAATTGACCTGTTACTCCAGGTGTTTCTTGATTTCCTACTTTAGCATTCCAGTCCCCTAGAATGAAAAGGACATCTTTTTAGGTGTTAGTTCTAAAAGGTCTTTAGGTCTTCAAACCCAATAACCTTAATCTTTTTTATAGATCCAAATTTCTATCTTGTACTATAAGTCTATTATTGAGAAATTCTCTGAACTTCAGCTTGTTTCTAAAAGTTTTAAGTTCATGATTAATTTTGCAAGATATATTTTTCTGTGTGTAAAATTCTGGGTTGTAAGAGTTTTTCAAGTCTGTTTTTCAACACCTTTTCCTTTTATTGTTTTCTGGTTTGCCTAGTTTCTGATGAGGTCCATTGTCATTCCTGTACTTTTCCCTCTAAACTTATTTAATGTGTTTTCCTCTGGTTGTTTTTATAATTTTTCTCCTTAACACTATATTTTATTAATTTGAATATACTCTGTGGGTTGGTGTCATTTTCTTGTATTTATCCTTTTTTGTAATTGCTTGTGTTTTTTTGGACCAATATTCTCATAGTTTACATCAACTTTGGGAAATGTTTGGTCATTTTTCCGTTGCAGATTTTACCCTCTCTGCTCTCTTTCTGAGATACATATGTTAGACCACTTAGAATCAGTTCATGTATCATTGAGTCTATTAATTTACTTGGTCTGTTATCTTTCTTTTTATATTTGTCTCCATCGTGCTTCTTCAATTTGCATAGTTTCTACTATTTTCTATGTCTTCAGGTTCAATGATTTTTACTTCATCCATGTTTAATATACTATTAATTCTGTCAGTGGATTTTTCACTTCAGTTACTATACACTTTATTCTGCATTTTATTTTACTTGCCTTACTTGTATATTTTCAATATCCTTCCATATTATATTCATGTTTTCCTTTAAATAGTTAAACAGCTATTTTAGTGACTATATCCTTTACTTTCATCATTTCTTACATTTTAAAATTTTATTTATTTATCAATGAGACTTAGGAAGATTCCTGTAGGAGAAGAACATTTATAAGACTGGTTTTCCCAATTTCCAGCTGTTGCTTTTTCCACTGCGCCACCTGCTTCCCCTTCAAGAGTGAGAGATACACTCAAAATGAAAGATTCAGCTTGTAAGCATATAGAAAACATCCACTTCATCATCATTTTAAACACCATACTGCAGTTTAAGTAAAATCTTCCTGCCTGTGGTTCTCAGCTTCCCTCTGAAGCCCTTGCAAGCCCAAATCTGCCTGGAAATCTGCCAGTCCCATGGCATGTGGTTGTTTTTAACTGTAAGGTTGGTTACAATTTGGCCAAGACCTTCACAGGGTCATTCTCAAGTTTCTTCAGACCCTTGGTTGGTGCCATCTACCGCTGGTAAATTATTTGTTTCTAAATTTGTCAATTCAGTCTAAAACATCTTGTGCTTTTCCACTACATTTCCCCCCTCTAGTTGCTAGGCTCTGAAGGACTGCTTTTAGCTAGGAATTTCTTTAGTGCCTGGGCTTCCCCAGTGAATCAGTGGTGAAGAATCTGCCTGCAATTCAGGAGATGCTGGGGACGTGGGTTCAATTCCTGGGTTGGGAAGATCCCCTGGAAGAGGGAATGGCAACCCACTCCAGTATTCTTGCCTGAGAAATCCCATGGACAGTGGAGCCAGGTGGGCTATAGTCCATGGGGTCATAAAAAGGTTGGACAAGACCAAGCACACATACTATGCTATTTTTCAGTAAGCACTTTATAAATATAGTCAGGGTTTATATGGGACCAAGAATGAATGTCTGTTGGTAAAGACTCAGAATATTTACCTGTTGTAGTTTATATCCCAATAGGAATTAAGGGGAAATATACTTATCTTCCCACCATGGGTTGTGGCCAAGAGGGACTGAATGCAAATAATAGTGATCTCTTACTCATGGATGATTTTTACCACCCTCTCTGACTCAGCAGCCCTGTTATCCCCACTCTATTTCTGAAACTGCTAGGAAAAAGATTCCTTTAATTTTGCATATGATGGTGGCAACTGATTATCCTCCTAGTTAGGGATCACGTTTCCAGACTTTTCCTAGTTTCTTATACACACACACACACACACACACACACACACACACACACACACTTAAAATTATGTGTTACTGGAAGCTTACATTGATGAGGACCACAAACCAGTAGGGGCCCTCACCGGCCACCAGATCTGTCAGCACCTAATCTTAGATTCCATCCTCCAGAACTGTGGGAAAAATGTTTTGTTTAAGCCACCCTGTCTGTGCCAAATTTTAAAAACTAATTTTTATTAAAATATAGCTGCTTTACAATGTTGTGTTATTTTCTGCTGTAAAGCAAAATGAATCAGCCATACATAAATACACTTCCAGGAGGCTCAGTGGTAAAGAATTCATCAGCAATCCATATAGGCAGGGAACGTGGGTTGGATCCCTGTGCTGGGAAGATCCCCTGGAGAAGGACATGGCAACCCACTCCAGTATTCTTGCCTCAAAAATCCCATAGATAGAGGAGCCTGGCTGGCTATAGTCCATAGGTTCACAGAGTCAGACACAACTTCAAAACTAAACCACAACAACACACACGTGTGTGTGTGTGTGTGATATGTATATATATATTCCCTGTTTTTTTGGATTTCCTTTCCATTTAGGTCATCACAGAGCATTAAATAGAGTTCCTTGTGCTATACTGTAGGTTCACATTAGTTATCTATTTTATACATAGTATCAATAGTCTATACATATCAATCCCAAACTCCCAACTCCTCCTACCACCCTCTTCCCCCTTCAGTTCAGTTCAGTTCATTTGCTCAGTCGTGTTTGACTTTTTGCGACCCCATGAATTGCAGCACTCCAGGCCTCCCTGTCCATCACCAACTCCCGGAGTTCACTCAGACTAACGTCCATTGAGTCAGTGATGCCATCCAGCCATCTTATCCTCTGTCGTCCCCTTCTCCTCCTGCCCCCAATCCCTCCCAGCATTAGAGTCTTTTCCAATGAGTCAACTCGTCGCATGAGGTGGCCAAAGTACCTTCCCCCTTGGTATTCATAAATTTGTTTGCTATGTCTGTGTCTCTACTTCTGCTTTTCAAATAAGATCAGTCTGTGCTATTTTGTTATGATATAATGGGCTAAGACAGTGTAGAATAAGTTCTGAGGGCAGCAACAGAAAAAACAAACCTCTAATGTCTAAATACTTTTTAAAACTCTTGTGCATTACCTTGGCTGTTGTTCCATTAACCAACCAAAACAAGTCACAGAGCCAAGTTCAGAGTCAGAAGGGAAGGATGAAAACTCAGGGAAGATATCAAATTAGAGGCTATTACTTCTATTATTGATCATGGGGTATTTGGATTACTAATATATTTAAGGACATGTGGGGTACTCTTTTTCTTAGAGGAAAGTGAAATTGAGTACCCTGTAGCAGGCAATATAGGACTTAAATAGATCAATACAAAATTAGCCTCTAATCTGTGTTATTTTCTGAAACAATTCATTTCAACAGTGTTTCCTAAAATTTGTTAACTGTGTCTTTCCACAATTCTGAAATATATATAAAATTGAAATAATTATACAGTTAAAGAAAATTACAAAAAATCACCAGTGTTTAAGGGGAGAGTATAAGTGCATCATCTTCATAAATAAGAAAATTATATCAGTAAACAATGCAGAGGTGGATTTAGCAAGAAACTAAAGTAGCCACTAGGCTAAAACAATTTGGCTTAAGATCTAGTAAACAAGAATTTTTGTGTGTGAAGGGGCATTGGGAGTGTAGACTGAGATTAGAATTACGTAGTTTCTTATATGGTAAATTCTAAGTGCATTTTATATCACATAGATGGTTTTCATCTGGACATTTTTTAATGAGGCAACAGTGAATTATCTCATGGGTACTAGAAACTCATATCAATGGAACTATTTCTGCTGATTTTATACTTCAAAAATGCAATGTGAAATATTTTTCTTACATAGCCCTTTCAAAAAGATGAAAAGTAATTCTCATTATTTATGGGAAGTATATACACTTTATAGCTGAAACTCAAGACCTGTAATCTTTAATTATCCCTTGACCCTGGGAAAGATTCATTTTCATACAATACAGGATATAAAAAATTCTTCATATGTCACACTCATAATCTGTCCATAATTCTGTCTTTTCTACTTAAGTGGGAGACAAACCTTCTCAAAACTTTGCTAGTTAAGAGTTAAGGTGCCTATGAGTAACAGGGACTTCCACAATAATTGACATAGCTTATAACAATGACAACTAGCATTTGATACAACTTTTATGCTCTGGGCATTTTTCTAAGTTATATGCATGTGTCAGCCCTCTCAGTGCCCACAGTAACCCCATCATGTACGTGTGTTCATAGAGCTAATTCACTCAGTCACGTCTGACTCTGAGATGCTATGGACTATATGCTGCCAGGCTCCTCTGTCCATAGGACTCTCCAGGCAAGGATACTGGAAGAGGCTGCCATTTCCTGCTCCAGGGATCTTCCTGACCCATGGATCGAACCCTCATCCCCTGTGTCTCTTGCATTACATGTAGATTCTTTATTGCTGAAGCACCAGGGAAGCCCAACACAGGTAAACATTCAGCTATTTTAAAAAATGTGAGACAAGAGGGACAGAAGGTTACTTATTTTGCTCAAAAGTTTTATTTAAATATATAAAGCTCACACACACACACACACACACACACACACACTATTCTTTCAGTCTCTTTTTGACAATTATCTACCCAGAGAATGAAGACGAGAAAACCTGTCTCAGTGGAAAATAAGAATTTGTTTCTTTTAAATTCTCCCCGAAGAAAATGAATATCACAGTATGACATTGCCATCAGTAAGTTTCATTTATTTAATTGCCAGAAGGTTGACTGTAAGTTCAAAACTAATAGAGTATGAGCTTAATGAATGGAGGAGAAAAAATCAGAATTCATGGAAGTTTTATGTCAATTAAAGTGTCTAGCTTTATTGCTTAATTAAATAGAACTACTAAAAGTAGAATCAATCTGAAAGTAAGTCCAATAAGTACTGGTTAATTCAGCGCATCTTGTACATTAAAAGGATAATAATAATCCATTTGTCATTGCCCTGTTCCTCTCTTGTAGAAGAAATATGTCAGCATAAGAGTTAAATCAATAATGAGAGGATAGAAACCAGATACTAGTATATTTGATGTCTTTGAAATAGGCTGCTAACATGATCCCATTTCCCTCACAAAAAAAAAAAAAAAAAAAGTAAATATCTGACATAGATACCTCTGCTAACTCTCTTCAAAGTTTTACCTGAAGAATGGGTTATAAATAGGCTTCAGAAGGCATAGAACAGACACTAAATAAGAGAAGTAACTAACCCTTGGATTCTGTTCCCATTTATCCTCAATGAATCTCTTTTATTCAATGATACAGAATCTAGGAATTACTAATGTGTTTAGTTGTTGAGTCATGTCTGACTCTCTGTGGCCCTTGGACTGTAGCTTGCCAGGCTTCTTTGCCCATTGGGCTTTTCAGGTAAGAATACTGGAGTGGATTGCCTTTTACTCCTCCAGGGGATCTTCCCAACCCAGGAGTCAAACCGACAACCCTTGTGTCTCAACATTGGCACGTGAATTATTTACCACTAGTGCCACCTGGGAATTGCTTATATAGGGTAATTATCATCAGACACAGAAATGATGCTGAAAAATAGTTTGGTAACTGATTGTTTTTTCTGTCTCAAATTTCTCTTTCAGAGATACCATACTCAGACATCTGGAATCAATTAATAAGAATAAACTTTGTTTTGAGAGAATTAGTAACATCTGGTAGACCCAACTCAGCATTAGGAGGGAATGTGCTATTGGCAAACAACTCAAGAAATTGGGTGTAACAGATGCAGTGCTCTCTGAAGGAAATGAAATACAAAACAGGTAAAACTGTATCAAACAGCTTATCTGAAGTCACATAATAGGCAAAGTGACTGATGATGATAGAAACCAGAACAGAGGTTCCTTGTGGAAGGAGGCTGATGAGAGAGGGGGCAGGCAGTTATCTGGGGTAGCTATAATGTTAATAGCTTGATAGGAATTTGTCAAAACTGCATTTGTCAAAACTGATTAGATTTATTATCTATGTATGGTAATGTATGTTCATCATTTGTTGTTATTGTTGTTTAATTACTTAGTCACATCTGACTCTTTACAACCTCATGTACTGTGCCACACCAGGCCCCTCTGTCCATGGGATTTCCCAGGCAGGAATACTGGACTGGGTTTCCATTCTCTCCTCCAGGGGGTCCTTCCCAACCCAGGGATGGAACCCATGTCTCTTGCAATGGCAGGCGGATTCTTTACCACTGAGCCACCTGGGAAGCCTCGTGTTCACCGTACCTCCACATGTAACATATAAACTTGGATACACAACAGAATACTTAATGCTTTTGTTTTGACACTCTCTGAGTGAGGAAGTGAGCATTCTGGAATGGAGGTTTGCAGAGGAATGGCTTCATCCTTGCTGGTTCCATATTAACTACAGTATTCATCTTTTATTTCTATTTAGCCAAGATTATCCCATTTATGGGCTTCCTCGGAATGGAGGTTTGCAGAGGAATGGCTTCATCCTTGCTAGTTCCATATTAACTACAGTATTCATCTTTTATTTCTGTTTAGCCAAGATTATCCCATTTATGGGCTTCCTAGGTTGCTCAGTGGTAAAGAATCCACCAGAAATGTAGGAGAGACAGGTTGAATCCCTGGGTCTTGAAGATCCCCTAGAAAAGGAAATTGCAACCCACCCCAGACTGGTTCCAAATAGGAAAAGGAGTACGTTAAGGCTGTATATTGTCACCCTACTTATTTATCTTTACCACTGAGCCACCTGGGAAGCCCTGTGTTCACCATACCTCCACATGTAACATATAAACTTGGATACACAACAGAATACTTAATGCTTTTGTTTTGACACTCTCTGAGTGAGGAAGTGAGCATTCCGGAATGGAGGTTTGCAGAGGAATGGCTTCATCCTTGCTAGTTCCATATTAACTACAGTATTCATCTTTTATTTCTATTTAGCCAAGATTATCCCATTTATGGGCTTCCTATGTTGCTCAGTGGTAAAGAATCCACCAGAAATGTAGGAGAGAGAGGTTGAATCCCTGGGTCTTGAAGATCCCTTAGAAAAGGAAATTGCAATCCACCCCAGACTGGTTCCAAATAGGAAAAGGAGTACGTTAAGGCTGTATATTGTCACCCTACTTATTTAACATATATGCAGAGTACATCATGAGAAATACTGGGCTGGATGAAGCACAAGCTGGAATCAAGATTGCCCGGAAAAATATCAATAACCTCAGATATGCAGATGACACCACCTTTATGGCAGAGAGTGAAGAAGAACTAAAGAACCTCTTGATGAAGGTGAAAGAGGAGAGTGAAAAAGTTGGCTTAAAGCTCAACATTCAGAAAACGAAGATCATAGCATCTGGGCCCATCACTTCATGGCAAATAGATGGAGAAAGGGTGGCAACTTTATTTTGGAGGGCTCCAAAATCACTGTAGATGGTGACTGCAGCCATGAAATTTAAGGACACTTGCTCCTTGTAAAGAAAGTTATGACCAACCTAGACAGCAAATTAAAAAGCAGAGACATTACTTTTCCAACAAAGGTCTGTCTAGTCAGGCTATGGTTTTTCCAGTAGTCATGTATGGATGTGAGAGTTGGACTGTAAAGGAAGCTGAGCACAAAAGAACTGATACTTTTGAACTGTGGTGTTGGAGAAGACTCTTGAGAGTCCCTTGGACTGCAAGGAGATCCAACCAGTCCATCCTACAGGAGGTCAGTCCTGGGTGTTCATTGGAAGGACTGATGTTGAAGTTGAAACTGCAATACTTTGACCACTTGATGCAAAGAGCTGACTCATTTGAAAAGACCCTGATGCTGGGAAAGATTGAGGGCAGGAGGAGAAGGGGATGACAGAGGATGAGATGGTTGGATGGCATCACCAACTCAATGGACATGAGTTTGGGTAAACTCTAGAAGTTGGTGATGGACAGGGAGGCCTGGCATGTTGCAGTCCATGGGGTTGCAAAGAGTCGGCAATGACTGAGTGACTGAACTGAAGTGAACAAGTATTCTTGCCTGGGAAATCCCTGGGACAGAGGAGCCTGGCCGACTACAATCCTTGGGGTCGCAAAGAGTCAGAGATGACTTAGAAACTGAACAACATACATTGACATATAGCATTATTAGTTTCAAATGTACAAGACAATGATTGAATATTTGTATATAATTCTAAATGATTAGCACAGTATGTCTTTAATTAACAATAAATTTTTGAAACTGTAACTACCTAGTATTTGTGGCAAAAACTTCTGTATTACCTGATTCCTCTCTTACTTCTTAGGAACAGTCTCTCAGAGCTATCTGAGATTCTGTGTCCCGGGTTTAAGTGCTTAGTTTTGTCTGCCAAAGGAAACATAACTCTCAACTTTTAGGTTGTATATTTTTTAAAGTGGACATGAAAAAAAATTAAAAAAATAAAATAAAGTGGACATGAGGATGAATTTTGTTTTAAACCAAAGGAAACAGAGGTTCTTCCAGAGCATTGTAGGGAAGGAGGCTAACTTGCCAACTCTTGTCCCCCAGAACTAGGGACTGCTTAGCTTCCTTCACAGACTTCAAGCCAGCTGTAGTAGTGTTTTATTCATTCCACTAAGGACACTTCACAATAATAAGAATTTGAACCCCTGAATGCAGCACTTTAGGCAACAACCAAGGGCCAATGCAGTACTTGGATGCAATCTCAAAAATGACAGAATTATCTCTGTTCATCTCCATGGCAAACCATTTAATATCACAGTTATCCAAGTCTATGCTCCAACCAGTAACACTGAAGAAGCTGAACTTGAACGGTTTTATGAAGACCTACAAGACCTCTTAGAACTAACACCCGAAATAGATGTCTTTTTCATTATAGGGGATTGGAATGCAAAAGTAGGAAGCCAAGAAACACCTGGAGTAACAGGCAAATCTGGCCTTGGAATGTGGAATGAAGCAGGGCAAAGACTAATAGAGTTTTGCCAAGAAAATGAACTGGTCATAGCAAACACCCTCCTCCAACAACACAAGAGAAGACTCTACACATGGACATCACCAGATGGTCAACACCAAAATCAGATTGATTATATTCCCTGCAGCCAAAGATGGAGAAGCTCTATACAGTCAACAAAAACAAGACCAGGAGCTGACTGTGGCTCAGATCATGAACTCCTTATTACCAAATTCAGACTCAAATTGAAGAAAGCAGGGAAAACTGCTAGACCATTCAGGTATGACCTAAATCAAATCCCTTATGATTATACAGTGGAAGTGAGAANACTGTAATATTTACTTTTGAAAAACATATATAGGTAACTTGACCCACCCATTTCAAACTCCTGTTGCTCAGGGTCAACAGTAAATGCTTTCTATTAGTAGCAGAATCATTATCTCTGAAGCTTACCACAGAATGAGTCTGCCTTATGGATACATAAGGACTTCCCTCGTAGTTCAGACTGTAAAGAATTTGCCTACAATGCAGAAAACCTGGTTCAATCCCCAGATTGGGAAGATCCCCTAGAGAAGGATATGGCAACCCACTCCAGTATTCTTGCCCAGAGAAACCCATGGACAGAAGCCTGGCGGGCCACAGTCCATGGGGTTGCAAAAAGTTGGACACGACTGAGCAAGTAATCAGACTGTAAAGAATTTGCCTACAATGCAGAAAACCTGGTTCAATCCCCAGATTGGGAAGATCCCCTAGAGAAGGATATGGCAACCCACTCCAGTATTCTTGCCCAGAGAAACCCATGGACAGAAGCCTGGCGGGCCACAGTCCATGGGGTTGCAAAAAGTTGGACACGACTGAGCAAGTAACACTTTCTCAACACTAAGGGTATATAGATATATAGATATATGCATGTATTAGTTGCTCAGTTATGTCCAACTCTTTGTGATCCCATGGACTGTAGCCTACCAGGCTTCTCTGTCCATGGGATTTCCCAGGCAGGAATACTGGAGTTGACTGCCATTCCTTTCTCCAGATCTTCCTGACCCAAGGATCGAATTTGCATCACTTATGTCTCCTACATTGGCAGGTGGGTTCTTTACCACTAGTGACACCTGGTAGAATATATACGTCCACGTATATAAATATATGGATGTGAGAGGATTCCCTGGTGAGTCAGCAGTAAAAAGCTCTCCTGCCAATGCAGGATAGGCAGGTTTGATCCTTTGGTCAGGAAGACACCTTGGAGAAGGAAATGGAAACTCATTCCAGGATTCTTGCCTGAAAAATCCCACAGACAGAGGAGTCTGGTAGACGCCAGTCTATGGGGTCTCAAAGAGTTGGACATGACCAAGCAACTAAACCACAACTGTGTGTGTGTGTGTGTGTGTGTGTGTGTGCATGTAACTGCCATGTGACATACGTTATTGTCTCCAAAAATTTTGGGTTGCTTTATGACTGATACAGCATCTTCTGTGTATTTGCTTAGAAGATATATGATGTGAAAAAAAAAAAAAAAACTCTTGGGAGTTAAGTTGCTTCATACCTGCATCAAGGTTACTAGTGCCCTCAAAATTCTTATGGTAACTTGATACTGGGAAAGATCTCATAATTTGTGCAACACATTTGATATTCCGATACTTTGTGTTATATCAGGATTCTAGAAGCAAGGTTGCCCTTTCAGACTTTGTAGACATAATGGTTTAAACACCAAGGTGTTTCCCCTGAATTTTCTACCATAGCTGTGTAGATAAAGGCAACTTAAGGAGAGCAAAAGTTGAAAGAGAGCTTATATTACATTAAAGACCTGAGTCCTTTCTTATTCCTGGCTTGAATGTCAGTCAGGCAAAATTTGTATTCTTATAGAATGGAAGGCTCACTAAGCATTTACTTTGTGAAAAAGTATAGCTAAATTTCATGGTATGTTGGTATAGCCTTTGAGTTAGAACTGAAAATCTGTGAGGGCAAGTCAGTATATGACATTAAGTATGTCACAGTAACTGCTTCTTGGAGGAAATATTTTTTGGGGGAAGTAGGGACCATTGCTATGGCACCTTAGTGACAAATGGTGTCCAGTGCATAAACCTTGATCAGATTCAAAGAACAAGTGATTCTGTGACATTCCTGGAAAATAGAGGGCTGGAGAAACCAAACAAGCAATCTAGTAATGAGAAATTCAGGTAAGTCACTCAGTCCTGTCCGACTCTTAGCGACCTCATGGACTGCAGCCTATCGGGCTCCTCTGTCCATGGGATTTTCCAGGCAAGAGTACTGGAGTGGGGTGCCATTGCCTTCTCTGATTATTTCACAAGGTGCTGCTAATAAAGAACTTCAGAGGCTAACAAGACTTTTTGCTTATGGTAAAACTGTCATTCTCATCTAGGAAACTTATTGTGCCCTGTTCTCAAAATCAAGATGAAGAGGTCTGAATTTGCATGTGGTCTGGGCAGAAACATTCGAACATCTTACAGAGTAAATCGTAAAGGCCCTCCAGGTAGGTACTTATGACCTTTGTGTTCAGATAATAGACCATGTTGGCAGACAGGAACCTTTGTTCTAAATTGAAAAATGCTATCAAGTGGTGACTTTTTGGATTAGAGACTCTAAGTTCCATGAGAAAGTCACTCACTACACCTAAAATGAAAGGTAATTATTGGCATATCACTTGGCAGTAGTCATGACTGCTCTCATTACAAAAGGTCATTAGAAACTTCTGAGGTCAGAAAATTCCATCATGCCCTAGAGGACGTCAAGGAGGTATTAGAATATAGAAGGTTCAGAGTTGCAGATTTCATTCTGAATGGAGGTGTTAGGGAATACACAAGGGGCACATTGTGTGTGTGTGGGGAGGGGGGGCAGCTGTTTTGTTGTATAAAGAAGGTGGTCTTCTCTGCACCTTTTGCATTCCTGTGGGGTCAGAATCCCACCATTTTCTGCCAGCTGTGCCTGAGTAGGCTGCTTGGCTCAAACACAAGTCTTGTAAATGCAAACAACTTGTCATGGGAGGAAGGTCTCAAGGGTGGGTGGAGTCTAGACTCTATATTTAAGCTGAGGATGAGTTAGTGCCATATTAGCATTTAGACATTCAATGGCTTCACTGGGCCTCTGATAAACAGGATAATAAACAAGGCTGAAGACATGGACGCAACCTAAATGTCTACCAACAGAGGAATAGATAAAGAAGACACAGTAGATACACACACATGAGTATTACTCAGTCATTAAAAAGAATGAATTGATGCCATTTGCAGCGACAGGGAGGGACCTAGAGATGGTTATACTGATTAAGTCATAAATATTGTATGACATCCTTTAAAAGGGGAATCTAAAAAGAAATGAACTTACAAAACAGAAAGAGACAAAGAATAAACTTAATGGCTTCCAGGGGGGAGGATGGTGGGAAAAATAGGTAGGAAGTTTGGAATGGTGATGCACACACTGCTATATTTAAAATGGATAACCAGCAAGGACCTTCTCTATAGCACAAGGAACTCTGCTCAAAGTTATGTGGCAGCCTGGATGGGAGAGGAGTTTTGGGGAGAATGGATACATGTATATGTATGACTGAGTCCCTTTGCTGTTCACCTGAAACTATCACAACATTGTTTGTTAATTCACTATACAAAATAAAATAAAAAGTAATAAAAAAAAAAAAAAACCAGAAGGCCAGAAAGGATACAATTACATGATTCATATCTTTCCCACTGGAGGTACCTCTTGAGAGTAGATTTCAGGTAAAAAATAAAAGGTAACCATGGGAGATGCATATGCTTATTAGGTTAGCTGTAATAATCATTTTGTTATGCATATGGGGATCAAAACATCATCTTGTATGTTTGCTGCTAAGTCACTTCAGTCATGTCTCACTCTGTGCGACCCCAGAAACAGCAGCCAACCAGGCTCCCCCATCCCTGGGATTCTCCAGGCAAGAACACTGGAGGGGCTTACCATTTCCTTATATGCAATTTTGTTTAAAATTAAAAAAAAAAAAAAAATCTCTAGAGAAAGCCAGATCAGATTTTCAAATCAGATTCATAGACACCATCAATGTATCCAATGTCAAGTGTTACAACAGCTCCTAATTATTTAAAAGGCATATACTATTATTTGTTAGGACCAAACAGGCACCATGACAGGCATCAGGGAGCCAAGGTAGGCCAAAGCTTCCTTTCCAGAGGAGCTGAGTCATTGCCAGGGAGGAACTGAGATCATCTTCTGCTGTCATCAGGACTCGACCAATCAGTATACTCCCCATAGCCTAGTTTCAGCCTATCAGGACGAGGGTGGAAATCCCCAAAGAAAGCCCCCACGTGCGAAAATTTAGCCAATCAATAAATACCAAGTAACCCTTGCAACCAATCCACCCTTGCCAACTCCCTGTCTTTGTCCTAAATCTATAAATACTCCTGTAACCCAGGGCTTGGGGCTCTTGCTCCACTCCACTCCGTTGGGCCCTGGCTCGAGTCAGAAATAAATTCCCTTTTTGCTTTTGCATTGCCATGGATGTCTTGTTTTCTCAGTTTTGGGGACTGCGGGCATAACATTTGGGAACTTGTCTGGGATCCCCTGACTGAGAAGAACAACACTTTCCAGGCGTAAGGGAAGCCTCACTAGGAGGAAATAAGTCTGGACGCCTGCATCAGGTCAGGGGGCGAAAGAGTCGCCCGGCCAGCATAAGTCCAAGGCCCAGCATTCGAGCTGGAAGGCAGCTGGTTCTGTGAGCCATTCTGTAAGGGAACGGGGGGAGAACGTCTCCCCCGATCCTGAATCTGATGGGCAGTGGATGCCCTTCAGTAAGGTAATTTTGGGGGAACAGGACAACAACGACCCGGGATAAAACTGGTTCAGTGTTTTTGGCCGATATATGTTTGTCTTTTGTCTGTTGCTTGTTTCTGTGTGCCGGCACTGTGCTTGCTTTTTGTGTGCTTATTGTGGGTGCTGCCGTCATGGGTCAAAGTTATTCTACACCCCTGTCTGCAATGACTGATCATTTTTCCAATTTTAAGTCCCAGGCTCAAAATCTGTCGATGCTAGTGAAGAGGAGCAAACTAGTAACCCTGTGCTCATCTGAGTGGCCGGCATTTGGGGTCGGCTGGCCACCAGAGGGAACTTTTGGTTTGCCTGTTATCCTGGCAGTCAAGGAAAAAATAATGGCTCCTGACCCTCGGGGCCATCCAGACCAAGCTCCTTACATCCTGGTCTGGCAAAAGCTAGTAGAAGACCCTCCAGCTTGGCTGAAACCCTTTATTCACAACCCCTCCAGTGCTTCCATTCCACAGGTCCTGGTTGCGGAGGTCTCCAAGGAAGGAGAACATGAGGCCTGGGAGAGCCGGAAGAAGCCGATACTCCAGGAATCTTTTCTATACCCTAGCCTGACTCACTTAGACACTGAAATCTCGCCTCCCCCATATATCCCTCCACCCTTGCCCCCACAGGTACCGCAGGTGTCATCCGAAGAACAAAGGGGGGACCCAGAACCCTCAGCTCCCAGCAGGAGGGGGGACCAGCCCAGGGAACTCATGGAAGGACCCGAAGGGGCAGAGACTCGTCTGACTACGGGAGCCAAGAGGCCCCTTCGTCCACCGTTTGGGCGTTTCCTGTCCGGGTCGGGCCAGCAAATTCTGATGGCAAATGGACTTACCAATACTGACCTTTCTCCACAAGCGACTTATATAACTGGAAAGCTCAAAACCCCTCTTTCTCTGAAAAACCCCAAGGCTTTATTGATCTTTTGGAATCTATCCTGTTTACTCACAACCCCACCTTGGATGATTGTCAGCAGCTGTTGCAGGTGCTTTTCACCACAGAGGAGCGAGAACGAATGTTATCAGAGGCACGGAAAAACGTGTTAGGAGTGGATGGAAGGCCCATCACGCAGCCCCACCTGATCGAGGAGGGGTTCCCTTTGTTGCAACCGAACTGGGATTTTGAACGCATTGAAGGTAGGGAGCGTTTCTGAGTGTACCGCCAGACTCTGATGGCTGGCCTCCGGGCAGCCACCAGGAAACCAACAAATTTGCCTAAGGTAAATCTAGTAAGGCAAGAGCAAAACAAGAGTCCGCAGCCTTTTTAGAGAGGTTAATGGAGGCTTTCAGGCAGTATACGCCCATGGACCCTCAGGCTGAAGAGTCACACACAGCAGTCTTGCTAGCCTTTGTTACTCAGGCAGCTCTGGATATCAGGAGAAAGTTACAAAAGACAGAGAGGCTGGGAGAACAGACAATACAGGATCTGGTGAGGGCGGCTGAAAAAGTGTTTAATAACAGAGAAACTCCTGAGGAGAGGGAGGAACAGATTAGATGGGAGGAAAGGGAATATGAGGAATGGATTAGACGGGAGGAAAGGGAATATAGGGCTGAAGAAAACCGGAGGAATCAAAAGGAGCTGGCTCAAATCCTCTTTGTGGGGGTGAGAACGGGGCCCAATTCCCAGAGAACTAGAGACACTCGGTCAGGTGGAGGGGAAAAACCAGCTAGACAGGCCCTAAAGAGAGACCAATGCACGTACTGCAAAGAGCAGGGGCACTGGAAGCATGAGTGCCCCAAAAGAGACCTGAAGAGAAAGACTGTAAGAAAGGAGGAATCTCCCTCGGGGACCCGCGTCTTATATGCAGGGGAAGATAGTGATTGGGGGGGTCAGGTCCCGGCCCCCCTCCCCAAGTCCTGGGTAACTATCAATGTGGAGGGGAAACCGGTTGGCTTCATGGTGGATATGGGAGCCCAGTACTCAGTTCTCAATCAAAAATTTGGGCCGATGTCCAAAAAGACTAGTTTGGTCCAGGGAGCCACCGGCGCAAAAAGGTATTACTGGACTACTAAACAAAAAGTGGACTTGGGGGCCCAANAAAAAAAAAAAAATCTCTAGAGAAAGCCAGATCAGATTTTCAAACCAGATTCATAGACACCATCAATGTATCCAATGTCAAGTGTTACAACAGCTCCTAATTATTTAAAGGGCATATACTATTATTTGTTAGGACCAAACAGGCACCATGACAGGCATCAGGGAGCCAAGGTAGGCCAAAGCTTCCTTTGCAGAGGAGCTGAGTCATTGCCAGGGAGGAACTGAGATCATCTTCTGCTGTCATCAGGACTCGACCAATCAGTATACTCCCCATAGCCTAGTTTCAGCCTATCAGAACAAGGGTGGAAATCCCCAAAGAAAGCCCCCACGTGCAAAAATTTAGCCAATCAATAAATACCAAGTAACCCTTGCAACCAATCCACACTTGCCAACTCCCTGTCTTTGTCCTAAATCTATAAATACTCCTGTAACCCAGGGCTTGGGGCTCTTGCTCCACTCCACTCCGTTGGGCCCTGGCTCGAGTCAGAAATAAATTCCCTTTTTGCTTTTGCATTGCCATGGATGTCTTGTTTTCTCAGTTTTGGGGACTGCGGGCATAACATTTGGGAACTCGTCTGGGATCCCCTGACTGAGAAGAACAACACTTTCCAGGCGTAAGGGAAGCCTCACTAGGAGGAAATAAGTCTGGACGCCTGCATCAGGTCAGGGGATGAAAGAGTCGCCCGGCCAGCATAAGTCCAAGGCCCAGCATTCGAGCTGGAAGGCAGCTGGTTCTGTCAGCCATTCTGTAAGGGAACGGGGGGAGAACATCTCCCCCGATCCTGAATCTGATGGGCAGTGGATGCCCTTCAGTAAGGTAACTTTGGGGGAACAGGACAACAACGACCCGGGATAAACCTGGTTCAGTGTTTTCGGCCGATATTTGTTTGTCTTTTGTCTGTCGCTTGTTTCTGTGTGCCGGCGTATTCTGTAAGGGAACGGGGGGAGAACATCTCCCCCGATCCTGAATCTGATGGGCAGTGGATGCCCTTCAGTAAGGTAACTTTGGGGGAACAGGACAACAACGACCCGGGATAAACCTGGTTCAGTGTTTTCGGCCGATATTTGTTTGTCTTTTGTCTGTCGCTTGTTTCTGTGTGCCGGCGCTGTGCTTGCTTTTTGTGTGCTTATTGTGGGTGCTGCCGTCATGGGTCAAAGTTATTCTACACCCCTGTCTGCAATGACTGATCATTTTTCTGATTTTAAGTCCCAGGCTCAAAATCTGTCGATGCTAGTGAAGAGGAGCAAACTAGTAACCCTGTGCTCATCTGAGTGGCCGGCATTTGGGGTCGGCTGGCCACCAGAGGGAACTTTTGGTTTGCCTGTCATCCTGGCAGTCAAGGAAAAAATAATGGCTCCTGACCCTCAGGGCCATCCGGACCAAGCTCCTTACATCCTGGTCTGGCAAAAGCTAGTAGAAGATCCTCCAGCTTGGCTAAAACCCTTTATTCACAACCCCTCCAGTGCTTCCATTCCACAGGTCCTGGTCGTGGAGGTCTCCAAGGAAGGAGACCGTGAGGCATGGGAGAGCTGGAAGAAGCCGATACTCCAGGAATCTTCTCTATACCCTAGCCTGACTGACTTAGACACTGAAATCTCACCTCCCCCATATATCCCTCCACCCTTGCCCCCACAGGTACCGCAGGTGTCGTCCGGAGAACAAAGGGGGGACCCAGAACTCTCAGCTCCCAGCAGGAGGGGGGACCAGCCCAGGGAACTCATTGAAGGACCCGAGGGGGCAGAGACTCATCTGACTACAGGAGCCAAGAGGCCCCTTCATCCACCGTTTGGGCGTTTCCTGTCCGGGTCGGGCCAGCAAATTCTGATGGCAAATGGACCTACCGATACTGGCCTTTCTCCACAAGCGACTTATATAACTGGAAAGCTCAAAACCCCTCTTTCTCTGAAAAACCCCAAGGCTTTAATGATCTTTTGGAATCTATCCTGTTTACTCACAACCCCACCTTGGATGATTGTCAGCAGCTGTTGCAGGTGCTTTTCACCACAGAGGAGCGAGAACGAATGTTGTCAGAGGCACGGAAAAACGTGTTAGGAGTGGATGGAAGGCCCACCATGCAGCCCCACCTGATCTAGGAGGGGTTCCCTTTGTTGCAACCGAACTGGGATTTTGAACGCATTGAAGGTAGGGAGAGTTTTCGAGTGTACCGCCAGACTCTGATGGCTGGCCTCCGGGCAGCCGCCAGGAAACCAACAAATTTGTCTAAGGTAAATTTAGTAAGGCAAGAGCAAAACAAGAGTCCGGCAGCCTTTTTAGAGAGGTTAATGGAGGCTTTCAGGCAGTATACGCCCATGGACCCTCAGGCTGAAGAGTCTCCTGTGAGGGTAAAACAGTACCCCATGAGTCAGGAGTCACGGCAAGGAATCACAACTCACATACAGCACCTCCTGGGGGTAGGAATTCTCAAAATGTGCTGGTGCCCATGGAACACTCCCCTGCTGCCAGTGAAAAAGCCCGGAGGAATGGACTTTAGACCAGTCCAAGATCTTCGTGAGGTCAACAAATGGGTGAGTGACATTCATCCCACCATCCCTAACCCATACACCCTCCTGAGCAGCTTGCCACCATATTGTGTCTGGTATACAGTTTTGAACTTGAAAGATGCCTTTTTCAGTCTGCCCCTGGCCACCCAGAGCCAGGAGATCTTCGCATTCGAATGGACTGATGAGGACGGCCAGATTGTGGGGCAGCTGACCTAGACTCGCCTTCCGCAAGAATTCAAAAACTCACCAATGTTATTCAGTGAGGATCTGGGCGAAGACCTCTGTGAGTACCGAACCAGCCACCCTGATGTTGTTCTGTTGCAGTATGTAGATGACTATTACTAAGGAGGTATGCCTAAAAGCCACAGGTGATCTACTCCAGACTTTGGGGACATTGGGGTACCAGGCAAGTGCGAAGAAGGCCCAAATTGCTAGACAGGAGGTCATTTATTTGGGATATAAAATAAAACAGGGACAAAGATGGTTGACTCAGGCTATGAAAGAGACTGTTCTATGGATCCCCGAGCCAACAACTCCCTGGCAGGTGAGAGAGTTTTTAGGGACTGTTGGGTACTGCAGGCTATGGATCCTGGGGTTTGCAGAAAAGGCCCAGCCTTTATACGAAGGAAGCAGAGAGAATAAAGATTGGACTTGGTCTGAGCCAATGAGGCGGGCATTTCAGGAACTTTGACAGGTGCTACTAGAAGCGCCAGCCCTTGCCCTCCCTGACCCGGCTAAACCATTTCAACTGTTTGTGGATGAAAAGCAGGGAGTAGGAAAGGGAATTCTGATGCAGCAATGGGGGCCTTGAAAGCGGCCTGTGGCATATCTCTCTAAATGACTGGATCCAGTAGCTGTGGGATGGCCACCTTGTCTCCGTATCATCGTGACCACTGCCCTCCTTGTCCATGATGCTGACAAGCTGACTTATGGACAGTGTCTCCTGGTCTACACTCCTCATGCCACAGAGGGGATCCTCAAACAGCCACCGGGTAAGTGGATTTCTAATGCTCGCTTAACCCATTACCAGGGCCTGCTAATGGATGCTCCCTGGATACACTTTCAGACACCTTGTGTTCTGAACCCTGCCACTTTGCTGCCCATCCCGGAGGAGGACGGACCCCTCCATAACTGTGTTGAAGTGCTAGCTGAGGTAACCGTCATACAGAAAGACCTCAGTGACTTTCCATTAAATGGCAGTGAGCTGGTATGGTTCATGGATGGGAGCAGTTATATAAAGAATGGACAGAGAAAAGCGGGGGCAGCCATAGTAGATGACGCTGGGAGGGTCATCTGGGCTGAGGCCTTGCCCCCTGGAACATCCGCCCAAAAACCAGAACTGATAGCTGTGATATTAGCACTAGAGAGGGCAAAAGGAAAAAGAGTTACTATTTACACTGACAGCCGATATGCGTTCAGCACTGTGCACATTCAAGGCCCTATATACAAAGAACGGGGGCTCTTGACGGCGGAGGGAAAAGAGATTAAGAACTTACCTGAGATTCGCAGACTCCTGGCAGTGGTCCACTTGCCCCGAGCAGTATCCATAGTACATGTCCCAGGACACCAGAAAGGAGAGGACTCCCGGGCCCGGGGGAACCGAGCTGCCAATGGAGCAGCCCGTGAGGCAGCTGCTGGAGATTACAGGACCTCTGTACTGACTGTAGGATGGCCACCGCCGGGGATGGGAGCACTTCCCCCAAGCCCCTTATATTCCCCCTCTGATAATACCACCCGTCCTGTTGGCGAAAACGGATGGTATCGAGACCACGACGACAACCTGTTGCTCCCTGCCGACTTGGCAAACACCTCTGCACCCATTTGCATCAAACCACTCATTTGGGAGAAAAGAAGACTTTGACACTCCTACAAACAGTGCAGCTGCAGTTTCCCCAGCAGAAGAAAACCATCCAGGATATAGTCCGCACCTACAAGGCCTGTCAGATGATGAGACTGGGAAAAGGACAACACACAGGTGTAAGATATTGGGGGGAAAAGACAGGACATCATTGGGAGATAGATTTCACTGAGGTAAGGCCAGGCAAGTATGGGTATCGATATCTGCTAGTTTTAGTTGATACGTTTTCCGGGTGAGTAGAAGCTTACCCCACTAAAAAAGGAGACAGCAGTAATGGTGGCTAAAAAGCTCCTAGAAGAGATTATACCTAGGTTTGGGCTGCCGGCATCTATCGGCTCTGATAATGGACCTGCATTTGTGAGTAAAATTGTGCAGGGACTGGCCTCAGCCCTGGGGACCCAATGGAAGTTGCATTGCGAGTACAGTCCCCAGAGCTCAGGGCAGGTAGAGAGAATGAATCGGACCCTAAAAGAAACTTTGACAAAACTGGCAATAGAGACTGGCGGGGACTGGGTGACCCTCCTTCCCTTCACGCTCTTTTGGGCGCACAATACACCCTATAAACTGGGTCTGACTCCCTTTGAAATTGTATATGGAAGTCCACCCCCCATTTGTCCGGTGTTTGAGGGGAAGAGTAGACCATCTCTCTCATTGCGTGCTTTTCAACAAGAGATGCTAGCTTTAAGTAAAGTGCATAAACATATCTGGTCATTGATACGGGAGATTCATAAAGACCAAAACAAAGGAACGATCCCGTCCCATAATATAGGACCAAGAGATTGGGTTTTGGTTAAAAGGCATCTGTCAAAAACCTTAGAACCAAGATGGAAGGGCCCTTATGTTGTTCTCCTTGCCACCCCCACTGCCCTTAAGGTCGACAGAACTGGACCCTGGGTACATTGCAACCACGTGCGAAGGGCCACCCAGAAGAACAAGAGAGGGCCCAAAGAAAATGGAAGTCAACACTGCATCCCTCCAATCCCTTAAAATTAAAACTCATCTGACAGCAGGTCTCGGACGGATCACTCTGACTTTCCTGATGATGGCCGCCTTCCTCGACCCCGGGACTGCCAGCTCTAACCCACATCAGCCTGTTAAGATCACCTGGAAACTATGCAATGGAGAAACCTATGCGGAGCTAAACCAGACGACTGGCACACACCCCGTGAACACATGGTGGCCTGACTTGCAATTTCACCTTAAAGATCTCGTGGAGATCCCATGGGCACCCTCTTACCTGCAGCACGTGGGTTTCTATGCATGCCCAGGGGATAAAAGAGACAAGATAAAAACTTGTGGTGGCATGCAAAGTCGCCACTGCAAGGCATGGGAATGTGTGACATCAAATGATGGCAATTGGAAATAGGATGTGATTGGGGCAGCAGATCTGGTCAAAATGACCTTTGTAGACCCAAATCCATCCGGACCCCAGTTTTTACTGCCAAGGCTATGACCTTATCAAGATTTCCTTCACCGATCAGGGAAAACAGGACCCCAGGTGGACTTCCGGGCTAACCTGGGGAATCCAGGTGTATGAGTGGGGAACCCCAAATGCAATACTCCTAATCAGCCAAGCAATAGAGCCCACCCAGATCCAGAGTGTGAGCCCTAATCAGGTAGAGACTTCGAGCCCACGAAGAGTGTTTAAGTCAAATCCAACTCAGGGAGCTATAACTCTGAGCCCTACACCCTTCATTTCCTGACCAGGGGTCCAGCCTAATGTAACAGAGGCCCTCGACCCCTTACCCCCCACTTCCAACCTAGAAACATCAGATCCATTATGGGCTTTAATTAAGGCAACCTTCACAACCCTGAATCATTCCAACCCAAATGCAACTCAATCCAGCTGGCTCTGTTATACTCTCCACTCTCCCTTTTATGAAGCAATAGGCTTAAATGTTTCTTACAACCTGTCTGCTAGTTCAGATCCACCTCAGTGTCACTGGGGAGAACGTAAGGTCAGCATCACAATAAGAGAAGTCTGGTGAAAGGGACTTTGTCTAGGTGCAGTTCTACCTGAGAAGACCCCTCTGTGTGCTCAAACTGTTAATCTTACAGAACTAAATGGGACAAAATGGATTGTACCTGAGGCAGGGGGTTGGTGGATCTGTTCCCATACTGGGTTGACTCCTTGTCTACATGCCTCCGTTTTTAACCAGAGTAGAGAATTTTGTGTTCTAGTCACCGTAATACCAAAGATCCTATACCACTCTGAAGAGGTAATGTACACTCACTGGGACCAGGGAATACAACCAGGAGAGATGTCTAGAAACAAAAGGGAACCAATTACTGCTGTCACTTTAGCGACCCTGTTTAGTCTCGGGATTGCTGGAGCCTGAACAGGGATAGCATCCTTGACTATGCAAATCAAGGGTTGACTTCCCTGCGAACTGCCATAGATGAGGACATCATCCACATAGAAGAATCTATTAGCCACCTTGAAAAATCCCCAAATTCACTGTCAGAAGTGGTTTTGCAAAACAGATGGGGCCTAGACTTGATCTTCCTACACCAAGGCGGATTATGTGCGGCCTTGGGAGAAGAATGTTGCTTTTCTGCAGACCACGCTGGCGTGGTGAGAGAGTCCATGGCAAAAGTGAGAGAAGGATTGGCACAGTGGAAGAGAGAGTGGGAAGCCCAACAAGGATGGTTCGAGTCCTGGTTCCATCAATCTCCTTGGCTAACAACACTAATTTTTACCCTACTCGGACTGCTCATCGTACTCCTACTCATTCTTACCTTTGGCCCATGCATTTTAAACAGATTAATAACCTTTGTAAAAGAACGTATCAGTACAGTTCAGGTGATGGTGCTGAGGCAACAGTATCAGGCAGTGTCTCAGAATGGAGAGGAGGATTCCTCTCCATGATAAAAAGACAGGGGGGCATGTTAGGACCAAACAAGCGCCATGACAGGCGTCAGGGAGCCAAGGTAGGCCAAAGCCTCCTTTGCAGAGGAACTGAGTCATTGCCAGGGAGGAACTGAGATCATCCTCTGCTGGCATCAGGACTCGACCAATCCGTATACTCCCCATAGCCTAGTTTCAGCCTATCAGGACGAGGGTGGAAATCCCCAAAGAAAGCCCACACGTGTGAAAATTTAGCCAATCAATAAATACCAAGTAACCCTTGCAACCAATCCACCCTTGCCAACTTCCTGTCTTTGTCCTAAATCTATAAATACTACTGTAACCCAGGGCTCGGGGCTCTTGCTCCACTCCACTGCATTGGATATGGTGGGGGTCCTGGCTCGAGTCAGAAATAAATTCCCTTTTTGCTTTTGCATTGCCATGGATGTCTTGTTTTCTCAGTTTTGGGGACTCGGACTGCGGGCATAACACTATCAACAGCTGAGAAAATAGAGTGATCCAGACCAGCTCCAGTTCCACCCTAGGTCCTGCCTCTCACAGCTGACCTGTGCTGCTCCACCCAAGACAACACTTGATGTCTGAATGTAGGGTTTTAGGAGTTCCTTAGAAATATTTCAGTTATGAGAGACCTCATTGTTTTCTTCTAGGATTGTTTACTTGTGTTGTCTTCTATAGACACATGATTCTTGGATTCTCTGGTAATTTTCTGTATACCATCTGTAGTAAGCTTGCCTGGAGATTTCCACAGATAGAGGCGCCTGGTGGGCTACAGTCCATGGGATTACAATGAGTCGGACACATCTGAGCATTCATGGATGCATGTTTAGCAAGGGGCACCCTGCTAAAGTTATTTTGAAGTTAATATTTCTTCACCAGAGAAATACCACCCCCTGAGTCATTTACCTGTAGTCCAAGCAACAAGGTGTGTCACTTTTCTTCTTTTCTTTTTGCCAGGGGCACATGCTCTGGTAAACTGAATGAAGGGATCAAAAGCCATCTGTTTTACTCCTTCTTTCCTTTCATCACCTCGTAAAAACTGTCTTTCATTTTGCTTGGTACATTGTTCTAGACCTGGATGCAAATTTACATGTAAACAAGTGATGCAGATGACATTCAAACCATTGTCTTTGAAAAAGTATATTAGTAAGTCTTCTCTAAACTGTGCCAGTCACTCAGTTTTGTCAAGTTCTTTGTAACCCCATGGACTATAGCCCACTAGGGGATATATCCTGTCCAGGGGATTTTCTAGGTAAGAATACTGGAGTGAGTAATCATTTCCTTCTTCAGGGGATCTTCTCAACCCAGGGATCAAACCCAACTCTCCTGCATTGTATTAAGAGTCTTGACTATCTGAGCCAAGTATTCTTTAAAGTGTAATTCTAACTTCTTTCCCTGTTGCTAAATTTAACAAGCTCTGAATGCAGCTCCAAAGATCTTGATTACTTTCCTGTCTAATTGTATAATATCTGCCTTGAAAAGGGACTGGGGACAAATGTGAGCTAGTCTGCTGTTATGATCATGTTTGAGGGTGAAAGGTTGTTGTTGAATCATGCAAAGATGCTGGGATTCTTGGCCTCTGGAGAAGAAGAATTCAATCAGGGGCCAGAGATGAGGCTTGATCACTCAGAGCTTTGTGTAATAAAGTTTTATTAAAGTATAAAGGAGATAGAGAAAGCTTCTGACACAGGCATCAGAAGGAGGCGGAAAGAGTACCCACTTGCTAGTGTAAGCCTTGGAGTTATATACTCTCTAATTACAGTTATATACTGTAATTAGTTATTACAGTGAATCAAAAGAATGTCTAGAGGTTGTAAAGACCTCACTAGACCTAGTCCCATAATTTACATTTTAAGATAATAGGATTAGCCAGAAGGTTTTTTTTTTTTTTTT
>SJYX01006974.1:216332-262105 GCA_006410675.1 Oreotragus oreotragus
ATTAGAACTGATTCAAATGTATTCTTTTTAATGGCTGAGTAATACTCCATTGTGTATATGTACCACAGCTTTCTTATCCATTCATCTGCTGATGGACATCTAGGTTGCTTCCATGTCCTGGCTATTATAAACAGTGCTGAGATGAACATTGGGGTACATGTGTCTCTTTCTATTCTGGTTTCCTCGGTGTGTATGCCCAGCAGTGGGACTGCTGGGTCATAAGGCAGTTCTATTTGCAATTTCTTAAGGAATCTCCACACTGTTCTCCACAATATCTCTCTTAAAACAATCCCAACTCAATAACGAGAAACCAATTGGAAAATACCTACTGAGGGGCATTGTACAAAGGACCAAAACTAGTCAAATCTGTCAAGGTCATCAAAAACTATGAAAATCTGAGAAACTGCCATAGTCAAGAAAAGCCTAGGGAGATAGGGTGGCTAAATGTTATGGATTAGATCATGAAATGGAATTTCCTGGTGGCTCAGGTGGTAAAGAATCTGCCTGCAATGCAGGAAACCCAGGTTTAATCCCTGGGTTGGGAAGATCCCCTGGAGAAGGCAATGGCCATCCATTCCAGTATTATTGCCTGGAGAATGTCATGGACAGAGGATCCTGGTGGGTTACATAAACTCCATGAGGACTTACATAAAGTGTCAGACAGACTGATTGACTAACATTTTCACTTCTTCAGATCATGAAACAGAAAAGGGACTATTGATAAATGTGAAGTAAATCTCAGTAAAATATGAGCATTAGTTATTAATAATGTATCTATACAAGTTCATTATTTGTAACAAATATGACACACTACATTAAGATGTTAATAGAAGGGGAAAATGGATGGGGATAGAGAATAGTCTTCATGTATGTATTTCATTGTACTGATCATTAAGAATTGTTTATTATTGGAAACTTTATTCCCCCAACTCACTTTTGAAGGATAAGATATATCAATCCATAAAATGTTATACTGATAGACAGTAGTGCTTAATTTATTATCAAGGTTCATGGAAGAAAATGCAGGGCTTTTATTTTGGCTCTGTCTGGAATGCTTTAGAAGAAAAAAACTGTAGAGAATATTAAAGCAATCAGAAAATCAACTTGGTACATTGATTGTGAATATTTCTTTTATGAAGGTAGTCATCCTTGTGTAGAAGACAGGGAAACTTCCATCTGTTTTATGTAAGCAATCTTGAAATGAATGAGGAGAGTACCTGGAGTGGCAGGAATAATGCCAGAGAAATAATGTGAAGAGTGCAAAGCAAAAGTTAGGAAGCAATAATCCGGATACAAGACAAGGTCAGGGGCAAACGAAGAGCCCAATAATTGCACATTTTTTTTTTTTTTTTTTTTGTTGTTTTTTTTTACCACTAGTGCTACCTGGGAAGCCCAGAAAAAAAAGGGGTAGTAAATGGGAAAAAGTAGGAGATCATAGCATAGGGAAGAGGCTCTTGGAATTCTATCACAATCAGGGGCGGGCTACTATTCTATTTCCCCCAAGTGCATGAAACGCTAAAACAAGACTCCCACCTGTCTCAGATGTGATACTAATTACCAATGTTGGGGATAACTTCTGGAGCTGTCCTCCCTGGATAAGGAAAAATAGACGATTGCTGAATTGCAAGTTTATCTACAGGGTCATGTCAATAATTTTGAGTTAAGGAGTGAGAAGTCATACTCATGTGATGCTTATCAGAGTCAAAAACAGCTGGTCCACAGTATATCAGTCACATTAAATTCATCCGGTTAATGAAAAGTTTAGCCAGAGGAAATGATACCAACAAACTAGACAGAGCAGAAGGCTGAACCACAGAGACTCGGCATTCTGGGTGACCATAAGTAAAGCTGGAATGTGGAACTGCCAAGAGAGCAGCCTTAACGTGATGAAAAGCAGAGTGAAGCTGCCTGACCAGTGCTATCATCGCTCATCTGTGAATGAAACATAGACTTAAAGATAGTGGAAGGGGACTCTAGATAGTCACAAGAGAGATGGATTTGGGTATGGTTTGGTGGCCAAAATTACAGGTGTTGAAAAGTGAAAGTGTCAGTCGCTCAGTCGTGTCTGACTCTTTTTGACCCTATGGACTATAGCTCGCCAGACTCCTCTGTCCATGGGAATTCCCAGGAAAGAATACTGCAGTGGGTTGCATTTCCTCCTCAAGAGGATCCTCCAGGGATGGAACCCAGGTCTCTTGCATTGTAAGAGGATTCTTTACCATCTGAACCAGCAGGGAAACCCCAGATTACCATTATGTTACCTCCATTTCACTGAAATTGAAAGACTGATGGCCTTCCCAGGTAGAGATATTATAGGAATTAGATGACCCCAGTGACAATCTCACAAGACACACAATATTTTTTGGCACAGGGCAATTTTTCAAACAGTATGAGATTCATTGGTGTGTAAAGCAGTGCTGTATGTGATGGATTGGTCAGCATTGGTCCACTGTGACCCAGTTTGTCAGGAGCCACTCTTAGGATGATGATCAGTTTCAGTATTTCAGGTTTTTCATCATTATATAAAGGACTTGCAAAGTGTAATAATGACCCAAGAGGGAGGTCTCTTCCAGGAAACAGAACAGTTATAAAACTGGTCTGGAGGGACACCATATACCTAATTGAATGAATTAACAGGATAATAACTGTGTTGGAACTTCACTTCTGTGGATAATGCTGAGAGCAGGATGGAATGCATGCAAAGTGGCTAGACTTCTAGAGAGCCAGGTTAAGGAAGAACAATGATGGGAAATCTATGCTAAACCAAACATGGCAGTTTGTCACTGCACAGTGCGGTTTTCATTGTCTTCTGGATGAAAACCAAATTTATCTTATTGATGGTACAACTGGCTTTGAATGGAAAAATAAAGGAAAGAAAAACTTGTCTTAGAAATGGAGAAGGGACAACAGAAGATGAAATGGTTGGGTAGCATCACTGAATCAATGGACATGAATTTGAGCAAACTCTGGGAGATAGTGAAGGACAGGGAAGCCTGGTGTGCTGCAATACATGGGGTGGCAGAGTCAGAAATGATTTAGTCACTGAACGACAACAAAAGAGACATTAGGGAGGTAGATAGTGTTGATACACTATAACAACTGAAAACTGTCAATTGTAAACACGTTTTACAATGTAGTTATATTCACAAACCAGATGGAATTCAGAATTGGCAAAATAATATTATTCTAGTCACCACTGTTACCACTAAGAGTGGTGTGGTATATTGGAAAGAAATGGAAAAAGACTCTTTAAATATAAGCTGTTTAGTTGAGTTCAGTCACTCAGTCATGTTTGACTCTGTAACCCCATGCAATGCAGCACACCAGGTGTCCCTGTCCACCAAAAACACTCAGAGCCTGCTCACTCATGTCTATCGAGATGGTGATGCCATCCAACCATTTCATCCTTTGCTGTCCACTTTTCCTCCTGCTGTCAATCTTCCCCAACATCAGGGTTTTTTCGAATGAGTCATTTCTTCAGTTCAGGTGGTAAAAGTATTGGAGCTTCAGCTTCAGAATCAGTCCTTCCAATGAATGTTTATTACTGATGTCTTTTAGGATTGACTGGCTTGATCTCCTTGCAGTCCAAGGGACTCTCAGGAGGCTTTACCAACACCACAGATTAGTTCAGTTCAATTCGGTTCAGTGGCTCAGTCGA
The DNA here is from genome assembly GCA_006410675.1 of Oreotragus oreotragus. Classification (NCBI taxonomy): domain Eukaryota; kingdom Metazoa; phylum Chordata; class Mammalia; order Artiodactyla; family Bovidae; genus Oreotragus; species Oreotragus oreotragus. The sequence continues at coordinate 219,991 of SJYX01006974.1, forward strand.
GTCCAACTTTTTACAACCCCATGAACTACAGCATGCCAGGCCTCCCTGTCCATCACTAACTTCTGGAGTTTACCCAAACTTAGGTCCATTGAGTCAATGATGCCATCCAACCATCTCATCCTCTGTTGTGGCCTTCTCCTCCTGCCCTCAATCTTTCCCAGCATCAGAGTCTTTTCAAACGAGTCAGCCCTTCACATCAGGTGGCCAAGGTATTGGAGTTTCAGCTTCAACATCAGTCCTTCCAATGAACACCCAGAACTAATCTCCTTTAGGATGTACTGGTTGGATCTCCTTGCAGACCAAGGGACTCTCAAGAGTCTTCTCCAACACCACAGTTCAAAAGCATCAATTCTTCAGTGCTCAGCTTTCCTTATAATCCAACTCTCACATCCATACATGACTACTGGAAAAATCATAGCTTTGACTTTGTTGGTAAAGTAATGTCTCTGCTTTTTAATATGCTATTTAGGNAAAGCATCAATTCTTCAGTGCTCAGCTTTCTTTATAATCCAACTCTCACATCCATACATGACTACTGGAAAAATCATAGCTTTGACCTTTGTTGGTAAAGTAATGCCTCTGCTTTTTAATATGCTATTTAGGTTGGTCATAACTTTCCTTCCAAGGAGTAAATGTCTTTTAATTTCATGGCGGCAATCACCCTCTGCAGTGGTTTTGGAGCCAAATATATATATATATAAAGTCTGCCACTGTTTCCACTGTTTATTCATCTATTTGCCATGAAGTGATGGGACTGGATACCATGATCTTAGTTTTCTGAATGTTGAGCTTTAAGCCAACTTTTTCACTCTCTTCTTTCACTTTCATCATTTTTTGTTTAGTTTTCTTCACTTTCTGCCATAAGGATGGTGTCATCTGCGTATCTGAGGTTATTGATATTTCTCCCGCAATATTGATTCCAGCTTGTGCTTCTTCCAGCCAGCGTTTCTCATGAGGTACCCTTCATATAAGTTAAATACGCAGGGTGACAATTTACAGCCTTGACGTACTGCTTTTCCTATTTGGAACCAGTCTGTTGTTCCATGTCCAGTTCTAACTGTTGCTTCCTGACCTGCATACAGGTTTTTCAAGAGGCAGGTCATGTGGTCTGGTATTCCCATCTTTTTAAGAATTTTCCACAATTTGTTGGGATCCACATAGTCAAAGGCTTTAGGGTGTCAATGATGCAGATATTTTTCTGGAACCCTCTTGCTCTTTTGATGATTCATCATATGTTGGCAATTTGATCTCTGGTTCCTCTGCCTTTTCTTTATCCAGCTTGAACATCTGGAAGTTGATGTGAACATCTCGGTTCATGTACTTTTGAAGCCTGACTCAGAGAATTTTGAGCATTTCTTTGCTAGCCTGTGAGAAGAGTACAATTGTGCAGTAGTTTGAATACATGCTGTATTGTGTGGCAAATATTAGGTTAATATCTCCAGTATGATTATGGGGTATAGCAAAGTATTTGTACATTCATAAACAGAATTAAATAAACACCAGACTTAAAGTAGACCAGCAACTGATTAACTGCCTTTAGGCCAGATTTGACTGATAATGTATTGGTAATTTATTTTTATAGGCCCCTGAGGTAATTATGCTTTTAAGATTCTTCAAGGGTTATTAACAAATGGGGCTTCCCTGATGACTCAGTGGGAAAGAATTTTCCTGCCAAAGCAGGAGACATGGGTTCTATCCCTGTGTTGGGAAGATCCCCTAGAGAAGGAAATGACAAGTCACTCCAGTATTCTTGCCAGGGAAATCCCATGGACAGAGGAGCTGGAGGGCTACAGTCCAGGGGGTTGAAAAGTGTTGGACATGACTTGACAAATAAACACACAGCCAAACAAACAGAATAAAGAAGAATATATGATAAAGACTATGTCCTTCCGATCCAGTCAATATCTGTCTAGGCTAATCCATGCCTCCCATCCCCTGGGATGTCCATATCTTTATCCCCACAACCTGAGAATGTTAACTTCATGGTGCGTGGGGGGCGGGGGCACTGCATACGTGATTAAGATTGTTAAGATGGAGAGAGTACCTGCGGTTATCCAGGTGGGGTCACCACAAGGGCCCTTATGAGGAGGAAGCAAGAGAGATGTGAAGATGAAGGCAAGAGGCCACAGTGACCATGTGGCTTCTAGAGGCTTAAAAAGGTGAGAGGATGAACTCTCTCCTCAGGGTCTCCAAGGACCAGACCTGAAGACACCCTGATCTTAGCTCTGTTAGACTCAATTTATACTTTTGTTCCCCCAGGAATATAGCTGAAAAAAAAAAAAAAAGTGTTTTTTAAACTGTTATATGAGCAGTAATTTGTTACAGCAGGAGCAAGAAAGCTGACATGCAAGCCCTTTTCAGAAACAGCTTGCTAGCTCCTGTGGCAGATGATGCCTAGGAGGAAAAAATATTTTGAGCAGTCTGATGCTAGTGGTAAAGAACCTGCCTGCCAGTGCATGAGGCATAAGAGACTTGGGTTTGATCCCTGGGTCGGAAAGATTCCCTGCAGGAGAGAATGACCACCCACTCCAGTATTCTTCCCTGGAGAATCCCATGGACAGAGGAGCCTGGAGAGCTATGGCTCATAGGATCACCAAAAGTAGAACATGGTTGAAGCAACTTAGCAAACATAGATGTACTGATTGAAACCCTCAAATAACAGAATGCCTATGGAAACATGGAAAAGGCAAAGGCAACCCACTCCAGTACTTTTCCCATGGACAGAGGAGCCTGGTAGGCTGCAGTCCATGGGGTCCCTAAGAGTCAGGCACAACTGATCAACTTCACTTTCACTTTTCACTTTCATGCATTGGAGAAGGAAATGGCAACCCACTCCAGTGATCTTGGCTGGAGAATCCCAGGGACGGGAGAGCCTGGTGGGCTGCCATCTCTGGGGTCACACAGAGTCGGACATTACTGAAGAGACTTAGCAGCTATGGAAACAAATCTCCCAGTTAAACATTTAAATTTGACCTCAGGAAAAATGCACAGTTAAATGCCTCCATCATCATATGTATAAATTTTCAAATCACTATGGATAATAAAGGGGAAAATTGTTTTTGCTGGTAAAATAACAAAAGACACGTGAGGGGAAATTGTCAAGATGAAGAAACTTCTTAGAAGGGAATTCTACTCATGCCTGGATTTTTTAAATTATGGTGACCACTGGGATGTTACCATATAAAACAGTACTAAAAGTAGTACTTCATTTCAAAAAAAAATACTATAGAAAATGCTGAAAACTAATCAAAAGAAATACCTCACAAGGAAGTATCGAACGACATAAGCAAAGAACTGTCAAAGACGTTCTTAAGCACTGTGCTTGCAAACTGTTTTCTCCTTTAATGGTGGAATTGTCCTCACAAACCAACCAACTTGAATTATTTCAAGTGGATCCTGTTATCTTCCAAATGCTGCTTTCTTACTCAGTCATTCAGTCGTGCCAATTCTTTGCGACTTGATGGTCTGTAGCCCACCAGGCTCCTCTGTCCATGGGATTTCCCAGGCAAGAATACTGGATCGTGTTGCCATTTCCTACTCTAGGGGATCTTTCTGACCCAGAAACTGAACCTGTATCTCTNTTATTTCAAGTGGATCCTGTTATCTTCCAAATGCTGCTTTCTTACTCAGTCATTCAGTCGTGCCAGTTCTTTGCGACTTGATGGTCTGTAGCCCACCAGGCTCCTCTGTCCATGGGATTTCCCAGGCAAGAATACTGGATCGTGTTGCCATTTCCTACTCTAGGGGATCTTTCTGACCCAGAAACTGAACCTGTATCTCTGTGTCTCCTGCATTGCAGGTGGATTCTTTACCACTGCACCATCTGGAAGTCCTCATTTTTTTTTTTTTAAATACTGGAGCCAAAAAATGTACAAATAGAGGAAAGGAAAGCATGTTGAGAGGCTAACAGTCAGGAAGGCCAGGGGTCTCCAAATGGAGGAAATAGACTATAAGTGTCAAACAAATTTTTTTTTTTTTTCCAGAAGGCAATGGCAACCCACTCCAGTACTCTTTCCTGGAAAATCTCATGAATGGAGGAGCCTGGTAGGCTGCAGTCCATGGGGTTGCAAAGAGTCCAACACGACTGACTTCACTTTCACTTTTCACTTTCATGCATTGAAGAAGGAAATGGCAACACACTCCAAGGATCATGCCTGGAGAATCCCAGGGATGGCAGAGCCTGGTGGGCTGCTGTTTATGAGGTTGCACAGAGTCGGGCACAACTAAAGCAACTTAGCAGCAGAAGCAGTCAGACCTTTTTTTTTTTTTTTTTAATTCTCTCTTATGTGGCAGGAGAAAGCGAACTAGTGATGTATTTTTTCCCTTCTCTACACAAATTTAAAAAGAGGTTTCTCTTAAAATACTGTGTTGCCATAATGACACCCGGTTCCATCTGAACTTAACTTTTCTCAAATCTTGAGTTAACCAATGCACTTTTCTTATGGAAATGTTTGTCTTAAACTATGTTATCCATTTACCCCAAACTGTGTCCTCAAGTTGTTCAGCCTAATGGCTCAGAAGAGGCTTGACAAACCAGTATGTTATACTCAGACATTGTTCTCCTAATCTATGTAAACTAAACTATTTGTATGGTAATCTCCCTTTCTACAAGATTCAAGTCAACCATTTTATGGCCCGGGATGACTCTCCTGGTCCCAAGATTATCCCAAAATACATCTTGTGGGTGAAGGGCCTGGTGCCATTTTTTGAGTTTTAAGACATTCCTTTCTTTCATTAACAGACTGCTAGTAACTATATAGCATCCAGCTAAAGACGAGCAGGTGAGTATTCCTTCTGCCCCCTTCTGATGTCTATGTCAGAAGCTTTCTCTATATCCTTTATACTTTAATAAAACTTTATTACACAANGTGAAGGGCCTGGTGCCATTTTTTGAGTTTTAAGACATTCCTTTCTTTCATTAACAGACTGCTAGTAACTATATAGCATCCAGCTAAAGACGAGCAGGTGAGTATTCCTTCTGCCCCCTTCTGATGTCTATGTCAGAAGCTTTCTCTATATCCTTTATACTTTAATAAAACTTTATTACACAAAAGCTCTGAGTGATCAAGCCTCATTTCTGGCCCCGGATTGAATTTTCTGGAGGCAAAGAATCCTGGTGTCTTTCGTGATTCAGCAACAACCTTTCAATGTGACAGATGTTTCATTGGACCCTGATTGAAAATACATATGTCTACAATATATTGAAAATAACACACACACATACACCACTTCAATGGATAGTCTCTAAGCCTCATGCCTCTAGTTCCATAAAGGTTCAGAAAAACTGTTTTCCTATCTTACTGCATGCATATCCATAATTATAATAGCAAACTCTCAGAGACCATTCAGTTTAAAGCAGGAATAAAACCAATTATAAGAAAACCAGTTTTATTTCCTTTGGCCGCGCCCACCCTAATGGTAATACAAGGGTTAACAAATTAATTTAGCCTTTCTAAATTAATCTGTTATATTATCTTCTATTGATCTTTTCTAATGCAAATGTCTTGCTGGCAAAATACAGTGGAAATTTGTTTGACCTCTTTATTGTTGGAGGATATGGCAATTAATTTTTAAATTGAGATTCCAATTAGCTTTCTGCTCTTGCAGTATTTTACCTAAATCTTCCTTTAAAGTTCTGCTAAGGTCACCAGAAAAAGATTGTCTAAACAAGCCTGTAATAAAAAGTAGAAGTAAAGAAAACATTTCTTATGTTATGTACCAAATTGAGGTTACTCTAGGTTAACTGAATCTGATTCTTTGAAGAGATAAAGATGCTTTAAATCACGAAGAATTAATCAAAAAATTCTAATTGAAAAACAGGACCTCAGTAGTCTATTATAAAGGAGGACAAAGTGCCAACTTAGCAAAACAAAGCAGCTAAATCTAAAAGACATTTTACAGATCACTGCTGTCATGTGTATGTGTTGGCTACTTAGTTGTGTCTGACTCTTTGAGACCCCATGGACTGCAGCCTACCACGCTCCTCCATCCATGGACATTTCCAGGCAAGAGTACTGGAGTGGGTTGCCATTGCCTTCCCCTTGTGAAAATGTTGTTACAGGGAAGAAGAAGAAGAAAGCCCCAGAGAGTAAGATTTCAAAATTAGGACCACCCTAGGAGAGCATCACCGACTCAATGGACATGAGTTTGAGTGAACTCCAGGAGTTGGTGATGGAAAGGGAGGCCTGGCGTGTAGTGATTCATGGGGTCACAAAGAGTTGGACATGACTGATCGACTGAACTGAATTGAGGAGAGCCTCTGAGGAAGGCATGGCAATCCACTCTAGTATCCTTGCTTGGAAAATCCCTATGGACAAATCTGGTGGGCTACTGTCCATGGGATTGCAAAGAGTTGGACACTACTGAGCTACTAAGCCTCTAACAGGAAGAAATTGAGCTTTCTAATTGGAGGTGGTCTGCATGAGAAATTTTCAGATGTCTGTGAAGATACTAAGATAAGGGGTGATGTCTCAGTAGTTACTGAAGGGCAAATGAGAGCAAGGTTACAGACACAAGAGTGGACAGATAAGAGCTTCCCAGGGCAGGTCTAGAACAACCCCATCTAGCATAACCATTCAGGTTAGACATTTAAAAGCACATCAAAAAGATTTCCTCTTTCACTGCTGATCTTTCTGGTTTTTACTGACCTTGAATAAGAAGAAGATGAGAGTGGCCAGAAAATAAGAAGAAAAAATGACAATCCAGAAATGCCCTGCTGGGTATAAATACAACCATATAACAGTCACAGGAGATGGAACTCTGATATGGCAGACTTGGTTTTTCAAATATTCAAATCCCTCAACTCAGAGGGTTTGATACAGAGAAAGGAAAGAAGAAAGGTGGGTGTGCAAGTTCAAGGGTATACCACTTTCACACCTCAGTCTCTCTGGGGTCATTTGTATTGACAAAATGAAGGATGGGAATTGGATTTGAGGGTAACTTCAAGTTTTCATTAATTTGGTATCTCTAAACCTATAAATTCTAGGCAAGTTTGATTGAAATGAAAGGTGTTAAGAGTTTATTATTTAAAATATTTACTTTAGAAGAGTAAAAAATCTGATATAATTTAGTTTTTAGATTGCCAACATGCTTTTTATTATTCCTTTATAGATGTTCTTCTTATATCAGGTGTATTTATATGTTGGCTTATAAAGAATCATGTACTTTGGACCAGATTACATATTAATCTCAGATACAATTCAAATATCATTTATTGTATAGAAGGTTAATAATTTCACAGCCAACTGGTATTTGCTGTTTTCACTGAGGCATTAAGGTAATGCTGAATTACTGTATTTCATCACTACACTTATCTTCATTTTGGTATATTCCTAATTCATGCCAGTTTTCATTTCATTTAAATCTAATAGGCTATATCCTTGAGAAAAATCTGAAGTCCGCAGGTTATTCCATTTCTAAATATAAGTTAGCACAGGCTAATTTAGCATGTTTCAAGGCTGCCATATAATTCATGGTAATAGTTTTATCTCTCAGAAAGGGTCAATTCAATCTTAATAGTAAAAGATATTTACTTTGTCAGGAAAAAAGGATTTGAAAGAAATATGACTAGTTCATATTTCCTGGAGAAGATAGAAGTTTTAATTTACATATATTCTGAGACAATATTTATACAGGGATTTAAATGGAAAATGACATGACCTAGCAAAAGACCCTGATCTTCTGTCTTTTCATCACTTATTCCCATAATATTGTATTTATCTCACTTTGGACAGATAGAACACACTCTATTACAAGGAGCTGTTATATATATATATGTAAGTTAGTTGTTTCTCATGCATATGTAAGTTAGTTGTTTCTCATGCATATGGTGACTGCAGCCATCAAATTGAAAGACGCTCACTCTTTGGAAGAAAAGTTATGACCAACCTAGATAGCATATTGAAAAACAGAGACATTAGTTTGCCAACAAAGGTCCGTTTAGTCAAGGCTATGGTTTTTCCAGTGGTCATGTATAGATGCGAGTGTTGGACTGTGAAGAAGGCTGAGCACCAAAGAACTGATTGATGTTTTTGAACTGTGGTGTTGGAGAAGACTCTTGAGAGTCCCTTGGACTGCAAAGAAATCCAACCAGTCCATTCTAAAGGAGATCAGCCCTGGGTGTTCTTTGGAAGGAATGATGCTAAAGCTGAAACTCCAGTACTTTGGCCAACTCATGCGAAGAACTGACTCACTGGAAAAGACTTTGATGCTGGGTGGGAATGGGGGCAGGAGGAAAAGGGGATGACAGAGAATGAGATGGCTGGATGGCATCACTAACTTGATGGATGTGAGTTTGAGTGAACTCCGGGAGATGGTGATGGACAGGGAGGCCTGACATGCTGCGATTCATGGGGTCGCAAAGATTCAGACATGACTGAGTGACTGAACTGAACTGAACTGAACTGAAGTTAGTTGTGGCTTTACAACTAAATCATAAGTTCCTTTTATTAGGATTTGTAGCAAGATATCTTTGTAACTTCCAGCATGTTACAAAGAATTTATTTTAAATTTAAGCTCATTATTTCTAGAATATATTGTATAATAGTTACCTGAGATGTGAAAGTATCTTCATGTGCTCTCACAGGAACCTTTAGGTGAGTAAGGAAATTCATCAAGTACTTGGATAAGCAAACATTCTTCCAGGAATTTCTACATTCTGAGCTGACTCATATCTCTACTCATGACCTTGTCATCTAGAAGGAAGCCTAAAGCAGACACAAAAGGCAGACTTGTGAACACAAATACAAACCACAGAATTAACATGTAGATTTAAGTGTGATGCAATTTAGGAAACAAAAAGAACAAAAGGCCAGAAATAGTTCTATATCCTTCAAAGAAAGCATTTTTTATTGGAACTTATATGAAATATTTGACACATGGGAGCTGACACTTTAGACTTAAAAAATAGTCACAACCTAAAATTTGAGAGTTGGTTTATTTAGCAGAAATTTCTAGGACTTAAGCCTGCGAGATAGCATCTCGCATCTCTAGCTTCTCCATCTCACATAAGGAGCCAGGTAATATAGAAATTTGCAACAAAATGCAGGTAATCTGAATATTATATATATATATATATATATATATATAGTAAATTAAAGAAAACCAAGTATCCCAAGTTAAGAAATTTAGCACTTTTCTGTGTATGGGAAGATGCAATAGTCAAGGCTTACTGAAATCATTCCTTTCATATGCTTCTCAGCTATCTGGGGCCAGTATCCTGTTTCTCACAGCCTGAGCTACCTTTGGGCTCACCATAGGGAGTGGCTGCAGCCTCATGGTGGCTGATCTCACGTCTTCTTCTCCTTGCTAAGTGCCCTTTCAGTTCAGTTCAGTTCAGTTGCTCAGTCATGTCCGACTCTTTGTGACCCAATGAATCGCAGCACGCCAGGGCTCCCTGTCCATCGCCAACTCCCAGAGTTCACTCAGACTCGTGTCCATCGAGTCAGTGATGCCATCCAGCCATCTCATCCTCTGTCGTCCCCTTCTTAACCTGCCCCCAATCCCTCTCAGCATCAAAGTCTTTTCCAATGAGTCAACTCTTCACATGAGGTGGCCAAAGTACTGGAGTTTCAGTTTTAGCACCATTCCTTCCAAAGAAATCCCAGGACTGATCTCCTTTAGAATGGACTGGTTGGATCTCCTTGCAGTCCAAGGGACTCTCAAGAGTCTTCTCCAACACCACAGTTCAAAAGCTGCAATTCTTCTGTGCTCAGCCTTCTTCACAGTCCAACTCTCATATCCATACATGACTACTGGAAAAACCATAGCCTCTACTACACGGACCTTAGTCGGTAAAGTAATGTCTCTGCTTTTGAATACGCTATCTAGGTTGGTCATAACTTTTCTTCCAAGGAGTAAGCATCTTTTAATTTCATGGCTACAGTCACCATCTACAGTGATTTTGGATCCCCCCAAAATAAAATCTGACACTGTTTCCACTGTTTCTCCATCTATTTCCCATGGAGTGATGGGACCGGATGCCATGATCTTCGTTTTCTGAATGTTGAGCTTTAAGCCAAATTTTTCACTCTCCTCTTTTACTTTCATGAAGAGGCTTTTTAGTTGCTTTTCACTTTCTGCCATAAGGGTGGTGTCATCTGTATATCTGAGGTTATTGATATTTCTCCCAGCAATCTTGATTTCAGCTTGTGTTTCTTCCTGTACAGTGTTTCTCATGATGTACTCTGCATAGAAGTTAAATAAGCAGGGTGACGATGTACAGCCTTGACATACTCCTTTTCCTATTTGGAACCAGTCTGTTGTTCCATGTCCAGTTCTAACTGTTGCTTCCTGACCTGCATACAGATTTCTCAAGAGGCAGGTTAGGTGGTCTGGTATTCCCATCTCTTTCAGAATTTTCCACAGTTTATTGTGATCCACACAGTCAAAGGCTTTGGCATAGTCAATAAAGCAGAAATAGATGTTTTTCTGGAACTCTCTTGCTTTTTCCATGATCCAGCGGATGTTGGCAATTTGATCTCTGGTTCCTCTGCCTGTTCTAAAACCAGCTTGAACATCAGGGAGTTCACGGTTCACATATTGCTGAAGCCTGGCTTGGAGAATTTTGAGCATTACTTTACTAGCGTGTGAGATGAGTGCAATTGTGCGGTAGTTTGAGCATTCTTTGGCATTGCCTTTCTTTGGAATTGGAATGAAAACTGACCTTTTCCAGTCCTGTGGCCACTGCTGAGTTTTCCAAATTTGCTGGCATATTGAGTGCAGCACTTTCACAGCATCATCTTCCAGGATTTGAAACAGCTCAACGGGAATTCCATCACCTCCACTAGCTTTGTTCTTAGTGATGCTTTCTAAGGCCCACTTGACTTCACATTCCAAGATGTCTGGCTCTAGATTAGTGATCACATCCTCATGATTATCTGGGTCGTGAAGATCTTTTCTGTACAGTTCTTCTGTGTATTCTTGCCACCTCTTCTTAATATCTTCTGCTTCTGTTAGGTCCATACCATTTCTATCCTTTATCGAGCCCATCTTTGCATGAAATGTTCCCTTGGTATCTCCAATTCTCTTGAAGAGATCTCTAGTCTTTCCCATTCTGTTGTTTTCCTCTATCTCTTTGCATTGATTGCTGAAGAAGGCTTTCTTATCTCTTCTTGCTATTCTTTGGAACTCTGCATTCAGATGCTTATATCTTTTCTTTTCTCCTTTGCTTTTCGCCTCTCTTCTTTTCAGTGCTATTTGTAAGGCTTCTCCAGACAGCCATTTTGCTTTTTTGCATTTCTTTTCCATGGGGATGGTCTTGATCCCTGTCTCCTGTACAATGTCACGAACCTCATTCCATAGTTCATCAGGAACTCTGTCTATCAGATCTAGGCCCTTAAATCTATTTCTCACTTCCACTGTATAATCATAAGGGATTTGATTTAGGTCATACCTGAATGGTCTAGCGGTTTTCCCTACTTTCTTCAATTTAAGTCTGAATTTGGAAATAAGGAGTTCATGATCTGAGCCACAGTCAGCTCCTGGTCTTGTTTTTGTTGACTGTATAGAGCTTCTCCATCTTTGGCTGCAAAGAATATAATCAATCTGATTTCGGTGTTGACCATCTGGTGATGTCCATGTGTAGAGTCTTCTCTTGTGTTGCTGGAAGAGGGTGTTTGCTATGACCAGTGCATTTTCTTGGCAAAACTCTATTAGTCTTTGCCCTGCTTCATTCCGCATTCCAAGGCCAAATTTGCCTGTTACTCCAGGTGTTTCTTGACTTCCTACTTTAGCATTCCAGTCCCCTAGAATGAAAAGGACATCTTTTTTGGGTGTTAGTTCTACAAGGTCTTGTAGGTCTTCATAAAACCGTTCAACTTCAGCTTCTTCAGCATTACTGGTTGGGGCATAGACTTGGATAACTGTGATATTGAATGGTTTGCCTTGGAAACGAACAGAGATCATTCTGTCGTTTTTGAGATTGCATCCAAGTACTGCATTTCGGACTCTTTTGTTGACCGTGGTGGCTACTCCATATCTTCTGAGGGATTCCTTCTTGCAGTAGTAAGTATAATGGTCATCTGAGTTAAACTCACCCATTCCAGTCCATTTTAGTTTGCTGATTCCTAGAATGTCAACGTTCACTCTTGCCATTTCCTGTTTGACCACTTCCATTTTGCCTTGATTCATAGAGCTCACATTCCAGGTTCCTATGCAATATTTCTCTTTATGGCATCGGATCTTGCTTCTATCACCAGTCACATCCACAGCTGCATATTGTTTTTGCTTTGGCTCCATCCCTTCATTCTTTCTGAATTTATTTCTCCACTGACCTCCAGTAGCATATTGGGCACCTAACGACCTGGGGAGATTCTCTTTTGGTATCCTATCATTTTGCCTTTTCATACTGTTCATGGGGTTCTCAAGGCAAGAATACTGAAGTGGTTTGCCATTCCCTTTTCCAGTGGACCACATTCTATCAGACCTCTCCACCATGACCCGCCCATCTTGGGTTGCCCCATGAGCATGGCTTAGTTTAATTGAGTTAGACAAGGCTGTGGTCCTAGTGTGATTAGATTGACTAGATTTCTGTGAGTATGGTTTCAGTGTGTCTGTCTGCCCTCTGATGCCCTCTTGCAACACCTACCATTTTACTTGGGTTTCTCATACCTCGGGTGAGAGTTATACTTTCACGTCTGCTCCAGCAAAGCATAGCCCCTGCTCCTTACCTTGGATGAGGGGTATCTTTTCCTGGCGCCCTTCCTAACCTTCAGCATGGGATGGCTCCTCTAGGCCCTCCTGCACCAGGGCAGCCACCACTCCTTGGGCATGGGGTTGATCCTCCCGGTCGCCGCCCTGGCCTCAGGCATGGGGTTGCTCCTTCTGGCCGCCCCCCTGGCCTCGGGCGCCGCCCCTGGCCTCGGATGTGAGTTGGCTCCTCTTGGCCACTGCCCCTGACCTCGGACATGGTGTGTCTCCTCTCAGCCATCGCCCCTGACTTCAGACGCGGGGTAACTCCTCTCAGCTGTTCCTGTGTCGTCACAGCCTGGCACTCTAGGCTGCTGTCCCTGACCTCAGACGTGGGGTAGCTCTCGGCCATGCTTAGTGCACTGCTGCCACCTCCCACGCTTAGTGTGCCAGGCGCAGCCGCCCTTAGAACTCAGGAATTCACATACAGAGAGCTGAAATCCATGATGATTGTAACATCCTTATTTACCAATATGAAAGCAAATAACGCATTTCTCAACACATAGACTTTTCAGAGAGGGACAGGGAGATTATTTGAAATGAATGTGTCCACTTAGTAAAAATAATACTTATCATGTATAGATTGTAGTAAATGATGCAGAGTTTGTCTGCTTGAAACTCAAAGCTGAAGTACATTGAGCACTTTGGGCAACTAAGTTAAAAGGAAGGTGATGCAGAAGGAATAGTGAAGTCATGAATATACGGTTCTCAGAGATGACTGTGAGTCATTCTAGGTTCCAAAAAGGAGGATGACTAGGTGATATAAACACACTTATGCCTGATAATTCTTATTACTATGTACTATATACTATATGTATGTTAGTTTTTGTGTGTATAGATGGCATCCATAAAGGGCATTTTTGTCATTTTTAAAAAACTTTTGCCTAACATTTACATATGATTACAAGTTTTAAGCCTTCAAAAGACATACTGTATTTGACTGTTTGAATGTAAAGGTGCCTAACTGGTGATTCCAACATTCTAATGGATAGATATGTGCTAGACATATAATGCATGTATATATAAACATGTATATTTGTAAGATAGATGCATATATTCTATATGAAGTATATAATAAAATAACTACCCCAAAAGGTAAGAATTTTATCATTTTAACTGAAAATTTAAAAATAATTATAATGTAAAGAAAACACATAAATCTGAGAACAGTACTGAAAATATTCTCATATGTTTACTACAAAAGATGACTGTGAATGTTGATGTCTCAGTATACTTTTTTGTGAGGATGTGGGACAACCGAAGAAGTGGAATGAGTGCTATGGAACAGACGTTATGAGAATTCCCAGGGGCATTAAATAGTTTTAGTTTACTTTGGTTTTAGTTGCAAATATTCATCTTAATGTACAAAGATCTCTAATTAGAATACAATAGACAAAGAACTATAATCCAAGAGAAAATCTTTTTAGCAGATGCTTGTTGAGAAATTTCACTGGAACAAACATAATAAGCCTGTAAAGGAGAAACAGTTGGGCTAAAAATAATCAAAATCTGCATTTCTAACTTTGAAAGTTTGCAATCTTCTTGCAGTAATCCTTAAACACATCTAGACTTACTGTTTTCCAAAAGTATAAAGTAAAATTTTATTTTTGGAGCACTAGACACTCTTTATATCATGTAATACACTTAAAAAACTCCCTTTTGAACCAACTTTTATTTCCTGGTAGATATATAGTTCATTGGAGAAGGAAATGGCAACCCACTCCAGTGTTCTTGCCTGGAGAATCCCAGGGATGGGGAAGCCTGGTGGGCTGCTGTCTATGGGGTCGCACAGAGTCGGACACAACTGAAGTGACTTAGCAGTAGATATATAGTAGGCTTGGTATAAAAACTATAATTCAGAGAGATGCACTGGTTTTATCTCTAATTTGTTAATGAGTTTTCAAATTCATTATGTGACTACATAATCTACAAATGAGGAAATTATCAATTATAAAAAGAAAATGCACTCTAAGAAGACCATCTATAATTCAAAGGTATGCTAAAGTCTTTCAAATGCATGATTTTAACATTTAAATTGGAAATCAATTTAAATATCTTTTTCTTAAAAATACTTGAGTTGTTAATGTTAATTTTATGATAATTTTAATTTTATATGCCTGAAACTAGGAAGTCATGTTTTAGGTCAAAAACTTCATAATATTAATTAGATGTTGAAGGAAATCAGAATTTTCTGTACCAAAATATTCTACTTTGACAAAACAATTTTTTAAAATATTTACTAAGGCATAGTTGATTTACAGTGTTATGTTAGTTTCAGGTGTACAAAAAAGTGAATCAGTTATATATACACATATGTCCACTCTTTTTTAGATTATTTTCCCATATAGGTCATTACAGAGTAATAAGTAGACTTCCTTGTGCTATACAGTAGGTCCTTGTTAATTTGTTTTATATATAGTAGTATGTATGTCAGTTCCAGTCTTCCAATTTATCCCTCCCACTCGTCCCTGGTTTGTTTTGAGCTGAAAGCAATTAACTTTCTGCCCTTCCTCTTTCAGTCGAAAAGCACGACACAAATTTCCCTTTGCAAAGGTGTGACTTCTTCCAGAACCAGGAAGGAGAGTATGACTCAGTCACTGAAAACACTTTCAACTCGTTTAAATGATGAAAGCATCAAACTGAGTTGTATAATAAACCTTACTAAATAACCCTAATCTTCCATTAGTTCCCCCCATATATTTTACCTATCTCAATTTATTGCCGTAGAAACACAACTTTCCCTCCCTTTGTCTAATTACTGAACAATTTATTGCCCATGGCTAAAATGACTTATAAGTCTCTAGATCTAACCACTTCTTTGTGGTTTCCACTTCTTTTCTGTGAGGCTCCCTGTATGCATGCAAAATGAAACTTTCTCCTGCTTACCTTTTATCAATTTGATTTGCAGACTTCAGTTACTGAACCTGAGAGGATACAGGAAAGACTTCATTGTTGTTGTTTTTACATCCTCTACAGTATTAAAACAGGGTGAAAAAATTATAATTTGAGTGGGAAATAAGGTTGGAAAACCCATAGCAAACCCGTCACAATTTTCCCTATTTTCATATCTTGACTTGTATATTTAATCTCTTATTCGGAAAGAACAAATCTTCATTTTCTATTTCATCAGGAGAAAATGTGAGTGAATGCTCCTGGGACTATAATGGATCAGAAGAGAGTCATCTGAGATCCAGAGAAGAAGCAGAGCATACAGAACAGGCCAAACAATCCAGGTTCAAGTAGAAGATAATGAAAAGGGTTCCCATATGCAATTATGACATCATGTACAGAGAGGAATTGATTTACATTATACTGACTAAACCAGTTATAGTCTACACGACCTCACTTCCTTTTCCTGCTCACTGGGCACCTGCAATTGGCAGACAGCTCTGTGGATGTTACAGGCACATTTGTAATTTCTTTACATCATGTAAGTAAACTTTCATAAGCTTCAGTTACCTCATCAGTAAATATGTAATAATAGTAAGTACCTCTTAACATTGGAGAAGGCAATGGCAACCCACTCCAGTACTCTTGCCTGGAAAATCTCATGGATGGAGGAGCTTGATAGGCCACAGTTCATGGAGTCGCTAGGAGTCAGACACGACTGAGTGACTTCACTTTCACTTTTCACTTTCATGCATTGGAGAAGGAAANGTTGGGAAGATCCCCTGGAGAAGGCAATGGCAACCCACTCCAGTATTCTTGCCTGGAGAATCCCATGGACAGAGAAGCCTGGTAGGCTACAGTCCACAGGGTCGCAAAGAGTCGGACACAACTGAGCGACTTCACTTTCACTTTCACTTTCTTTCCAGGAGATAGTGGAGGACAGGGAAGCCTGGCATACTGCAGTCCATGGGATCACAAAGAGTCAGATATAACTTAGTGACTGAAGAATAACAACAAACGTACAACTAGTATGTATGTCTTCAAATACATACTGTAAAAAGATCAGCAACAAGATGCACATGAGAAAAATTATAAATCTCTGATAAATCAAAAAAGAAGTCAATAAATGTAGAGATATTTCTTGTTCATCAATAGGAAGGTTCAAATTCTCAAGATGTTTATTTTTGTTCAGTCACTTAGTTGTGTCCAACTCTTTGTGACCCTATCGACTGCAGCATGCCAGATGTTATATAAGTCCAATTTGATCTGTGGGTTCAACACAGTCTCAATCAAAATCTCAGCAAATTATTTCCTGGATATCAACAAAGTGGTTCTAAAGTTTATGTAAAGAAGCAAAATGACCAACACAATATTAAAGGAAAAGCACAAAGTCAGAGGACTGCATTGTGAAAGAATAGATGAACAGATCAATGGAATAGAATTGAGAGTCCAAAAATAGATCCATATATACTGGAAAAGACTTTGATGCTGGGAGGGATTGGGGGCAGGAGGAGAAGGGGACGATTGAGGATGAGATGACTGGATGGCATCACTGACTCAATGGACGTGAATCTGAGTGAACTCCGGGAGCTGGTGATGAACAGAGAGGCCTGGCGTGCTGCGATTCATGGGGTCTCAAAGAGTCGGACACGACTGAGTGACTGAACTCTACTGATATTCCTCATAATATCAGTTGGGTTGTGCAATTTGAAAGGAGGTGGGACAATTTGAATGGCACTGAGACACTGGGCTTTTTGCTAGAACTTATATCGGGAGATTTAAACACAAAGAATAAAGAGTTGGTTAACTCATTAATCCCTCAAACCAGACTCCTGAACCTCTAATTTATGCTTCAGTATGATTACAGACATAAGTTTGGAACCATCCTGGTTGAGTTTAAATCCCAATTACAATTCTTAGTGACATTTTAAACTTTTGGAAATGTTTTTAACATCATTAACCCCAAATCTCTTATCTGCAAAAGAGTAATGATGATAGTACACTTGAATTAAGGCACACAAAACACTTAAATGAGTTCCATGCACTAGAGTTCAACAAATGTTTGTGATCATCTTTAGATTTAGCAATAGTTCATCACCTTTGAACATCATATGCCACCATTTCCATCTTTAGAGCCAGTATCTTCAGGGATACTGAAAATTCACAGGATTTATGATAAAGCAACAGAGAGAGAACTTGAGTTGGCATCTAACTTTAATAGAGATTAGGGATGGACAGTGAGAAATGGAATATTGCCTGACAGGGCAGTAAACAAGGATCCCACAGTCATCAGTGACTGCAGCCACCATGGATGGTGAGTTTGTGATCCTTGAGGGAACTCAAGCAGGAAAAAAATACCTGGCATCTAGCAGCCATCAGCCTGTAGCCACTCCCCACAGTGAGCCCTGAGGAAACTCAGGATATGAAAACTCAGGATACTGACCCAAGATAGCTGGAGGTGCAGATCAAAGGAATGATTTCCGTGAGCCCAGACTCTTGCATCTTCCCATACATAGAAAAGTGCTAAACTCCTTAACCTGACATAACTAGTTTCTTTAATTAACAGTACTTTTTTGACATTTAGATGACCTGCCATTCATTTCAAAACTTCTATACAACCTGGCTCCTCCCCTCACCTCCTTGGAGCAGTTTCTCAGAGCCATCTGAAATGCTGTCTTCTGGGCTGCAGGCCTCATTTTGTCCCAAATTAAACTTAACTTGAAACTCCCACATTGGTCACTTTTTTTTTTTTTAACAATAGCAGCCTGTGCAGACTAAATTCAAAAGATCTCAGGTTCCTTCCTTAACCATGAACTACCAAGTTAGGTTTTGTTACACAGTCCTTAACTATAATCAAGATTGATTCCAGACTATGCAATGATACTAAGATTACCCAGAATCCAGGTATTATTACACATTTTGTGAAGGAATGCCTTGATACAGATTAAAACATGGAAATTTTCCATTTTCTAAATGGCCCAAAAGTCTGCCTTATTTTCTCTTATATGTATCTGTCATCCAGTTTTAAAACGTGTACTATTACTGGAGATGTGTTAGCACTGTCTTTGTTGGCTGACCTTTTTGTTTGTTAGCATTTTTTTTTTTTGTCTTAAACTTTCAGTTATAATTTTTATAGTAAAATAAACATTTTCCCCTTTGTATCAAAATTTTATTATTTTTAATGAGTGTGAAATTAAGCAAATGAACAGAGGAACTAACTAAATAGGGACCTCAAAATACCTGATGTGGTCCATATAGCAATCATTGCACAGGAAACTGAAGAACTGCATATAGTTCTGTCCTGTCATAATTAACCATGTGAATTGTGAGCATTGTAATAGAGCCTAGGGAGGTGGCACTAGAGGTGAAGAACCTGCCTGCCAATGCAGGAGACATGAGTTTGATCCCTGGGTTGGGAGGATCCCCTGGAGAATGAAATGGCAACCCACTCCAGTATTCTTGCCTGGAGAATCCCATGGACAGAGGAGCCTGGTGAGCTACAGTCCATGGGGTCTCAAAGAGTCAGACACTACTGAAGTGACTTAGCACACACACATTCTTACTGGGTAAACAAGTAGGTTGAAATAAGGGCTTTCTTCTGCTGTTTGATCTGGAAGCAAGACGTTGAGGTCTATTTCCTGAGAAATAAATATTTTCTGCCATATCAGTAAGCAAGAATGTCACAGTCGTCAGCAATGCTGGCCCTCCAATGTGAGCTGGTGAGCCCTGAACCGACTCAGAAGGGAGAAGAACACCTGGAATCTGACAGTCATTATACTGCAGCCACTCCCTCCAGCAAGCCCAGGGGAGCTTAGGTTGTGAAAACCACTGGGCACTGGGCCCAGAGAGCTGAGACACATATGAAAAGAATGATTTCAGTAAGCCCAGACTCTTGCATCTTCCCATACACAGAAAAGCATTAAATTCCTTAATTTGAGATATCTGGTTTCCTTTAGTTCACAAAAATACCTTTGACATTTAGATTACCTGCCCTCTGTTGCAAACTTCTATATAACCTGGCTCCTTCCCTTGCCTCCTTGGAGGAGCTCTCTCAGGGTCACTTGAGATGCTGTCTACTGGGCTTGAGGTCCTAAAAATACCCACCAAATAAAACAGAACTCTTAACTTTTAGGCTATGAATATTTTTGAAGTCAACATCCCCATCTATGCAGACAGCGGGTTCCAGGGTTTTGTGCTAGCAGCCATCACTATCTGCCTCTATCTAGGGTCATCAGACTCTGAACAGATGACTGGTATGTTTTCTGAAGCTGCCATTCCCTGAGATAAAAGAATCACCAGAGTCCCACCTGCCACAGAAGAGCAAAGATGACTCATGTAATTGTAAATCTTCTGATGATAAAATTCCAACTGAATTTTCAGAGAACATGACAATGAATCAGAATCTTTTATTGAGACAATCACAGCTCAAAGAGTAATCCAAAAAATAATAAAAATAAATACAACCAGTGAAAGTGCTGCAGTGAAAAGGGAGAAAAAAAAAGGAATGAGATTTTTTTTTTTTCTTCCCAGAGAACAAAGAAGATAAAGAGAACAGTGAACAGGTCTGATAACTTCTATGTTTTAGTTTAACTGTTACTAATCTGTAGTCTGTAACTAAGTTTGCTTTTCTAACTCTGTATATCTGTAAATAAGTTTGCTTTCAGTTCAGTTCAGTCACTCAGCTATGTCTGACTCTTTGTGACCCCATGAATCACAGCACGCCAGGCCTTCCTGTCCACCACCAACTCCCTTACTGCCCCCTAACTGGGTATGAGCTACATTTTGTATCTATTATCCTTTGCCTCGGGCTTCCCTCATAGCTCAGTTGGTAAAGAATCTGCCTGCAGTGCAGGAGACCCCGGTTCAATTCCTGGGTCGGGAAGATCCCCTGGAGAAGGAAATGGCAATCCACTCTAGTATTCTTGCCTGGAGAATCCCATGGACAGAAGAGCCTGGCGGGCTACAGTCCATGGGGTTGCATTAAATTCCTTAATTTGAGATATCTGGTTTCCTTTAGTTCACAAAAATACCTTTGACATTTAGATTACCTGCCCTCTGTTGCAAACTTCTATATAACCTGGCTCCTTCCCTTGCCTCCTTGGAGGAGCTCTCTCAGGGTCACTTGAGATGCTGTCTACTGGGCTTGAGGTCCTAAAAATACCCACCAAATAAAACAGAACTCTTAACTTTTAGGCTATGAATATTTTTGAAGTCAACATCCCCATCTATGCAGACAGCGGGTTCCAGGGTTTTGTGCTAGCAGCCATCACTATCTGCCTCTATCTAGGGTCATCAGACTCTGAACAGATGACTGGTATGTTTTCTGAAGCTGCCATTCCCTGAGATAAAAGAATCACCAGAGTCCCACCTGCCACAGAAGAGCAAAGATGACTCATGTAATTGTAAATCTTCTGATGATAAAATTCCAACTGAATTTTCAGAGAACATGACAATGAATCAGAATCTTTTATTGAGACAATCACAGCTCAAAGAGTAATCCAAAAAATAATAAAAATAAATACAACCAGTGAAAGTGCTGCAGTGAAAAGGGAGAAAAAAAAAGGAATGAGATTTTTTTTTTTTCTTCCCAGAGAACAAAGAAGATAAAGAGAACAGTGAACAGGTCTGATAACTTCTATGTTTTAGTTTAACTGTTACTAATCTGTAGTCTGTAACTAAGTTTGCTTTTCTAACTCTGTATATCTGTAAATAAGTTTGCTTTCAGTTCAGTTCAGTCACTCAGCTATGTCTGACTCTTTGTGACCCCATGAATCACAGCACGCCAGGCCTTCCTGTCCACCACCAACTCCCTTACTGCCCCCTAACTGGGTATGAGCTACATTTTGTATCTATTATCCTTTGCCTCGGGCTTCCCTCATAGCTCAGTTGGTAAAGAATCTGCCTGCAGTGCAGGAGACCCCGGTTCAATTCCTGGGTCGGGAAGATCCCCTGGAGAAGGAAATGGCAATCCACTCTAGTATTCTTGCCTGGAGAATCCCATGGACAGAAGAGCCTGGCGGGCTACAGTCCATGGGGTTGCGAGAGTCGGACACGACTTAGCGACTAAACTACTACTAAAACTATCCTTTGCCTCTATGCTAATTACACCCTATATCTGGTGCTAAACTTTACAGCACTCTTCTCACAAACCACCCCTTGTATTTTGTCTCTTTCTGCATTATAGGAAGAAAGCCACAGTGCAATACACAAATGACAACAGACACAACTACTGTATGGCTGGAAGTGAAGTCCCTCAGTCGTGTCTGACTCTTTGTGACCCCATGGACTGTAGCCCACCAGGCTCCTCCGTCCATGGGATTCTCCAGGCAAGGACACTGGAGTGGGTTGCCATTTTCTTCTCCAGGGGATCTTCCTAACCCAGGGAACGAACCCAGGTCTCCCACATCGCAGGCAGACGCTTTAACCTCTGAACTACCAGGGAAGCCAATGCCAGACCCAATTACCAGTCTCTCTGACCCCAGCCTATGGCTGTTTCTGAAACAATGCAAGAGAAACAATATAAGATCCTTACACTGTTGTAAGTCGCCATTATATACCCTGGTGGCTCAGAGGTTAAAGCGTCTGCCTCCAATGCGGGAGACCCGGGGTCGGGAAGATCCCCTGGAGAAGGAGATGGCAATCCACTCCAGTATTCTTGCCTGGAGAATCCCATGGACGGAGAAGCCTAGTAGGTTACAGGCCACGGGGTCGCAAAGAGTCAGATACGACTGAGTGACTTCACCTTCACCTGACCCCAACCTATGACTGTTTTTGAAACAATGCAAGAGAAACAATATAAGATCCTTACACAGTTGTAAGTCACCATTATATAAGGCCTCATCTTATATAATACCCTAGATTTCCCATGGAAGGGAGGGACACAGTTTCGGAGGCATGAGCCAGCTATGTCTTCCTTCTGCTGGCTGAGGATTAAAGTCACCTCTCTATTTCCTCCAAACTGGCTCCACATTTTTTATTCAGCTTAGGTGGACAGAGAAAGCCACGATTTTGGTGGCAACAAAAGCAAGGAAATATTTTCAGGCAACAATTTAAGTAGTTTTGTTGTTCAATTCCTAAGTCATGTCTGACTTATTTGCAACCCCAATGACTGCAGCATGCCAGGCTCCCCTGTCCTTCACTATCTCCTGGAATTTGCTCAAACTCACATCCAGTAATGCCATCCAACCATCTCATTTTATGTTGCCACCTTCTTCTGTTCTCAATCTTTCTCAGCATCAGGGTCTTTTTCCAGTGAATTGACTCTTTGCATCAGGTGGCCAAAGTATTGGAGCTTCAACTTCATCATCAGTCCTTCCAATGAATAATCAGGGTTGATTTCTTTTAGAATTGACTGATTTGATCTCCTTGCTCTCGAATAGACTCTTAAGAGCCTTCTCCAGCATGATACATTGAAAGTATTAATTCTTCAAGACTCAGCCTTCTTTATGGTCCAACTCTCACATCCATACATGACTACTGGAAAAACAATAGTGTTGACTATATGGATCTTTGTCAGAAAAGTGATGTCTCTGCTTTTGAATATGCTGTCTAGGTTTGTCACAGTTTTCTTTCCAAGGAGCAAACATCTTTTAATTTTGTGGCTACAGTCACCATCCACAGTGATTTTTGGAGACCAAGAAAATAAACTCTGTCACTGTTTCCATTATTTCCCCATCCATTTGCCATGAAGTAATGGGACTGGATTCCACAATCTTAGTTTTCTGAATGCTGATGAAGTCTTCAAATGCTATTCAGAGTTTTCAGTAAGAAAAGAGACTTAAGAGAATTTTTGGAAGAGAATACTAATTTCCGTATATTCTGGAAAATAATACACCAGTCTTGGAACTTCTGTCCTAACATTTTACTTTAAAAATGTTCAAACATGGAGAAAAATTGGGGAAATTGCTACAGTGAAGCCTTGCTTTACCCACAAACAAGATCTAGAATCACATTTTACCAGGTTTGCTTCTTACATATCTATCCTGTATACATCCTTTTATCTACCCACTACTCCATCTTATTTTCTGTTAACATTTCAAATCTAAGATGTCAGTAAATTTCCTCTGAATACTTTCATCTGCATACTATTGTATAGTTTTAATGTTTACTGATAGTTCTGATATAAAATTTACATAAAATAAATATTTACTGTGTTCACAGAGCTTTGACAATTATACACACATATGTATGCCTTAGAATTTATCATGAACAAACAGGGAGAGTGAATTTCAGATTTTAAATGGCTAGGAAAAACATTAAAACTAATAATGGGATTTAAGTAGTAGTATTTCAAGGTTGGAATTTTATCAGAAAATATCTCTGAAGGATTTTCTGCATCTCTGAAATTATTTTAAGAACTCGACATGATCTAGAAAGGAACCATCTGGGAGAATAAGAGGATGAAGCACATGTGCCTGTTGACCAATTACCAAAATGGCAGCAGTCATGAGGGAGGGCACTGAATCCATGAATTGCAAAATAACAAGAACAAAAATATTTTACTTGCAAAATTAAGCAACTCTTTGAGAAAAATTCTCCAGATAACAGAAGAATCACTTCTCAACTTCAGAAATATAATTCAAAATAGTTCAACCTTGCCAAAATTGGTAACTAAGGGTAATATGTGTCTCAGGAGGAGGATGGAGACTTCGGGTTCCCTAAACTTTATTTTGTGACTCCAAGCAATTCAGAGAAGTTCTTGCTAGAAACTGAGGTCCACATATTCATTAGGTGTGTTTCATATCACCCTTGATATCACAGGCAACTTTCGACAATGATTTTAAAATTCTTTTTAGAGCTATACTAGGTTCAAAGCAAGGTTGAGGCAAAGGTACAGAAATTTGCATATACACCCCGGGCCCTCCCAAGTGGACTAAACCCTCTCCCCAGTATTAACACACCACATCAGTGGTGGACTGCTTAACAATTGATCAACTCACAATGACATGGCATAATCACCCAGAGTACATAGTTTACCATATGGTTCACTCTTGGTGTTGTATATTTTATGGATTTGGAAGAAGGTATAAAAACATGTATTGTCATTATAGCAACATTCAGTGTAGTTCAGACTTAGTCACATTCAGCCTTAGTCAGCTACTGACTTTTTTTTACTGTATTCATAGTTTTGCCTTTTCCAGGATGTCATATAGTTGGATTCATTAGTCTGCAGTGTTTGCAGGTTGATATTTTTCACTTAGTAATAAGTATTTAAAACTCTTGCATGTTTTTTCACCAGATGGCCAACAGCGAAATCAGATTGATTATATTCTTTACAGCCAAAGATGGAGAAGCTCTATACAGTCAGCACAAACAAGACCAGGAGCTGACTGTAGTTCAGATCATGCTACTTATTGCCAAATTCAGACTTAAACTGAAGAAAGTGGGGAAAAGCACTAACCCATTCACATATGATCTACATCAAATCCCTTATGATTATACAGTGGGAGTGAGAAATAGATTTAAGGGACTAGATCTGATAGATGGAGAGCCTGATAAGCTATGGACAGAAGTTTGGAACATTGGAGAGGAGACAGGGATCAAGACCATCCCCAGGAAAAAGAAATGCAAAAAAGCAAAATGGCTGTCTGAGGAGGCCTTACAAATAGCTGTGAAAAGAAGAGAGGTGAAAAGCAAAGGATAAAAGGAAAAATATACCCATTTGAATGCAGAGTTCCAAAGAAGAGCAAGGAGAGATAAGAAAGCCTTTCTCAGTGACCAATGCAAAAAAATAGAGGAAAACAGTAGAATGGGAAAGACTAGAGTTCTCTTCAAGAAAATTAGAGAAATGAAGGGAACATTTCATGCAAGTTCAGTTCAGTTCAGTTGCTCAGTCGTGTCTGAATCTTTGTCACCCCATGAATCGCAGCACGCCAGGCCTCCCTGTCCATCACCATCTCCCGGAATTCACTCAGTCAGTGATGTTATCCAGCCATCTCATCCTCTGTCGTCCCCTTCTCCACCTGCCCCCAATCCCTCTCAGCATCAGAGTCTTTTCCCTTGAGTCAACTCTTTGCATGAGGTGGCCAAAGTACTGGATTTTCAGCTTTAGCATCATTCCTTCCAAAGAAATCCCAGGGCTGATCTTCAGAATGGACTGATTGGATTTCCTTGCAGTCAAAGGGACTCTCAAGAGTCTTCTCCAACACCACAGTTCAAAGGCATCAATTCTTCAGCACTCAGCTTTCTTCACAGTCTTGCGAAGATGGGCTCAAGAAAGAACAGAAATGATATGGTCCTAACAGAAGCAGAAGATATTAAGAAGAGGTGGCAAGAATACACAGAAGAACTGTACAAAATAGATCTTCATGACCCAGGTAATCACGATGGTGTGATCATTCTCCTAGAGCCAGACATCCTGGAATGTGAAGTCAAGTGGGCCTTAGGAAGCATCACTACAAACAAAGCTAGTGGAGGTGATGGAATTCTAGTTGAGCTATTTCAAATTCTGAAAGATGATGCTGTGAAAGTGCTGCACTCAATATGCCAGCAAATTTGGAAAACTCAGCAGTGGCCAAGGGACTGAAAAAGGTCAGTTTTCATTCCAGTCTCAAAGAAAGGCAATGCCAAAGAATGCTCATACTACCGCACAGTTGTACCCATCTCATACTCTAGTAAAGTAATGCTCAAAATTCTCTAAGCCAGTTTTAACAGTTCATGAACCATGAACTTCCAAATGTTCAAGCTGGATTTAGAAAAGGCAGAGAAACCATATATCAAATTGCCAGCATATACTGGATCATCAAAAAGGCAAGTGAGTTCCAGAAAAACATCTATTTCTGCTTTATTGACTATGCCAAAGCCTTTGACTGTGTGGATCACAATAACTGTGGAAAACTCTGAAAGAGATGGGAGTGCCAGACCACCTGACTTTCCTCTTGAGAAACCTATATGCAGGTCAGGAAGCAACTGTTAGAACTGGACATGGAACAACAGACTGGTTCCAAATAGGAAAAGGAGTACGTCAAGGCTGTATATTGTCACCCTGCTTATTTAACTTATATCATGAGAAACCATTGGGCTAGGGGAAGCACAACGTGGGATCAAGATTGCTGGGAGAAATATCAGTAACCTCAGATATGCAGATGACACCACCCTTATGGCAGAAACTGAAGAAGAATTAAAGAGCTAGAACTAAAGAACTAAAGAACATCAAAGAGAAGAGTGAAAGGCTGGCTTAAAGCTCAACATTCAGAAAACTAAGATCATGGCATCTTGTCCCATCACTTCATGGGAAATAGATGGGGAAACAGTGGCAACAGTGAGAGACTATATTTCTGGGCTCCTACATTACTGCAGATGGTGATTGCAGCCACGAAATTAAAAGATGCTTGCTCCTTGGAGGGAAAGTTTTGCCCAACCTAGACAGCATATTAAAAAGCAGAGACATTACTTTGCCAAGAAAAGTCCATCTATTCAAGGCTATGGTTTTTCCACTAGTCATGTATGGATGTGAAAGTTGGACTATAAAGAGGGCTGAGCACTGAAGAATTGATGCTTTTGAACTGTGGTGTTGGAGAAGACCCTTAAGAATCCTTTGGATTGCAAGGAGATCCAACCAGTCCATCCAAAAGGAGATCAGCCCTGGGTGTTCATTGGAAAGTCTGATGTTGAAGCTGAAACTCCAATACTTTGGCCACCTGATGCAAAGAGCTAACTCATTTGAAAAGACCCTGGTGCTGGGGAAGATTGAAGGCAGGAAGAGATGTGATGACAGAGGTTGAGATGGCTGGATGGCATCACCGACTCAATGGACATGAGTTTGGGTAAGCTCTAGGTGTTAGTTTTGGACAGGGAGGCCTGGCGTGCTGAAGCTCATGGGGCCACAAAGAGTTGGACACAACAGCAGCTGAACTGAACTGAACTGACATATCTTTTCATGACCTGATAGCTCATTTCTTTTCAAAGCTGAAGGTAGCACAATTTATTTATCCATTCACCTACTGAATGATGTCTTCTAAGTTTTGGCAATTATGAATAAAGCTGCTATAAACATTCTTGTTCATTTGTCTTTGTGTGGATATAAATTTCGAATTCCTTTGGGTAAGTTCAAATCACAATTTCTGGACTGTATAATAAAAACATTTAATTTTATAAGAAACCACCAAACTGGCTGTACCATTTTAATTGTGAAGGAAAGTTCCTGTTGCTCAGCATCATTGCCCACATTTGATATTTTCCATTGTTCCAGACTGTGGTTATTCTATTAGATGTGTGGTGGTATCTGAGTGTTGGCTTATTTTGCATTTTCCTAATATCTGACTTATGATGTGGATTTTTTATATGCTTGTTTGCTCTCTGTTTATCTTCTTTAGTGAGAGGCCTTTGAACAAAGTTTTGTTTATTTTTTTGTGCTGAGCCTTAGTTGTTGTGTGTGGGCTTTTTCTAGTTGGTGGCAAGTCGAGGCTACTCTGTGTTGTGTTGTGTGGGCTTCTCCTGGCAGTGGCTTCTTGTGTTGTGGAACACAGAATCTAGATGCAAGCTTCAGTAGTTGTGGCTCATGGACTCAGGTGCTCCAAGGTGTGTGGAATCTTCTCAGCCCATGGATCAAACTTGTGTACCCCCTGCATTGGTAGGCTATTCTTAACCACTAGACCACCAAGGAAGTTCCAGGACCATATTTAAATTGGCTGTTTTCTTATTATTGAATTACAAGAATTCTTTGAATATTTAGGATATCATTCCTTCACCAGATGTGACTTTTGCAGCTATTTTCTACCAGTCTGTGACTTGTCTTCTCCTTCTCTTGACATTATCTTTCACAGAGAAGACGTTTTTAATTTTAATGACATCTAAGTTGTCCATTATTTATTTCATGAATAGTGCCTTTGGTTTGAAAACTAAAGGGCACCATAATACCTAAATCATCAAAGTTTTTTCCTATATTATCTTCTAGAACTTTTACAGTTTTGCATTTTTACTTAGGTCTTGATCTATTTTAAGTTAAATTTGGTGAAGAGTATAGGAGTTTCATCTAATTTCTTTTTTTTTTTTTATATGTGGATGTCTAGTTGCTTCAACATCATTTCTTGAAAACACTTTCTTTGCTTCATTCTCCATTGTATTGCCTTTGCTCCTTTGTCAAAAGTCAGTCACCTGTACTTGTGTGGGCTGACAATTGTTTTTGAATGACCAGACTCATCATCTTTCAGCCTCCATTAACTGTTACCTCATTGTGTTTCTTTATTTGTCACCTTTGCCTACTATTCCCTTGTGCCCGACCAGCTTCCACAGCCCAATCAGTTTCATAGACTAAGCCATAAGCCTTATTTTTTTTTTTTTGCTCCTTTGTCAAAAGTCAGTCACCTGTACTTGTGTGGGCTGACAATTGTTTTTGAATGACCAGACTCATCATCTTTCAGCCTCCATTAACTGTTACCTCATTGTGTTTCTTTATTTGTCACCTTTGCCTACTATTCCCTTGTGCCCGACCAGCTTCCACAGCCCAATCAGTTTCATAGACTAAGCCATAAGCCTTATTTTTTTTTTAATAACCCCAATTCCAGCCACCAATTCTCTACTGATTACCTATTTATCCCTAATGAACTACCCCCTCAAATTTAGGAACCTTAAACAGTCATTCATTTTATTCTAGCTCTGAAGGTTTACACTTTGGACTGTTTTAGATTGAATTGCCTCCTCTATTTTCCATGGTGTAGGCTTGGGCTCTTCAGGCATTTGGGCTTCCACTGGAATCATGGGTTGGTTGGAAATACTGGCATGTTTTTCCAGATGCTCTCATCTCAGAAGAGCCTAATCTTATTTTTAAGATGGTCCCAGAAAAGTTTCTATAATAAGAGGGGAAGACTTAAAGCTCAAGGAGTTTTCAAGGCAATGCTTTTCATATATGCTACTATACCAATGGCCTGGAAAAGGGAGGGGGGTGTCTCATTAGCAAGCCCAGAGTCAAAATGGAAAGATGGGGTTATAGGAGGTGTGATACATTGAGGGGCTATTACCATGTCAATGTGCCACAGATAACATTCATTCAGAAATGGCAGAAGCCAATGGAGCACTGTGAATGTGGCAAGGTCATCATGGTTACTTTAATAGGTTATGGATATAAACCTTCACTACAGTAATACTTTCTTACTACTGTACCTTATATCTAAAAAACCTCGACTACCCCACAATCTCCCTGATGTCTCAGGGCTAATGACAGTTTGTTCAGAAGCTTCAGCAATGCAGGAAGTAGTAGGATATCCACCTACTTTGGTAAGAAATAGCAATGCTAAAAAGTAGGAAATTAAACTCAGAAACATTGAGGGACTTGGCATCTCAGTGAATTTTCTGGAGATCCTACATCAAACTCTGCTTTTCTCTCAGAAGTGAACAATGAGGTTCCATCTCTTCTGCTCACTACCAATAGGAAATAGCATGTCATTTTCTGTGTTTTTTTTTGTTTTTTTTTCCTGGAGATTTTTGATGAGACATTTACCATATTGTTTGTGTTGCTCTTTTTTATCTACTGAAGAGTTGGTGAGGCTTTCTGCTTCAAGTGGTTCTGGGACAAAAGAATGCTGCTTTTTTCTTATTGCAGGGGAGGTTGAACTGCCAGATGAACTTCAGTTTCCAGTTCTCAGCAGACATAATAGAATTCGGACTATCTGCAATAGGTTTGTAAGCTTAATAGCACCTGTGATATGCTCAGCAGAAGAAACACCAAGCCTTGTTTCATTAAAAAGCAATGCTCTCTTTAGTGATAATTATACAAGTTTAAAGAAACAGCTCCTTGCTGAGTCCAACAAGAAAGACCTAGCAGGAGGACTCAAAGTGATGACTAAATTGACCAGTCCCAAAGAATGTGAGTATTATCTTATCTTTCAAGTCCTACAACTTTGTGCATGCAGCAGAATTCCATCATGAAGTGAATGTAGTATATTTCAAAAGAGGTAGACAGCAGGTTCTGATAGCAGTGTAACAGCACAAGAAAGATTTGTTGCCTGCTCATATTTGCAATAGACCTATTCTGCTTATAGCCTCCAGCAGTGTTTCATATGATGGTTGTCCAAAAAGAAAAGATTCAAGCCTAGTTTACATATAATTATGCAACAGAACTTGCTATTTGTCAGAACTGGACAACTGCAAGGTAAAATTACCACCCAGGATAAGCCCTGAACAACAGTAGCAGGAAAAAACTTGGCAGATAGAACTTCCAATAACCCATCAAGGTTTTTGCTTTGCTTGGAAAGCTACATGTACAGGAGTATATTCACAGATTTTTAATGATCAGTGAGAAGTCAGGTTGCAAGATGGTGAGAAGCTTGAGAGAAATAAGACTGGAAGTCTGGCCACAAGGAGCCCTTAAGTGGAGATAAGAAAGAAGCCCTCCCAGAGTGCACAGACTAGGGCAAAATTTCTAAGCCATGTGGGTGCTCAAAAGAACTCCTCCTTTAACGGATATTTTCACAGTAAAATATTATAGATAACATGCTGTGGATTTATATCAGCCATTTTCTCAAAACCATGAGTGTCAGCTAAAGAGATTATGAACATAATCAAGAATTATCAAATGTCCCACATCCAATCATGTTCTGTCTAAAATAACTAAGTGGATTGTTCCTTTATCTATAACATAATCTGTATACCTTAATTTTGAATTAAAGTGCTTCTATAAATACCATTTTCTCACTTTAACTCAGTTCTCCATACAAATCCTTAATATTTACTAGCCTTTTTCATTTATTCTCCCCTAGTCCCATCACTTCATGGGAAATAGATGGGGAAACAGTGGAAAAGGTGTCAGACTTTATTTTTCTGGGTTCCAGAATCACTGCAGATGGTGATTGCAGCCATGAAATTAAAAGATGCTCACTCTTTGGAAGAGAAGTTATGACCAACCTAGATAGCATGTTGAAAAGCAGAGACATTACCTTGTCAACAAAGGTCTGTCTAGTTAAGGCTATGGTTTTCCCAGTAGTCATGTATGGATGTGAGAGTTGGACTGTGAAGAAAGCTGAGTGCTGAAGAATTGATGCTTTTGAACTGTGGTGTTGGAGAAGACTCTTGAGAGTCCCTTGGACTGCAAGGAGATCCAACCAGTCCATTCTGAAGGAGATCAGCCCTGGGATTTCTTTGGAGGGAATGAGGCTGAAGCTGAAACTCCAGTACTTTGGCCACCTCATGCGAAGAGTTGACTCATTGGAAAAGACTCTGATGCTGGGAGGGATTGGGGGCAGGAGGAGAAGGGGACGACCGAGGATGAGATGGCTGGATGGCATCACTGACTTGATGAACGTGAGTTTGAGTGAACTCCGAGAGTTGGTGATGGACAGGGAGGCCTGGCGTGCTGCGATTCATGGGGTCACAAAGAGTTAGACACGACTGAGCGACTGAACTGAACTGAACTGAGACAGATTTTAGGCTTCCCTGATGGCTCAGCGGTAAAGAATCCCCTTACCAATGAAGGAGACACAGGTTCAATCCTTGGGTTGGGAAGAACCCCTAAAAAAGAAAATGGCAATCCAGTGAAGTATTATTGCCTGGAGAATCCCAAGGACAGAGGAGCCTGGCAGGCTACAGTCCATGTGGTTGCCCAAAAGGAGACACAACTGAATGACTGAAAAACAACAAACAGATCTTCTGTTGACTTACTTTCATGTTAGTTTGTGAAATTTGCTGCCATGGAAATCAAATAAAACTACCACCTATTTCAGAAAAGCCATTTCAGTCACTGATTTTCAGCTCATGAGTTTCCTCTATGTGTTATCAAATTCATCTTTCCTTCTCATACAATATTTCATTGTTTTACCATGAAAAACACCAAAGACATTATAAGTTTTCTCTTTTTGATTTTTGTCTTGTAGACAAATAGTGGCATAGTAAGAGGTTCTTGGTATGTGTGTGTTCAGTAAATATTTCTGAATGTTTTAATGAGTTAATTTTGAAAACTGAAATTTGAACTATCACTCTTAGGTTATAACAAAAAATCTAGCCTAATAATTATGATCAAAGTAAAACTTATACACATACACACAAACTCAAAAATTCACACATATGTTTCACACAATAAAATTTTAAACTCTTGTGCATGTAATATTTAAATAATGTAGTTTAATTAACTGTACAAATACATGCCATAGAAATACAGAGATTTACGTTGATTTGTATTCATATGTAAAATTTACATTAGCTATATTACAAGGATAGATATCAGAAAATGTGTAATAATTCAAAGAAAACAGGTGCAAAAATTATTATTCTTATATATGGGAAAATTTGAACATGGACTGGATATAGTTTGTATTATATTTTCCAATGGGTAAGAATACTATTATGGCTATATTAAAAAAGAATAACATCTTATGATAAATGTTAATACACATTGGGCTATTTAAGTGTAGAGTAAGTTGTTTTCTTGAATTTGCTTTAAAATTCTCAAATAATAATGGATCAACACATTATTGGTTTGATTGTAGCAATTTCTGTGGATCAGAGATAGTAACAAGGGGAAACACTGGCTTTTCTCTCTCTCATCTTGTGTGTGTGAGAGAGAGTGTGTGTGTGCATGAACATTTCTGTAACTGTAATACAATGTTTCAAAAAGTTCACTCATACACAATTGATAATAGTTTAGTGTGAGAACAAAACAATCTTTAAAAAGAAAAACTGAGTGGACAGGTGATTTTACAAAAGCCTATTTTATTGACAATTCAGTAAAATAATATTTATTATATAAAGAGTATACAACCACAAATTCCCATATATTTTCTTATATGTGTCAAGGAGAAGAAAACAAATGAGCCCAGAAGTTGAGAAATGAATTATTTAATAAAAAGTCTCCTCTTTTTATGTTGGAACATTTGACATTTGTGTTGAATTGCGATGCTTTTCTATTCTCTCATTCAAGGTAAATAAAAGGTCAGTTCAGTTATTTCCCTTCAAATTGGATTTTTGTGTACTAGCATATTAATAAAAACATTAATTTCACATTAACTCTTACATTTCAATAATTTCTTACTGAAAATGACCTTGCTACCTGCTCAATACCCAGGTCTCCCACATTGCAGGCAGACACTTTAACCTCTGCACCACCAGGGAAGCCCCTCCTTTTTGTTCAATAAAGGTAATGTTTATATATATATATGACAAAAATGGGTATTGTGAAGACTTCCATGGTGGTTCATTGGATAAGACTCTGCACTTTTTCAATGAAGGGTGCCTGGGTTCAATCCCTGGTTATGGAACTAGATCCCACGTGCTGCAACTAAAGATCCTGAGTGCTACACAGACAAAAAAATATTTTTAAATGATGAATATCATTTTACTCATATCTATCTTTTTCACATTTACCTTGCTTGACAGGTAAGATTTTATAAGTGAAAATAAAAATTTTGCTTGCTTCATTTTATATGCAGGATTTTGCTTCTAATGAAGCTTTTGCTCTGCCCTCAAAATTTGATATAATATATATTACATATGCATATTTTTATCGAGAAATAATATTTGGTACTTTTTCTTGTATTTTTCTAACACTGTCTTTGACATATTGCATGTGCATGTTCTGCATTTTGAAGAAATTTCACAACTTATTAAAGAGAAACAAAAAGGTTATATCAAGCCTTTTGAAATTTAAAAAGTACTGCAGTGGTAGTTCTTTTTGTCATATGCTCAAGTGAGTTACCACAGTGGGGTGGGGAGAGAGACAAGATTAGCAATAACTTGCTTTTCTTAGCAACAAAATTTTAGCAAGAACACATTTTTCATACTTCTTCCTTGAATAAACTGTAAATAACCAGGCTCATTTCCACAACAGAGAAGGGAAATAAACATGAATTATATATAACATCTGAAAAGATTTATATGCCTACCAACATTCTGTTAATTTTACAGTCAAGATGCAATCTTTCAATGATTCAGATGTCATCAGAGAAGAGGGAAAACTTTTCCCAGAAAAACATCAAAGTGAAGAAAGTTTCATCAGTTGGAAATGTAATAATGTGGAAAATTACCAAATTCACTGCCTAGAAAGTACTTAAATTTTTTAAAATATTAGGACAGGTAACAGAGAATTATGGGATAAATATTCTCAAATATGAATATATTCTCATTTAATGTCTCATGTTAATAGAATATATTAAAAATGATTTTGTCTTAAAGAAAAACAAAATTAGTAGAGTTCTAAGAAAGTCATCTAGTATAATTCACTTCCTTAAGTTATTTGGAGCTCGTGCATTAGTTGAGCAATTTCTTAAATCTAAAATTATTTCATAATGATGTGATTTAACATTTCTCTACTTTCTATCTCTCTTTTGTTTGTTTCTACTATGTTCTTTTAAATGAATTTCCTCTCCTTGTTTTCCTATTTCTGTTATAGTAACATCATTTTTTAAATTGGAGTATACTTGATTTGTGTTAGTTTCAGGTGTACTGCACAGTGATTCAGCTTATCTCTGTCATTTATCTCCCTGGAGAAGGGCATGGCAACTCACTTCAGTAGTCTTGCCTGGCGAATCCCATGGACAGAGGATTCACCAGGAGCCTGGTAAGCTACACTCCAGTGGGTCACAAAGAGTCTGACATGACTGAAGTAACTGAACACCCATTTATCTATCCACCTATGTGTCTATTTATTCTTTTGCAGATTCTTTTCCATTATAGATGAATGGATAAAGACCTGGTACATATATACAGTGGCATGTTAGCCATACAAAGAACAAAATAATGCCATTTCCAGCAGAATAGACAGACCAAGAGATTATTATACTAAATTAAGTAAGTCACACAGAGAAATACAAATATTATATGGTTTTTCCAGTGGTCATGTATGGATGCAAGTGTTGGACTGTGAAGAAAGCTGAGTGCCAAAGAACTGATGCTTTTGAACTGTGGTGTTGGAGAAGACTTACTTGATTTGTGTTAGTTTCAGGTGTACTGCACAGTGATTCAGCTTATCTCTGTCATTTATCTCCCTGGAGAAGGGCATGGCAACTCACTTCAGTAGTCTTGCCTGGCGAATCCCATGGACAGAGGATTCACCAGGAGCCTGGTAAGCTACACTCCAGTGGGTCACAAAGAGTCTGACATGACTGAAGTAACTGAACACCCATTTATCTATCCACCTATGTGTCTATTTATTCTTTTGCAGATTCTTTTCCATTATAGATGAATGGATAAAGACCTGGTACATATATACAGTGGCATGTTAGCCATACAAAGAACAAAATAATGCCATTTCCAGCAGAATAGACAGACCAAGAGATTATTATACTAAATTAAGTAAGTCACACAGAGAAATACAAATATTATATGGTTTTTCCAGTGGTCATGTATGGATGCAAGTGTTGGACTGTGAAGAAAGCTGAGTGCCAAAGAACTGATGCTTTTGAACTGTGGTGTTGGAGAAGACTCTTGAGAGTCCCTTGGACTGCAAGGAGATCCAACCAGTCCATTCTAAAGGAAATCAGCCCTGGGTGTTCTTTGGAAGGAATGATGCTAAAGCTGAAACTCCAGTACTTTGGCCACCTCATGTGAAGAGCTGAATCACTGGAAAAGACTCTGATGCTGGGAGGGATTGGGGGCAGGAGGAGAAGGGGATGACAGAGGATGAGATGTCTGGATGGCATCACCGACTCAATGAACATGAGTTTGAGTGAACTCTGGGAGATAGTGATGGACAGGGAGCCCTGGCATGCTGCAATTCATGGGGTCACAAAGAGTCGGACACAACTGAGTGACTGAGCTGAACTGAACTGGTACCTAAAAAAAAAGAAAGCTGAGTGCCAAAGAATTGATGTTTTGAACTGTGGTTTTAGAGAAGACTCTTGAGAGTCCCTTGGACTGCAAGATCAAACTAGTCAATCTTAAAGGAAATCAGTCCTGAGTATTCATTGGAACGACTAATGCTGAAGCTGAAGCTCTGATACTTGGGCTACATAATGCAAAGAACTTACCCATTGGAAAAGACCCTGATGCTGGGAAAGACTGAAGGTGGGAGGAGAAGCGGACAACAGGGGATGAGAAGGTTGGATGGCATCACCGATTTGATGGACATAAGTTTGAGTAAGCTTGGGGAGTTGGTGATGGGCAGGGAGGCCTGGTGTGCTGCAGTTGATGGGTCCACAAAGAGTCGGACATGACTGAATGAACTGAACTGAAAAAAAAAAAAAAAAGAGGCAAGTAAACTTATTTATAAAATGGTAACATCATTTTAATGCTACTAAGATAAAAAGCTCTACATCTCCTTTATCCCTCAAGCTTCCTTCACTCCATCAGCCTTCTGCAGCCACTATCTTTGTTCCTTTGTCCTTCAAAATGTTTTTTGAACATTCATGTGCTTTCAGTCTCCATGGCTAGCAGCCCTGTTCACCTCCTCCTTAGAGAGGAACTGGCACTGACTGTGACTCAACTCTGCATTGTTGAAGTCTCTAATAATTCTGCTGATATTCCATCCTCACTTACCACTCTGCCTGCTTGTGCTCTGTTCCCATGCCTTCCTCCATTCAGCTACCTTTGTAGACAGGAACCACTGTTCACAAAACCCCAAAGACCTGGTCCAGAATGTTAGTCAAACCTATGCACCTACAGTAGCTGAACTGTGTCTTTGTCAACAAAACTGTGCAAGTTTTTTGTATTGTTTTCATATTTCTCCTCAAAAGTTTCTGTTATCTTTTTTTTTTCTCATTTTTGCTTTTTTCCCTCCTCTACTACCAGTGACTCTTCCACAGATCCAATTCTTCTTCACTCTCTTTTTAGTACAATTCACTTCTTTAAAGTAGCATATTATAAAATTAAAACATATTCAATCAGTTTTAGTTTCTGAACACTTAGAAATTCTTAGTCTAAACTCTATTTAATTGCCTTATATCATTAGTATATCATTAGTGTAAAATATATGTATGGATGTGAGAGTTAGACTATTAAGAAAGCTAAGCACCAAAGAATTAATGCTTTTGAACTGTGGTGTTGGAGAAGACTCTTGAGAGTCCCTTGGACTGCAAGGAGATCCATCCAGTCCATCCTAAAGGAGATCAGTCCTGGGTGTTCATTGGAAGGACTGATGTTGAAGCTGAAACACTAATATTTTGGCCACCTGATGCGAAGAGCTGACTCTTGAAAAAGATCCTGATGCTGGGAAAGATTGAGGGCAGGAGGAGAAGAGGATGACAGAAAGAGATGGTTGAATGGCATCCCCAACTCAATGGACGTGGGTTTGGGTTGACTCTGGGAGTTGGTGATGGACAGGAAGGCCTGGTGTGCTGTGGTTCATAGGGTTGCAAAGAGTCAGACACGACTGAGCAACTGAACTGAACTGAAACAAACATTAATCTAGTGAATTTTTCCTCTGATAAAAGTAGGTATTGTTTCTGGACCAATGTGATTGTATTTTGATGACAGAAACTAGAAAGCAAAGCTACACTGCAAGTTAGTATTGTTGTTGTTTAGTTGCTAAGCCATGTCTAACTCTTTGCAACCCCATATACTGTAGCCATCCAGGCTCCTCTGTCCATAATATTTCCCAGGTAAAGAAAATACTGGAGTGGGTTGTCATTTCCTTCTCTAGAAGATCTTCCTGACCCAGTTATCAAACCCTCATCTCCTTCATTGGCAGGTGAATTCTTTACTGCTGAGCCAGCAGGGAAGTTAGCATAAGCAGTGCCTAAGAGTCTTCCTCATAATCTGTAGTTTTGCTTGCTTATTTATCAATGAAGGAAATTGTGTGTGTGTGTGTGTGTGTGTGTGTGTGTGTGTGTGTGTATGTGTGTGTGTGTAACATAAAATTCTAGAATGAACAACAGAGTCTTGCTGAAATGTAAGACTTGAGAAAGAAACTGCTGTGTATATGTGTATATATACATATATATAATATGTATACCATTAACCTGATTTAGCTATTCTAGACTTTATTCCCTTATCTGTGAATAATTTGCTTGCACTTCTTATTGATTTTTTAATGTCTTTATTTTCACTTTTGACCTAATCTATTATTTTCTGCTTTGGTAGATGAGATTTACCTCATTTATACAAGGCTGCATC
The DNA here is from genome assembly GCA_006410675.1 of Oreotragus oreotragus. Lineage (NCBI taxonomy): Eukaryota > Metazoa > Chordata > Mammalia > Artiodactyla > Bovidae > Oreotragus > Oreotragus oreotragus. The sequence goes on from SJYX01006974.1 coordinate 258,541, forward strand.
TCTCTTCACCCTCCTTTTTCCCAATTATGATTTTATTTTCATTTCTTCTATCCATGCGGTCATGCCAAGTCGCTTCAGTCATGTCTGACTCTTTATGACCTCACCTCATGGACTGTAGCCCACCAGGTTCCTCTGTCCATGGAATTCTCCATACAAGAATACTGGATTGAGTTTCCTTGCCCTTCTGCAATAGGTCATCACTAAAACTTCAAGCCATACATTTGCGTTTCTGCTTCTTACGCCATCTTTTCTTGGCTAAGAATCAGCATATTCCCCTGGTTTCCTGAGCCATCAATCTTCCTGTTTATTCTGCTGAATCGTCCGTCTACTCTTGAGTCTCAGATTTTTATCCCCCGTGTTCTGCACTGTGATGCTTCCTTTCTCTCCAGTCACCCAGGTGACACCTGAAGACTCCTCTCTCTCTCCTGAGGATCCATAGGTCTGGGATCTCATATGTAATTCTTGACATATTCATTTTTTGGAAAAGCATCCTTAAGTAACTCTTTAAAAAGTAATACATAGAAGAAAACTTTATCTTCTTACACTTCTGAAAATGCCTTTATCATCTCTCACACCTGATTAATGAAATACAATTCTAAGCTCAATATAAATTTACATAAGCATTGTGAACACCTTGCCCTGTTTTCCAGGGTTCAAATTTAACTGATGAGATTCTGATACCTGTCTTATTCTCATTATTTTTCCATGTATCTTTTTTTTCCTCCCTCTGAATACCTTGAGAGTGATCTTTAATGTTGTATAAACTTTCACTACAATTTTAACTAGAGTTAGACTTTTTAGACTTAAATATATAATAATAGCTTCACATAGTTAAAGGCTACAAGGATTTGGGCTTCAAAAATATGAGGTTTGATGTAGGGTGAATATACAAATTTTAGGACAAACTAGAGAATTTGTGAGGCTAAAAATAAATACTCTTACTATTAAAAATTATGTTAGGATAATCAGGTCAAATAGGTCAGTGTTAAGTGAAGCAGTTTGTCCTAATTATAAGAAACATGAATGTTATCTCCTAAATTTGAAGATTTCTTGTAAAAAAAAAAGAAGGAATAATTTAAGGCATAATTTAAGATTAAAGGTGCTTTATTGTTTGAGGGAAAAATAATCTCTTTTTTCTCTTTATTATACTTCTGGAGTCATTTTGTTAGGTACTGATATCCTGGGATTTTTTAAAATTATTATTATTATCTATTTCCTTATATGTTCTCTCTTTTTTTTCTACATGTTTCACTGGACAGTGAGGAGCAACTGATGGATTTGAACAAGATAGTGATATTATTAGTGATATGTTTAGGGAAAGTTACTATTTCATAATAATAACATAAAAAATGGTTTGGAGGTAGTAGCCAGTCAACATATGATAACATTAAATCATCAAGTACACATAGTAAGATATAAAACCACTTGGCAGCAGTGGAAATGAGAAAATGGGCGAGTGCTGTTTTGGGATAAAGTAGATAATGTTTACACTAGTGATAAAGAACCCGCCTGCTAATTAGTGATGCATTTAGGGAAAGTAACTATTTCATAATAATAACATAAAAAATAGTTTGGAGGTAGTAGCCAGTCAACATATGATAACATTAAATCATCAAGTACACATAGTAAGATATAAAAGCACTTGGCAGCAGTGGAAATGAAGAGAAAATGGGCGAGTGCTGTTTTGGGATAAAGTAGATAATGTTTACACTAGTGGTAAAGAACCTGCCTGCTAATGCAGGAGATATGAGATGTGGGTTTCATCCCTGGTTCGGGAAGATACCCTGGAGGAGAAAATGGCAATCTACTCTAGTATTCTGGCCTGGAGAACCTATGGGCTGAGGAGCCTGGCAGGTTACAGTCCATGCAGTTGCAGAGTCAGACATGACCGAACAAACTTAGCACAGCCCAGATAATGCTTAGGAAAATGTTTTAAGATATTATTGATAAGGACAGAGAAAAAGGACAAAATAGGTAATTAGTTAATCCCACTAGGGGATTATAAGTAAAGAAAAAAGTATGAAAGACTCCTGTAAATTAATGATTGAACAAGACAGCAGGTTTGCTTAACCACAAAACCAAGCAAGCTTGCTTAGTAACAAAGCCACACACATACTTAGCACAGCCCAGATAATGCTTAGGAAAAGGTTTTAAGATATTATTGATAAGGACAGAGAAAAAAGGACAAAATAAGTAATTAGTTAATCCCACTAGGGGATTATAAGTAAAGAAAAAAGTATAAAAGACTCCTGTAAATTAATAATTGAACAAGACAGCAGGTTTGCTTAACCACAAAACCAAGCAAGCTTGCTTAGTAACAAAGCCACACACAGACGTCCACAAACCAGAAAACAATTGTGGCATGAGACCCACGACTTTCCCAGTGAGCTCAATAAGTTAATAATCCCTAGGACATGCTCTCTGAACACATAAAAAATAAGAATTTATGGAGAAGTGACATTTCAAAGTGAAAGACCCTTATTGTACAGAGACCTGAAATAATTTCTCCATAGTGCCATGACAGTCTCCGTGGGGAGCAAAGAACCTCCCTCACCTTACACAGAGAAGAAAGTGACAGAAATGCAATATCTGGCTTCCCAGGTGGCGCTAGTGGTAAAGAACCCTACTGCAAATGAAGGAGACATCATGTTGCAGGTTTGATCCCTGGGTTGGGAAAATCCCCTGGAGGAGGGCATGGCAACTCACTCCAGTTTTCCTGCCCTGGGCTCTCATGGCTACAGTCCATGGGGTTGCAAAGGGTCAGACATGACTGAAGCAACTTAGCATGCAGTAGGCACCAAGAATAAGGAATAAGGTGGTCCAACGGCAACCCACTCCAGTACTCTTGCCTGGAAAATCCCATGAACAGAGGAGCCTGGTAGGCTGCAGTCCAGACAGGACTAAGAGTCAGACAGGACTGAGCAACTTCACTTTCACTTTCACTTTCCCCCTTCCTCACTTTTCCTTTGTTTATAAAACTTTAGTCCACTAATTTCTCAGGGCTTGGCACCCTCTCACCCACCCATCTGTAAGATACACAAGCATCCTATGTCTTATTCTTTTTTTTTTTTTTAATTTTACTTTACAGTACTCTACTGGTTTTGGCATACATTGACATGAATCCGCCATGGGTGTACACGAACTCCCAAACATGAACCCCCCTCCCTCCTCCCACCCCACATCTTCCCTCCAGATCATCCCCATACACCAGCCCCAAGCATCCTGCATCCTGCATCGAACACAGACTGGCGATTCATTTCCTACATGATAGTATACATATTTCAATGCTATTCTCCCAAATCATCCCACCCTCTCCCTCTCCCTCTCCCTCAGAGTCCAAAAGTCCACTCTACACATCTGCATCTCTCTTGCTGTCCTGCATACAGGGTCCTCATTACCATCTTTCTAAATTCCATATATATGTGTTAGTATACTGTATTGGTGTTTTTCTTTCTGGCTTACTTCACTCTGTATAATTGGTTCCAGTTTCATCCACCTTATTAGGACTGATTCAAATATATTCTTTTCAATGGCTGAGTAATACTCCATTGTGTATATGTACCAC
>SJYX01006974.1:296535-317760 GCA_006410675.1 Oreotragus oreotragus
CATCTGGTTCCACCACTTCATGGGAAATAGATGGGGAAACACTGGAAACAGTGTTAGACTTTATTTTTGGGGGCTCCAAAATCACTGCAGATGGTGATTGCAGCCATGAAATTAAAAGACGCTTACTCCTTGGGAGGCAAGTTATGACCAACCTAGATAGCATAATAAAAAGCAGACCATTACTTTGCCAAAAAAGGTCCTTCTAGTCAAGGCTATGGTTTTTCCAGTGGTCATATATGGATGTGAGAGTTGGACTGTGAAGAAAGCTTAGTGCTGAAGAATTAATGCTTTTGAACTGTGGTGTTGGAGAAGACTCTTGAGAGTCCCTTCGACTGCAAGGAGATTCAACCAGTTCATTCTAAAGGAAATCAACCTTGGATGTTCTTTGGAAGGACTGATGGTAAAGCTGAAATTCCTGTCTTTGGCCACCTCATGTGAAGAGTTGACTCGTTGGAGAAGACTCTGATGCTGGGAGGGATTGGGGCAGGAGCAGAAGGGTACAACAGAGGATGAGATGGCTGGATGGCATTACTGACTCTGTGGACAAGAGTTTCAGTGAACTCCAGGAGTTGGTGATGGACAGGGAAGCCTGGCATGCTGCAATTCATGGGGTCTCAAAGAGTCAGACACAACTGAGCAACTGAACTGAACTGAACTAATGGCAAAATTCAGAAAATATAGTAAGCAAGAAGGTGGGAAAATTATGGAAGAGAAATGAGGTGGGAAAGAGTTGAATTTATCTTCTACTTTAGGTTTAAGGGTCTTTCAAGTACAGGTTTTAATTATTATATCAAGACAATTTTTGATAAAATACTATAACTAGAGAAGATGCTTAGAATGCATAATACTGACAATTTGAATAGTTATTTCCACAGTTTTTTCCTTTTTTTACTATATAAACCCTATGGTTAGTTGCAAGGATTTTGTGCTTTTGATGAATTGGTTCTGTTTAAAAGTCCAGCAAGAGTTTGTCACACAGAGTGAAGTTAAATCAGAAAGAGAAAAACAAGTGTCCTATATTAACACATGCATGTGTAATCTAGAAAAAGAATGGTACAAATGGATTTATTTACAGGGCAGGAGTAGAGATGCAGATGCAGAGAACAGACATGTGGCCATGGTTTGAGAAGGGGAGATGGGGTGAATTGAGAGAGTACTATTGATGTATATATACTACTATGTGTAAAACAGACAGCTAGTGCGAATCTGCTGTATATAGCACAGGGAGCTCAGCTCAGTGCTCTGTGATGACCTAGACTAGTGGGATGGTGTGGGGCAGCAGGGAGGTCTAAGAGGGAGGGGACACGTGTATACATATAGCTGATTCATTTTGTTGTACGGCACAACATAGTAAGGTAACTATACCCCAGTTTAAAAAAAAAAAAAAAAAAAGTCCAGGAAGATTACACTGACATTAACATAACACTTATTGGAGAAGGAAATGGCAACCCACTCCAGCATTCTTGCCTGGAGAATCCCAGGGACAGGGAGGCTGGTGGGCTGTCTATAGGGTCGCACAGAGTTGGACACAACTGAAGTGACTTAGCAGCAGTAGCAGCAACATACCACTTAGGGTTTCCCTGGTGGCTCAGATGGTGAAGAGTCTTCCTGCAATGTGGGAGACCCAGGTTCAATCGCTGGATCAGGAAGATTCCTCTGGAGAAGGAAATGGAAACCCAGTCCAGTATTCTTGTCTGGATAATCCCATGGACAGAGGAGCCTGGCAGTCATCCCAAAGAGTCAGACACAACTGAATGAAGAACACTTTCACTTTCAACATACCACAACTAGTGGAGTGGTGTGAGTTCGCTGAACATGAATTAAACTGTCAAGTGAATTAAAACCCAAGATAGAAAACTAGTGCATACACAAAGATTTCAGTGCAATGTATGGGCAGGGCCGCTGAACCTTCTCCATCTGCAGAACAGAAAAATGTTGACCATGGAAACATTCTGCATCTTTCTGACACAGTATTGTTTCTATGAATCCCACTGGTCCCTTATGTTCAGTTCTTCATACATACTTTTAGAATAACATACATGCTTCTCTTTCTTAACACACAGGCACCACAGAGTTCCCAGTGTTCTTTGGAATAAAATGAGTACAACTTTTCTAAGAGTCTGCCTGCAATGCAGGAGACCCCAATTTTATTGCTGGATTGGGAAGATTCCTGAAGGATCCCCATGGACAGAAGAGAAGCCTGGACAGGTACAGTCCATGGGATCATAAAGAGTTGGACATGACTGAGGGACTAAGCACAAACCTGGCTAGTGTATTCAGTTTTATTTTGTTTTGTTTTTCAAACCCACTAGTCCCTTTTGCCAGGTAAATTTATTTTTTACAATATTATTCTGTCCCTATACCCATGTTGGCTTCCCAGGTGGCACAGTTCAGTTCAGTTCAGTCACTCAGCCATGTCTAACTCTTTGCAACCCCATGGACTGCAGCACACCACATTTCCCTGTCCATCACCAAATCTCGGAGCTTGCTCAAACTCATGTCCATTGAGTCAGTGATGCCATCCAACCATCTCATCCTCTGTCATCCCCTTCTCCTTCAATCTTTCCCAGCATTAGGGTCTTTTCCAGTGAGTCAGTTCTTCGCACCACGTGGCTTAAGTATTGGAGCTTCAGTTTTTGCACCAGTCCTTACAATGAATATTCAAGACTGATTTCCTTTAGGATTGACTAGTTTAATCTCCTTTCATTTCAAGGGACTCTCAAGAGTCTTCTCCAACGCCACAGTTCAAATGCATCCATTCTTCAGTGCTTAGATTTCTCTATAGTCCAACTCTCACATCCATACATGACCACTGGAAAAACCATAGCTTTGACTAGACAGACCTTTGATGGCAAGGTGATGTCTTTGCTTTTTAATATGCTGTCTAAGTTGGTCATAACTTTTCTTCCAAGGAGCAAGCTTCTATTAATTTCATGGTTGCAGTCACCATCTTCAGTGATTTTGAAGCCTAAGAAAATACTGTCACTGTTTCCATTGTTTCCCTATCTATTTGTCAAGAAATGATGAGAATGGATATCATGATCTTAGTTTTCTGAATGTTGAGTTTTAAGCCAACTTTCTCACTCTCCTCTTTCACTTTCATCAAGAGACTCTTTAGTTCTTTGCTTCCTGCCGTAAAGGTGGTGCCATCTGTATATCTAAGGCTTTGGGCAATCTTGATTCTAGCTTGTGCTTCATCTAGCCTAGCATTTCCCATGATGTACTCCGTACCAGGTAGCACAGTGGTGAAGAATTCTCCTGCCAATGAAGGAGATGCACGAGATGCAGGTTTGATCCCTGGGTTGGGAAGACCTCCGGAGGAGAAAATGTCAAACCACTCCAGTATTTACTTGGGAAATCTCATGGACAGAGAAGTCTAATAGGCTACAGTCCATGGGGGCCACAGAGTCTGAAAAAGCTGAGCACATGCACACACATCCACCTTAATGCCAAAGTGTTCTCATGAATGTCATGATACACGTTTCATCCATCTATCTTTTGAGATTTAGCTCACAATTTTTTTTTCCCACTAAACAACAGTGGGGCTTCCCTGATAACTCAGTCAATAAAGAATCTCCCTGCAATGGAGGAGACCCCAGTTCTGTTTCTGGGTCAAGAAGATCTGATGGAGAAGGGATTGGCTAACTACTCCAGTGTTTTTGAACTCCCCTTGTAGCTCAGCTGGTAAAGAATCTGCCTGAAATGTGCAAGACCTGGGTTCAATTCCTGGGATGGGAAGTTCCCCTGGAGAAAGGAAAGGCTATGCACTCCAGTATTCTGGCCTAGAGAATTTTTTACAGTCCTTGGGGTTACAAAGAGTCAGACACAACTGAGACTTTCACTCATTCACTCAAGCAATGGTGATTAGATTATTTTATCTGATAAAAAAAGTGAAGCTATTGTTGATCTAGTATCACATAAATTTATACAAAGTTTAATTTTTTGCTAACAATATACGTTTTCATTTTATTTCTATGTACAAACATACATTTGTTTATGCTTCACAGTATTATAGTTTAAATGTACAAATATGTATATATTACAAATAAGATATATAAATGAAAACAGCATATAAAATGGAGTTTGTAAAATGATGGAGAAACGGAGGGCATTGGTATCTATGAGAATATTTTGTTGAATTAGCTGTAAACATTTTAAATGGAAAATATACAGTAAAATTGTCATGCATCTGTTTCTTCTAAAAGTCAAAAATCATGACCATATTTTTATGTATGTACACATATATATGTGTGTTGTTGTCTCTAATAGCCAAAGAGAAATGTAAATCTATTACAGACATGTTAGCCCTATTTTTGCTGATCATTTAACTTTGTGATCCATAATCTAAACCATGGTGGAATTATTTTTGCAAGCAGTAGTCAGGAAAAGCATTCTGTAGAATGTGCATACTCAGTCACTCAATCATGTCCAACTCTTTGTGACCCCATGGACTGCAGCCCACCAGGTTCCTTTATCCATAGGATTTCCCAGGCAAGAATACTGGAGTGGGCTGCCATTTCCTCCTTCAGAGAATCTTCCCTACCCAGGGAAAGGACTCGCATAACTCAATGAAGCTATGAGCCATGCAGTGTAGGGCCACCCAAGACTGACAGGTCATAGCAGAGAGTTCTGACAAAATATGATCCACTGGAAAAGGGAATGTCAAACCACCCCAGTATCCTTGCCCTGAGAACCTCATGAACTGTATAAAAGGACAAAAAGATATGACACTGAAAGATGAGTCCCCTAGGTCTGAAGGTGTCCAATATGCTCCAGGGGAAGAGCAGAGGAGAACTACTAATAGCCCCAGAAAGAATGAAGTGGCTGGGCCAAAGCAGAAACAATGTACCATTGTGAATGTTTCTGGTGATAAAAGTAAAATCTGATGCTGCAAAGAATAGTATTATATAGGGACCTAGAATGTTAGGTCCATAAATCAAGGTAAACTGGAGATGGTCAAGCAAGAGATGGTAAGAATAAACATTTTAGGAATCAATGAAATAAAATGGACAGGAATGGGATAATTTAATTCAGATAAGTATTATATTTACTACCGTGGAAAAGAATCCTATAGAAGAAATAGAGTAACCCTCATAATCAACAAATAGCCCAAAATGAAATTTTAAAAATGGCAGAACGATCTCTGTTCATTTCCAAGGCAAGTCATTCAACATTACAGTAATCCAAGTCTATGCCCCAACCACTGATGCTGAAAGCTGAATTTAATCAGTTCTATGGAGAAGGCAATGGCACCCCACTCCAGTAGTCTTGCCTAGAAAATCCCATGGATGGAGGAGCCTGGTGGGCCGCAGTCCCTGCGGTCACTAAAAGTTGGACACGACTGAGCGAATTCACTTTGACTTTTCACTTTCATGCTTTGGAGAAGGAAATGGCAACCCACTCCAGTGCTTTTGCCTGGAGAATCCCAGGGATGGGGGAGCCTGGTGGGCTGCCGTCTATGGGATCGCACAGAGTCAGACATGGCTGAAGCGACTTAGCAGCAGCAGTAGCATGAAGACTTAGAAGACCTCCTAGAACTAACACCAAAAGGAAAAAAAAAAAATGTTCTAGTCAACATGGGGGACTGGACTGCAAAAGTAGGAAGTAAAAAGATATCTGGAGTAACAGGCAAGTTTGGCCTTGGAGAACAAAATGAAGCAGGGCAAAGACTAACTGAATTCTGCCAAGAGAATGCATTGGTGATAGCAAATGCCCTTTTTCAACAACACAAGTGATTAGTTTGCACATGGACATCATCAAATGGCCAATACCAAAATCAAGTTTACATTCTTTGTAGCTGAAGATGGAGAATTTGTATACTGTCAGCAAAAACAAGACCCGGAATTGATTGTGGCTCAGATAATCAGCTTCTCATAGTAAAATTCAGACTTAAACTAAAGAAAGCGGGTAAAACCACCAGGCCAGCCAAGTATGACTTAAATCAAATTCTCTATGAATATGAAGTGGAGGTAATGAATAGATTCAAGGGATTAGAACTTATAAACAGTGTGCCTGAAGAACTACAGATGAAGGTGGACAATATTGTACAGGAAGCACTGAACAAAACCATACCAAAGAAAAAGAAAAACAAGAAGCCAAAGTGGTTATCTAAGGAGGCCTTACAAACAGCTGAAGAAAGTAGAGGAGCAAAAAGCAAGGGAGAGAGGGAAAGATATATCCAGCTAAATACAGATTTGCAAAGAACAGCACAGAGGGAGACAAGAAAGCCTTCTTCAATGAATAGTGTATAAAATTAGAAGAAAACAGAAGAAGGGGAAAGACTAGAGTTCTCTGGGAAAACTGAGATATTAAGTGAACATTTTGCACAAAGATGGGCACAATACAGGCCATAAACTGTGGAGACATAGTAGACACTGAAGAAATCAAGAAGAGATGGAAAAAATGCATGGAAGAACTGTACAAAATAGATCCAAGTGAATCGGATTACTACAATGATGTGGTCAGCCACCCAAAGCCAGACATTCTGGAGGGCAAGTCAAGTGGGCCTTAGGAAGCACTGCTGTTAATAAAGCTTGTGGATGTGATGGAATTCTAGTAGAACTATTCAAAACCCTAAAGCATGATGTCATAAAGATGTTGCATTCACTTTGTCAGCAAATCTGGAAGACTCAGCTGTGGCCATAGGACTGGAAAAGACCAATCTTCATCCCAATTCCCAAAAAGGGTAATATTAAAGAATGTGCTAACCATGAGACAATTGCACTCATCTCCCATGCTAGTAAAGTCATGCTTAAAATCTTGCATGCTAGGCTTCAGCATTATGTGAACCAAGAACTTCCAGATGTCCAAGCTGGGTTTAGAAAAAGAAGATTAACCAGAGATCAAATTGACAACATTTGCTGGATCATAGAGAAAGCTAGGGAATTCCAGAAAAAAAAAAAAAAGTGATAGCAAATGCCCTTTTTCAACAACACAAGTGATTAGTTTGCACATGGACATCATCAAATGGCCAATACCAAAATCAAGTTTACATTCTTTGTAGCTGAAGATGGAGAATTTGTATACTGTCAGCAAAAACAAGACCCGGAATTGATTGTGGCTCAGATAATCAGCTTCTCATAGTAAAATTCAGACTTAAACTAAATAAAGTGGGTAAAACCACCAGGCCAGCCAGGTATGACTTAAATCAAATTCTCTATGAATATGAAGTGGAGGTAATGAATAGATTTAAGGGATTAGAACTTATAAACAGTGTGCCTGAAGAATTACAGATGAAGGTGGACAATATTGTACAGAAAACATTGAATAAAATCATACCAAAGGAAAAGAAAAACAAGAAGCCAAAGTGGTTATCTAAGGAGGCCTTACAAACAACTGAAGAAAGTAGAGGAGCAAAAAGCAAGGGAGAGAGGGAAAGGTATATCCAGCTAAATACAGATTTGCAAAGAACAGCACAGAGAGAGACAAGAAGGCCTTTTTCAATGAATAGTGTATAAAATTAGAAGAAAACAAAAGAAGGGGAAAGACTAGAGATCTCTTTGGGAAAACTGGAGATATTAAGCGAACATTTTGCACAAAGATGGGCACAATACAGGCCATAAACTGTGGAGACATAGTAGACACTGAAGAAATCAAGAAGAGATGGAAAGAATGCATGGAAGAACTGTACAAAAAAGATCCAAGTGAATCGGATTACTACAATGGTGTGGTCAGCCACCCAAAGCCAGACATTCCGGAGGGCAAGTCAAATGGGCCTTAGGAAGCACTGCTGTTAATAAAGCTTGTGGATGTGATGGAATTCTGGTAGAACTATTCAAAACCCTAAAGCATGATGCCATAAAGATGTTGCATTCAGTTTGTCAGCAAATCTGGAAGACCCAGCTGTGGCCATAGGACTGGAAAAGATCAATCTTCATCCCAATTCCCAAAAAGGGTAATGTTAAAGAATGTGCTAACCATGAGACAATTGCACTCATCTCCCACGCTAGTAAGGCCATGCTTAAAATCTTGCATGCTAGGCTTCAGCATTATGTGAACCAAGAACTTCCAGATGTCCAAGCTGGGTTTAGAAAAGGAAGATTAACCAGAGATCAAATTGACAACATTTGTTGGATCATAGAGAAAGCTAGGGAATTCCAGAAAAAAAAAAAAATCTACCTCTCTTTCATCAACTACACCAAAGACTTTGACTATGTGTATCATAATACTCTGTGGAAAGCTCTTAAAGTGATGGGCATACCAGACCATCTTACCCGCCTCCTAAGAAATCTGTATGCAGGTCAAGAAGCAACAATTAGAACCCTGTATTGATGGAACATATTATTAGTTCAAGATTGAGAAAGGAGTACAACAGGTGTGTCTTCTGTCACCCTGTCTGTTTAATCTATATGCTGGAGCACATCATGAGAAATGCTGGGTTGGGTGAATTACAAGCTGGAATCAAGATGGAGGGAAAAACATCAACAGTCTCAGATATGATACCGTTTCAGATTAGATGACAGCATTCTAATGGCAGAAAGCAAAGATGAACTAAAGAGCCTCTTGTTGAGGGTGAAGGAGGATAGTGAAAGTGCCTGCTTAAAACTAAATAGTAAAAAACAAAAAAACAAACAACAACAACTAAAATCTTGGTATCCAGTCCCATTACTTCATGGCAAAAAGAGGGGGAAAAGGTGTAAGGAGTGAGAGATTTCCTCTTCTTGGGTTCAATAATCACTGTGGTTGGTGACTACAGCCATGAAACCAGAAGACATTTGCTTCTTGGCAGGAATGCTATGACAAACCTAGACAGTTTGTTGAAAAGTAGAAACATTTTTCTGCTGACGAAGGTCTGTATAGTCAAGGTTATGGTCTTCTTAGTGGTCACATATGGTTGTGAGAGATGGGCTGTAAAGAAGGCAGAGCACCTAAGAATTGGTGCCTTTGAACTGTGATGCTGGAGAAGACGCCCATGAGTCACTTGGACAGCAAAGAGATCAAGCCAGTTAATCTAAAGGGAAATCAACCCTGAATTCTCATTGGAAGGACTGAAGCTGAAGCTGAAACTCCAGTATTTTGGTCACTTGGTGTGAACAGCTGACTCACTGGAAAAAAATCCCTGATGCTGGAAAAGATTGAGGGCAGGAGGAGAAGAGGGTGTCAGAAGATGAGATGGCTGGATGGCATCACCGACGCAATGGACATGAATTTGGATAAACTTTGGGAGATGGTGAGGGACAGGGAGGCCTGGTGTGCTGCAGTCCATGGGGTTGCAAAGAGCTGGACACAATTGGGTGAATGAACACACAGAGTTGGTTCAGCAGGGACCCAAGGGGAAATCTACCCCTCACCTCTCTCCTAGCTTCGGGTGCCTTCTGACAGTTTTCGGTGCTCTCTGATTTGTAGATGCACCGCGCCCATCTCTGCTTCTGTCTGTACACTGTGTTCTCTCAGTGCGTGTCTCTCTCTGTGTCTTCTCTACTCAGCTCCCTGGAAGGACACTAGTCATATTGATGTGGGGCCAGCTCTACTCAAGTACGGGCTTCCCAGGTCGCTTAGTAGTAAAGAATCCCCCTGCCAATGCAGGAGACATAGCTTCAGTCTCTGAGTAGGGAAGATCCCTAGAGGAAGAAATGGTGACTCGCTTCAGTAAACCCCACGGGAAACCCCAAGGAAAGAGGACCCTGGTGAGCTACAATCCATGGGGTCGCAAAGAGTCAGACATGACCTAAGGACTAAACAACTACTCAAGTATGACTCATCATCATAACGAATTACATGTGCAAAGAATCTCTTTCCTAATAAAGTCACACCCACAAGTTCCAGGCAGACATAAATATATGGGTGTTATTAACGAATATTTGGGGGACAAATGGACTGGTACATTTCATTCCACTGTTCCTACACGTAGCTTATTTTGACTTTCTAAACTTTAAAACAGAAAGTGTGTTAATCTACATTCACTAACAATCTCTTGTCTTTAAAGAAATAGCTATATTGCATGTTTTTCACATATCTCCCTATACATTAATTATAAATTGACTATCACTTTGATCATACTTTGAAGTTTCCTGCTCAGATACCCTAATGATTCATATTTATTATAAATCTTTAAAGTATTATTACAAACTTCATAGATTATATTAATTTATGAAAGCTTTCATGATCTGTATTAGATCCAGTTGAATTTATAAGTTAGATGAACTTACCACAAACAGAACTCTTCCAGTGCCATAGATGACTCCTAATTCTTTAAGCAGATCTTTCAGGTCAGACTGAGACATAATACAAAACGGACAAAACTCATCTAATTCCTATTAAATCACATGTCTATTGTGTTGTGCAGCTGGAGAATTTAATTCTTCATTAGTGTCACTCTTAAATTGTTTCTATTTATCTAAAATGCTCAAAATGGAATGATTATCAATGTTTAAAATATGTTTGCAATGATTCATTTTTTCTAGTGTTCATGGGTTTTAACTAATTGGTTAATTCTGAGATAACATCCCTTTTATTTTGTATTTGAATAAAGCAAAATAAGTCAAAATTATGTTTAAATATTTTGATTTTAGTTTTATTGATAAAATCTGTGCATCGTTAATAAAAATTAAGAATTATTAATGGATAATTAATAGTTGGATAATTAAGAAATAAATGTAATAAATGCAAGTAATTCTACTTTTTTGCTACCGAATAGTGGTAAGGAACCCACCTGCCAATGAAGAGAATTAAAAGATGTGGGTTTAATCCCTGGGTCAGGAAGATCCCCTGGAGTAGGAAATGGCAACCCATTCCAGTATTTTTGCCTGGAGAAACCCATGGACAAAGAAACTTGGTAGGTTACAGTCCATAGGCTCATAAAGAGTTGGACATGACTGAAGTGACTTAGCATGCACACATATAATATAAATGTATTAAGTATCAGAAACAGAATATACCAAGGAGCTATAAATAGATGTGTTCAAGAGAGCATTAATTGATGAATGAAAGCAGGAGTTCTATTATTGATTAAATGTGTTTCTTTTACTTAATAACTCTGTTATATAGTAACATTTTAACTTTGATCATGCTTAGAAAGTCAAGTGTTCAGAAATCTTATTACTTATTTACTGCTATGAAAAAGTATTCATTAGAAGGAAGAAAGCATCCATATTTTATTTATTCTGTTTTATTTTCTCAACAAGTTTAGACATAAAAAGGAATTACAGAATAAACATATAAAGTGTTTTATTTAAAAAAGGGAAACAGCATTGCAGGAAAATTCAAGATTAATAATACACATTTTTGTTTGAGGAAATATAAGAAAATATTTGGTGAGGTCTGTAGCATGTTTGGTTATGAAAAGAAATGATGTTTTTGAGTAAGGGGGATGGGAATATATCTTTGCCATAGGAAGCAATAATGGAATTAATGGTATCAAGAAAGGGATACTTACATTAGACAAACAGCAACTGGACATGATTTAAGCATTCCTAAGGATTAAAAATTGCCAATTTACATTTTAATGTTTGTGGGGTTTTTTTGTAATTNCTGAAGCTGAAACTCCAGTGTTTTGGTCACTTGGTGTGAACAGCTGACTCATTGGAAAAAAATCCCTGATGCTGGAAAAGGTTGAGGGCAGGAGGAGAAGAGGGTGTCAGAAGATGAGATGGCTGGATGGCATCACCGACGCAATGGACATGAACTTGGACAAACTTTGGGAGATGGTGAGGGACAGGGAGGCCTGGTGTGCTGCAGTCCATGGGGTTGCAAAGAGCTGGACACAATTGGGTGAATGAACACACAGAGTTGGTTCAGCAGGGACCCTAGGGGAAATCTACCCCTCACCTCTCTCCTAGCTTCGGGTGCCTTCTGACAGTTTTCGGTGCTCTCTGATTTGTAGATGCACCGCGCCCATCTCTGCTTCTGTCTGTACACTGTGTTCTCTCAGTGCGTGTCTCTCTCTGTGTCTTCTCTACTCAGCTCCCTGGAAGGACACTAGTCATATTGATGTGGGGCCAGCTCTACTCAAGTACGGGCTTCCCAGGTCGCTTAGTAGTAAAGAATCCTCCTGCCAATGCAGGAGACATAGCTTCAGTCTCTGAGTAGGGAAGATCCCTAGAGGAAGAAATGGTGACTCGCTTCAGTAAACCCCACGGGAAACCCCAAGGAAAGAGGACCCTGGTGAGCTACAATCCATGGGGTCACAAAGAGTCAGACATGACCTAAGGACTAAACAACTACTCAAGTATGACTCATCATCATAACGAATTACATGTGCAAAGAATCTCTTTCCTAATAAAGTCACACCCACAAGTTCCAGGCAGACATAAATATATGGGTGTTATTAACGAATATTTGGGGGACAAATGGACTGGTACATTTCATTCCACTGTTACTACACGTAGCTTATTTTGACTTTCTAAACTTTAAAACAGAAAGTGTGTTAATCTACATTCACTAACAATCTCTTGTCTTTAAAGAAATAGCTATATTGCATGTTTTTCACATATCTCCCTATACATTAATTATAAATTGACTATCACTTTGATCATACTTTGAAGTTTCCTGCTCAGATACCCTAATGATTCATATTTATTATAAATCTTTAAAGTATTATTACAAACTTCATAGATTATATTAATTTATGAAAGCTTTCATGATCTGTATTAGATCCAGTTGAATTTATAAGTTAGATGAACTTACCACAAACAAAACTCTTCCAGTGCCATAGATGACTCCTAATTCTTTAAGCAGATCTTTCAGGTCAGACTGAGACATAATACAAAACAGACAAAACTCATCTCATTCCTATTAAATCACATGTCTATTGTGTTGTGCAGCTGGAGAATTTAATTCTTCATTAGTGTCACTCTTAAATTGTTTCTATTTATCTAAAATGCTCAAAATGGAATGATTATCAATGTTTAAAATATGTTTGCAATGATTCATTTTTTCTAGTGTTCATGGGTTTTAACTAATTGGTTAATTCTGAGATAACATCCCTTTTATTTTGTATTTGAAT
Source organism: Oreotragus oreotragus (assembly GCA_006410675.1). Classification (NCBI taxonomy): domain Eukaryota; kingdom Metazoa; phylum Chordata; class Mammalia; order Artiodactyla; family Bovidae; genus Oreotragus; species Oreotragus oreotragus. The sequence goes on from SJYX01006974.1 coordinate 309,479, forward strand.
AAAGCAAAATAAGTCAAAATTATGTTTAAATATTTTGATTTTAGTTTTATTGATAAAATCTGTGCATCGTTAATAAAAATTAAGAATTATTAATGGATAATTAATAGTTGGATAATTAAGAAATAAATGTAATAAATGCAAGTAATTCTACTTTTTTGCTACCGAATAGTGGTAAGGAACCCACCTGCCAATGAAGAGAATTAAAAGATGTGGGTTTAATCCCTGGGTCAGGAAGATCCCCTGGAGTAGGAAATGGCAACCCATTCCAGTATTTTTGCCTGGAGAAACCCATGGACAAAGAAACTTGGTAGGTTACAGTCCATAGGCTCATAAAGAGTTGGACATGACTGAAGTGACTTAGCATGCACACATATAATATAAATGTATTAAGTATCAGAAACAGAATATACCAAGGAGCTATAAATAGATGTGTTCAAGAGAGCATTAATTGATGAATGAAAGCAGGAGTTCTATTATTGATTAAATGTGTTTCTTTTACTTAATAACTCTGTTATATAGTAACATTTTAACTTTAATCATGCTTAGAAAGTCAAGTGTTCAGAAATCTTATTACTTATTTACTGCTATGAAAAAGTATTCATTAGAAGGAAGAAAGCATCCATATTTTATTTATTGTTTTATTTTCTCAACAAGTTTAGACATAAAAAGGAATTACAGAATAAACATATAAAGTGTTTTATTTAAAAAAGGGAAACATAGCATTGCAGGAAAATTCAAGATTAATAATACACATTTTTCTTTGAGGAAATATAAGAAAATATTTGGTGAGGTCTGTAACATGTTTGGTTATGAAAAGAAATGATGTTTTTGAGTAAGGGGGATGGGAATATATCTTTGCCATAGGAAGCAATAATGGAATTAATGGTATCAAGAAAGGGATACTTATATTAGACAAACAGCAACTGGACATGATTTAAGCATTCCTAAGGATTAAAAATTGCCAATTTACATATTAATGTTTGTGGGGTTTTTTTGTAATTTCTTCATGATACTATCATATCATAGCCATCTGATGTTTCTGAAATAAGCTTTGCCTGTGCTTTGCATGGTACACTGTGTTGTTTAGGTCATGCCTGATTCTTTTGTGACCCCATAGCCTGTGGATAGTAGTCCACCAGGCTCCTCTGTTCATGGCATTTCCCAGGCAAGAACTGGGATACTGGAGTGGGATGCCGTTTTCTTCTCCAGGCTATCTTCCCAGCCCAGGGATTTAATCTGTGCCTCCTGTGGCAGGTGAATTCTTTACCACTGAGCAACAAGGGAAGCCCTCTGTGTGGTACATACATAGGGTCAATATCAGCCCTTTAGCATTTAGCAACAGACACAATAAACAATGAATTTCTTGGCCCAAGTGAGAAAATTTCTTCCATCTGTACTTAAATGGACATAGTGAATGCATTTCACACCTGCTACAAAATCTCATTTGGCTGGGTAACAAGTGGAAAACAGATATTTGTATTTTCTTAGAGAAAAATTTAATTCTTATGTCCATTCAAAACTACAACTAAATGTTTCTGCTTTTGTTTGAATTTAGAAGTCTATTTACAATGCTAGGAGTTTTAATATTTTAGCACATAAGGTTTGCATCATTTTCAGAGTGGAATACACTATTTCAGAAGTATTCAGCAGAGCAAAGTTTTTACAAAGAAAATAAATGTCTCTTTATCCTAATCATATATTATTGTTGATTAATTCATGCCTGAAGTTTTGCTTCTAGCTCTATTATGCTTTTGAGCAACAAGCATTTTTTCAGGCATGTCTCATTAATCATTTAATTAGTTTATGAAAAAAATTACTTTCTTGTCATAGTCAGTATGAGATTAAAGAGGATTTTAATTGATGATAGGAGAATTTTTTAAATTTAATTTAAAAAGAGGTAATGTAAGTGGGAACAAGAATTATAAAAAATTAAAAAAAAAAAACCCTCAAAGGAAATGGGATATGAGAAAAATCTAAATTAGGTGTTAATAAGTCTAACATTTCAGTAGCCTTGATTTTTTTAAGTTCTCAGTTTTCATTACTGGTACTGAAAATAGTGCATGAAAAGAAAATCAGAAGGTTATGTCATGTAAACTCAGGATTTTAATGACTGGTAATGCTAATATAAAGAATACAATTTTGAGAGGCATACTTATGAAAAGTGAAAGTGAAAGTAGCTCAGTTAAGTCTGACTCTTTGCTACCCCGTGAACTAGTTCATGGAATTTTCCAGGCCAGAATACTGGAGTGGGTAGCCTATCACTTCTCCAGAGGATCTTCCCGACTGAGGAATTGAACCAAGGTCTCCTACAATGCTGCTGCTGCTACTACTAAGTCACATCAGTCATGTCCGACTCTGTGCGACCCCATAGATGGCAGCCCACCAGGCTTCTCAGTCCCTGGGTTTCTCCAGGCAAGAACACTGGAGTGGGATGCCATTTCCTTCTCCAGTGCATGAAAGTGAAATGTGAAAGTAAAGTCGCTCAGTCGTGTCTGACTCTTAGCGACCCCATGGACTACAGCCTACCAGGCTCCTCTGTCCATGAGGTTTTCCAGGCAAGAGTACTGGAGTGGGGTGCCATTGCCTTTTCTGTCCTACAATGAGCCGCATGAAATTAAATATTTGTTCGTGAGACTTTCAAAATTATTGTTGAAATTAGGAAAATCTCTATAAAATATTATATTAAGACAGCATAATGTATTAATTTTATGTATAATTCATTGCATCTTTGGGCTTCCCATGTGGCTCAGTGGTGAAAAATCCACCTGCCACTGAGGGGATACAGAAAACTCATTCAATCCATTGAATCGGGAAGATCACCTGGAGAAGGAAATGGTAACCCAGTCCATTAATTGTGCCTGGAAGATCCCATGGAGAGAGGAACCTGGAGGGCTACCATCCATGGGATCACAAAGAGGTTGGACACAATTGAGCACAAGTTATTTTTTATGTTTTAGTTCAGTGTGTCTTTTTGTAGTAGGAAAGTCTGACAGTCAGAACTAAATCTGTTGTTTAATAATATGCAACTTTGGAAAGTTCTCCAGGCAATTTTCCCCACCCAGGTCTCCTGCATTGCAGGTGAATTCTTTATTGTCTGAGGCACCAGGGAAGCCCTTTAATAACATACAACTTTGGGGAAATTATTTTAAATTTCTAGGTTACAGTTTCATCACCTTCAGTATGGGAATGATAACTGTCCCACCTCATAGAGCTGTGTTCAACATTACTGGAAATAAAATAATGACATGATTCATGGGGAGTAGTACCTAGCAGATGTCTAACCTGATTATAAAGCTTCAATTCTCCCCACCACACTTCTGACTGCAAAGGAATTCAATGCTCAGAGAATTTTTAGGAAAAAGAAATAAAAGGAGCTAGGATTTATGAACCTAACATTTGTTTAGTTTCTTTCTGAGTCAATATTTTATGAGGCAAAAGACACAGTTGGAAGAATGGAAGGCAGGACTTAGGGAACAGAAATTAACTTTTAGAAACTGTAAGAATTCGAAGTCTTAGTAAGGACAAAGGGTTTTGACTGGAAAACTGAGGAGCTATGACACAGACTTAACTGTATCTTCAAAAAATGCATGTGCTAGAGCCTTAACTCCTAATGTGATGGTATTTGGAGATGAACATTTGGGAAGAGGGTGGTGGTGGTGATTTAGTCATTCAGTCATGTTCAACTTTTGCAATTCCACGGACTGTAGCCTGCCAGGCTCCTCTGTGCATGGGATTCTCCAGGTAAGAATACTGCAATGGGTTGCTGCACCCTCCTACAGGGGACCCTCCCAATCCATGGATCAAACCAGAGTCTCTTGCATTGGTAGGCAGGTTCTTTACCACTGAACCACCTGAGTAAGGAGGAGAAGGGGACAAGAGAGGATGAGATGGTTGTATGGCATCACTAACTCAATGGACATGAGTTTGATCAAACTCTGGGATTCAGTGAAGAATAAGGAAGTCTGACATGCTGCAGTCTATGGGGTCGCAGAGAGTTGGGCATGACTTACTGACTGAACCTTTTGACTGAGACAATTTACCCCCTAATTGGTATGTCTATTTCAGCATAGGTGCTATTTATCTAAAGATCTGGCAAAGAACAAAGACAAGTAGACAGATAGATAATAGATATGTTCAAAAGATAAATACAACAGCAAACAACAAATAGGCACTTGGTAATGGACTTGCCTTCATGGAGTTTCAAAGGAATAAATGTATCAGTCACCTCCAAGTGTCTTTAGGAACACAAACTAATGACTTCAGTGCAATGAATATTGTGTCCAGGGCACTGATTTCAGCTTTCTTGATAAATAAAAATTTAAACTTGATATTTAACCACCAGATCAGATGAGACAAAATAAAAACTTTGTTCTGTTGAAAAGATGTATGGTTGTGCAATTACAATTTTTGTCACCTCAGATTCTAGAAGCTTTCATTGTGCACAGGTGTGTCAATGATCTGTTAGGTAGTTAGAATAGGAAAAAGGAGTCCAAAATGGCAATGAAAATAGAACAAAGGAAGGTCTGAGGATAGGAGTGAGGACCTCAGGTAAAACAAACATCCCTCCTGGCTAGCCCAATTTATATAGGGCAGGCTCAGGGGGCGGAGGAAAAAAAAAACATATAAAAAGAGGAGCCAAAATTGGGCCAGGGGGCTTATCGTCTCTTCGTGTTTTTTGGGTCGGCCCACCCTCACAACTCAAGGATGCATTTTCCTTTGCTTTCTATATCAAACTGGGCTGTAACACTGGCCTGTCTGAGGAAATTACACAGGGCTCTAACACTGGTCCATCCGTCGCTTCAAATTTTTGTTGCGACAAGACAGAATCAAGGAAATTACAAACTCCCCTGACACATCCATCCTAATTTTCAGTCAGACTACTGCTCTGAAGTTGACAAGGATTGTGATAGATGTGTTTCCCTGTTCACGTCTCTGTGTTATGAAGTAAAATACATATCCTGGCAAGAGAAAAATTTAAGGTGGGCTGATCTAAGAGATAATTCACTATTTCAACTCCTTACTAGCATGCATGGAGGTGCTCTGGACAAGGTGTGTGAACTTGTTAGGATAACAGGTTTTTGATCCCAGGTAACAATCACTTATAATGCTCTGGAGCTACCAGTAACATCTACAGTGATTCATTAATATAATCCAGCTTTTAAAAAAGATTTTTTGATGTGCAGCATTCTTTAAAATTCTTTATAGAATGGGTTACAGTATTGTTTTTGTTTTATGTTCTGGTTTTTTGGCCCTGTGGCTTGTGGAAACTTAGCTCTCCAATCAAGGGTAGAACCTGCATCCTCTGCATTGAAAGGTAACATTTTAACAGATGGTCCACCTGGCAAGTCCCCAGAGTCTAGTTTTGACTTGACACTCAATAAATCTCTAGCAATCCTATTTCACTGGGACTATTAACATTGGCTTCCTCAAGCAACTTTGGAGTGAAAATCCCAAGTGGCATTCCCTGAATAGTCCAATTCAATTCATGTCAAAAACTCTGACCTATGATACTGTAGCTGCACTTACATCTGTATCAACCAGCCAGGTGGATCACAAAGGCTTTGTTGGATTGATTTGGACACTGTGCTCCATAAATCTCTTAATGCTATTTTTCTTCAAGATTCCTGAAGAGTTCTTTCGGGTTATCTTTGTTGTTGTTGCTTTGTCAGAATTTTTTTCCTATTGAAAAATACACTTTCTTCAAAACCTGAAAAAACCTGAGTAGTTTCTGAGCTCCTTGTGTGTTGACCAGGTTTATGAGAGACAGCAAAGTATTTCTCACAATTTGAAGAACATGTTCATTTAATTCAGTCTATATAATGCCTAGAAATTTGACAGATTGGGTTGGGTCTTCTATTTTATTTAGATTCATCAACCAGGTGATACATGTCATATGGTGCCTATGGTCCCTAACTTCTCTTGAGTTTATTTCCATTCCATGAGAATGCATATTGTGCTTGGCTGTACACCTAAATTATAAGCTGAATAAGATTTGTCCAGGTTCTTGATGGCATATCAGTTCTCCCTGACTTTTTGCTGTTCCTATTCTGGTTTACCGTATTAACTACAGCTGAGGCAACAAAAAGAATCATATTGCTTATTCTTTAATAATCTGTTAATCCCTAAACAACACCTTTACCAGTTGTCCATAAGGAACATCATGAAGAAAGTTAGTGAACATCTAACTCCTGCCTGTGTTCTTTCATTTGTCATCTTGGAATTCTGGGGTGTTTAATGTTTACTACAGAGGGAAGTTCAGGAAATTCCAAAGTTTCACTTAGCCTGGCCAATTTAAGCCAGAAGGTAAGTGGGCTTAGTTGAGACTCATGGAATTATCAAAAGGAACACACACCTGTATCATATTCCTATTGCTCAGTGGCTTCAATCATGTCCGACTCTCTGTGATCACATGGACTATTGTCAGCCAGGCTCCACTGTCTATGGGATTTTCTCAGGCAAGAATATTGGAATAAATTGTCATTTACTCTTTCTGAGTTAGATTCCTATTGTTGATATATAAAAAAGGTCACAAAAGCAGTAGCTTAAACCAATACAAACTTACTATCCTATGCTCCTAAAGGTCAAAAGCCTTAATAGTAAGACACTTTGTTTTTTCTGACACTATGAGGAAGAGTTTGTTTCTTTGCCTTTTTCCAAGTTCTAGAGGCTCCCTCATTCCTTGGTTTCTGGCACCATTCATATTCATGGTCCGTAATCAGAGAGGCCTGGGATGCAGCAATTCATGGGGTCACAAAGAGTCGGACACGACTGAGCAACTGAACTGAACTGAACTGAACTGAATCATATCACAAGGACTCTGCTTCCCTCATGACATCTCATCTGACTCCCTTTTATGAAGACCCTCATGATCATATTGTTCCTTCGCACTCCAAAAATCCAGGATAAGCTCCCTATCCTAACATCTTCATCTTAACCACATGTGCAAACTCCCACCAGCCACATAAGGCAAGATATTAACAAATAATTAAATCACAAAATAGAATCTGTAAATCAGAAATCTTACTTAGGTAGAACCTAGGGTAGAACTTACTTAGGGTAAAACTTAACCAAAATTTCAATGACACAAGGAACAAGAGGCTGTGAAAAAGTGGGGGGATGGGAGCGGGGGTGAGTTATGCCACGTGACTTCTGGTGACCTTTCTTCCTTCATCAGACACCCTGCAGCCCACAGTGGTAGACACCATCTCTAAGTGAGGTTTGTCAGAAACCACACAGAGAATTCAGGCTATGAAACACCTCATTTTGATACCCAGTGTTCTATATATCCTAATATCCTACTTGAAATTTTCTACGGAACCATCACTCATAAATCCGCAGGTTTTAGGATTGCTTGTCCTAACTGATTACAAACTAGGAACATTCTACTAGGAGGTTTCCACAGATAAAGTTTCTTCTTCTGACAAATACCATTCCTCTTTTTATCAGAAGGGCAGTTATCAGTATGCTTACAAGGACATCTTAAAGGAAATCAACCCTGAATAGTCATAGGAAGCACTGATGCCAAAGCTGAAGCCTTGATACTTTGCTCACCTGATGCACAGAGCTGATTCACTGAAAAAGATCCTGATGCTGGGAAAGATTGAAGGCAAAAGAAGGGGGCAACAGAGGATGAGATGGTTGGATGACATCACTGACTCAGTTCAGTTCAGTTCAGTCGCTCAGTCGTGTCCGACTCTTTGCAACCCCATGAATCGCAGCATGCCAGGCCTCCCAGTTCATCACCATCTCCCGGAGTTCACTCAGATTCAAGTCCATCGAGTCCGTGATGCCATCCAGCCATCTCATACTCGGTCGTCCCCTTCTCCTTCCGCCCCCAATCCCTCCCAGCATCAGAGTCTTTTCCAATGAGTCAACTCTTCGCATGAGGTGGCCAAAGTACTGGAGTTTCAGCTTTAGCCTCATTCCTTCCAAAGAAATCCCAGGGTTGATCTCCTTCAGAATGGACTGGTTGGATCTCCTTGCAGTCCAAGAGACTCTCAAGAGTCTTCTCCAACACCACAGTTCAAAAGCATCAATTCTTAGGCGCTCAGCTTTCTTCACAGTCCAACTTTCACATCCATACATGACCACAGGAAAAACCATAGCCTTGACTAGGCGGACCTTAGTCGGCAAAGTAATGTCTCTGCTTTTGAATATACTATCCAGGTTGGTCATAACTTTTCTTCCAAGGAGTAAGCGTCTTTTAATTTCATGGCTGCAGTCACCATCTGCAGTGATTTTGGAGCCCAAAAAAATAAAGTCTGACACTGTTTCCACTGTTT
>SJYX01006974.1:321735-341651 GCA_006410675.1 Oreotragus oreotragus
TCATGTCTTATGTCTTTTATGTCTTATGTCTCCTGCACTGACAGGCAGATTTTTTACGACTAGCACCCCTTACTAGCCTGACCTCACAACACTGAGGCCTAAATAAATTAGTTATTATTGTTACTAACTCTTCCCTCTTATTTCTTCTATGATATCATGATACCAACTATCTTATTATGTCTTTCTATCCTAGTGCTATAATAAAGTCAGTCCTTTCCTTCTCCTTATAAATGCCCACTTGTTCCTTTAATTACAATGTGAAGAAAGAGAGAGAGCAAGGGAGGGGGACAGAAATGACTTCTACTTTGACCCATTAAGGATTAACTGCTGTAAAACCTGCCATTTGGTCACACACACACACAAACACCAACACACACACACACAAAATGGAGAAAACAAACAAAAACTTAAGCAAGGATTTCAAACATTAGACAACAGGAAGTAAACTCTAACAAAAAGACAATGAAGTGATCCTATTATTCCAACAGATTACTTTCTAGTATTACCTGGGTTCCAAGTTATCACTTAGGGCTTCCTTGCTGACTCAGTGGAAAAGCATCTGTCTGACAATGTGGGAGACAGGAGTTTGATACCTGGGTCAGGAAGACCCCTTGGAGAAGAGAATGACTACCCACTCCAGTATTCTTGCCTGGAAAATCCCAAGGACCGAGGAGCCTGGCAGCTACAGCCCATGGGGTCACAAAGAGTTGGACACCATTTAGTGACTAGAGAGCAACAAAGTTATCACTAGACCAGGGAATTCACAACAGCCTGGTGCCTTGCTAAGTTGCAGAGACAGAAACAGTGTGAATGGAGAGGCTGGCCCTGTCAGAATTCCCAGGCGAGGGCTGATGGGGCACTGGAAATCTCCAGATGCCAAGGGTAACATGTGACATGACAGGGTGAAACCTCTTAGAAGCAGTGGACTGCACGATGCCCATGGGGCTGGAAGTTACCGCTTCAATAGCAAAATGGGATGCCTGTTTCACACAGGGACTGAGGAGAGTTCTCATCCTGGATATACCTTCCTAGAGAGACCAAAGTGGCCCCCTTCTAACTACTCAGGATCTGCCATATAAAAAGACCATAAACACAGGGCAAAATCTGATCTTCACACTCCATAATAGCATTCCAACCTAAATTCAAACATATTTTATAAAATCCAACACAATGCAGCACTCAAAATATAAAATCTGTTAAAAATCACACCTCCTTATCAATTACATTTAACAAAGCTTGAAAAAGGTAATAAAAGATCTAATTACTCCTTTTAGAGCAAATACATAATGATAGCAAACCTAGCTACCAACATATCAATGACTCTCTAACACTGAAAAAGAAACTTAAGTAGCCTAGGATATCTGTTAACAAAAAGACACATGGAAATTAGTGATTTTTTTAAATGCCAATGAAGATTTGGCTAAGATGTGTATATGTTTACCTCCAGTAAAATACAAACTGGAATGCACTATGTTATTATTTAACATTCAATATAACTCTATAAAATAATCCAGCTTGGATCTTCTTCTGTTTACATATTAATAAATAAATACAAAAAAAAAAAAAAAGAACACAAGTCATATTTGATTAGAGCCCACTCGAACATCCTCATTTTAACTAGATCACCTAAAAAAAAAAAAAGAAAAACTCAATAAAGCTTTTGTTGCAAGTCTCTTTCAACTAGAACATAATCTGATGGCACGTTCATAAGGCATCATGAATCAGTTAGATTTCCGATGCTAACAAAGCAAACACAAAGGCTGTGTAACCTAGACAATGACATGTCACTGCTTACAAGAGCAGTTTAGACTCATTCTCGCCCCCGAAAATGGTGTAAAACTTTTGTTGCAAGTCTCTTTCAACTAGAACATAATCTGATGGCACGTTCATAAGGCATCATGAATCAGTTAGATTTCCGATGCTAACAAAGCAAACACAAAGGCTGTGTAACCTAGACAATGACATGTCACTGCTTACAAGAGCAGTTTAGACTCATTCTCGCCCCCGAAAATGGTGTAAACTTTATGTTTTTCTGCTGAACTGGTATTACTTTTGACAAAGGTAGAATAATTTTGAACAAGGAATATAACTTGTATTTTGTAATTTTAAGCTCAAGACTATTTAGTGGGACTTGACAACTATCGAGACACCAGGCTGTGAACTCAGAATGAAGATGAAAACAGGGAATGCCATCAGTAATAAGTCTCCAGTTAGGTGCAAGGTACTGGAGACAGCAAAGACCTGGTAACATATTGACCTTTCACCCATGTTCAATGGCTCAGCTGAGCCCAGGTTTGAAGTCAGATTTGTAAGAGCTCTAAGGGAGCTTGTCTANCAATAACATGTATCCATATCTGACTAAATGCATTTTCATGTTTTATGTAACATTATATTATATATGTGCGTGTTCAGTCATGTCCCTCTCTTTGTGACCCCATGGACTGTAGCCTGCCAGGCTCCTCTGTCCACAGGATTTTCCAGGAAAGAGTCTTGGAGTGGGTTGCCATTTCCTTTTCCAGGGAATTTTTCTGACTCAGGGATCAAACCTACATCTCTAGCATTTCCTGCTTTGGCAGGCAGATTCTTTACCATTGAGTCACCTGGGAAACCCCACATTTCTAAATATATACCACTCACTTCTGCCTCTCTGTGCTGAACTTTAATAACAATAACCACCATGGGTTCATTTCACAGCTTACTCTGCCAATGTCCTTGGCACCAAGGGCTTGCCACTCAGCACCGGAAACAATTGGCAGGCTTATACACTCATGGACTGTGAGTAGTTAGCACACTTCATAAAAGCTAAACTGCTAATAAAGTTGGCATTATGCAGTAATATGACAATCTATTTATTGCAACACAGCCTCTCACATTTTAGATTGAGACAGAGGCGGCTGCTGCCAGGCAGTTNCTTGCCACTCAGCACCGGAAACAACTGGCAGGCTTATACACTCATGGACTGTGAGTAGTTAGCACACTTCATAAAAGCTAAACTGCTAATAAAGTTGGCATTATCCAGTAATGTGACAATCTATTTATTGCAACACAGCCTTTCACATTTCAGATTGAGACAGAGGCAGCTGCTGCCAGGCAACTGGCCTGAGAAACTCACTGACCTTAGAAGGATTAGACACTAATTACTGGAAGGAAGTGGGACAGATTCACTGTAATCACTTGCTGGTAGCCCTGATTTAACGAAACTGTCTTTTCTCCTCAATTCAAACCCATGTATTTACAACATAGTTAAAATTATGTTTTTATGTGCCATATGAAATTTTTAATGTCTTGTAAATAAATGTCTTCCTTTTTTCCTCAATATCCTTTTTGAAAATTCATATGCATTACATTAGCTGATCTCCCACATGTATGCATGTGTGTTAAGTCATTTCAGTTGTGTTCAACTCTTTGAAGAGAAGGCAATGGCCNTCTGCTGCCATTTGTAGCATTTCCAGTTTTCATTACTCATGGATAGTGTGGTTTTAGGCAGGGTCTTACTTTAGGAATAGTGCCTGGGTTTCCACTGGGACTGTGATACTCGCTGTGGGACCTTTTGGCGTCATGTCAGCAGCCTGAGCTCGGTGTTTTTGTTGTTACCATTATTGCCATTGCCATTGTTGTTCTGTTGAATAGACTCTGCTGTTAGTTTCTTGTGAGTCATGTGCTCACAGAAACGTTTGCCGGATCATCGCGAGAGCCTCCTGAGATGTAGGTGTTATTCTCCTTTTCCTGTTATCAGTGAGAAAATAGGAGGCCCAGAGGAGTTAAATCACCTCTGGTAAATGGAAAAGACAGGATTTGAACACTGGCAGGCTGACCCCAAAGACCCCACACTTAGCCATGATGCTACCCTATGAGAGGAAATGAAGCTTAGGATAAATGAATATCCTTTTTGAAGCCTAAATTTCTATAATTCTATAAATCATTCCATAGAATCTGTAATGCTGTTTAATTTCAGTGATTTATAAGCAATTTCACAAACTGGAACAAAAGGTGTAAACTACAGCCCACAGGTCAAATCAGGCCCCCTGCCTGTCTGTATTAATAAAATTTTATTGGAGCACATCCACTTTCCCTCATTTACATATTGTCTGTGGCTGTTTGGGTACTGCAATGGCATGTATTTGAGTATTGCAAAAGAGAGTCTGGGTACAAATTCAAAATATTTACTCTTCTGACCCTTTACAGAGAATTTGGCTGAACCTTATACTGGAATGGAAGTCTATAAAGCTGGGGACTTTATTATGTCTACTGCTGTATTCCCAGCAGCTAGAACAATGCTTGATACATAGTAGGTGCTTGATAAATAGTTTTGGAAAAAAAAAAAAAAAGGTAAAATCTTTTGTTTGTAACTTCTACTTTGCCCTAGACACAGCTTCAGTCTGCAAATAAACAGAATTTTTATATGAGCTATCCCCTAAAGACTAAAACCTATAAAATTTAATATTCCAATATATGAATTTTATAAGTAGTGAACTCATAAGATGAGATTTTTTATCAATTTTGCTGAGTGTTTACTGAAGGCTGGGAAACTCTAGATGTAAAATAAGCAGTTGGTTTAGGTTTGTCTACCACCTCTACTTCAGGACCTGATGCTTTGGCTTGCTAAAATTAGCACTGATTACCGCTGACATTGAAGACTAGTTTGTTTTGAATCCCTGTAAAGCTAATTGGTGAGTAATATGTCTAGAATAGACAGACTTCTTTGCATTTTATATTTACCCCTTCTTTTGTGAATTACTCTGCAAAAGATAAATTCCCTGGTTTTTCACACTTGTCAGTTACCTGCAAAATTGTTTGTTTGTTTGTTTTGCTGCAGAATGTATTATTTAGGGATGTTTCGAACAGCAGTTGGTATCTCTAGTTGTAGGTTTAATAGAGCTAATACAGCTAATTGGAGATGGGAGTTGTTCAGTGGAAGGTACTTTACATTCCAGAGCAAACTTAGAAACATACTAGCTATGTGGCTTGCTTCCCCGCCCCCCGCCCCGTCCTTACAGTCATTTATCTTTGCAGTGAATTAATTAATTTCCTTTTGTTATCTGGTACTTAGTCATAAAATGTTGTCATGCTCATGTCATTCAGCGAAATGCTCTGAACACAGNGCTTCCCCGCCCCCCGCCCCGTCGTTACAGTCATTTATCTTTGCAGTGAATTAATTAATTTCCTTTTGTTATCTGGTACTTAGTCATAAAATGTTGTCATGCTCATGTCATTCAGCGAAATGCTCTGAACACAGTGTTGGTATATCTGAACCGTATCAGCTCATTGCTGGTCGCGTGGGCATATTTGGAAATTATTCCAGTGGAAATAATATGTAACATTCAATACCAAGTTCTCCTGGCCTTAAAAATGTGTGCAGTTATTCTAGAAAATAGATCTAAGTGACTTGACCAGTTTATTCACTGATACATTTATCCCTCTAACCTAGTTTGTGCTGAATATGTGGCTAAATGATTAGGATACTAGAAACACACAGATCCTTTACCCATAGAAGAGTGCACAATGGTGTGAAAGATGGTTGGAAGACAGTGAGAAAATTGGATGAACAGTTTAATCAAAGATTAGGAGGAGGCACCAGCAGACATTGGAGGAGGGGGAAAATCAGAGAAGCAACTTTTAGGACTTGACAGTTGATGCGAAACCTGAAAAACCAAGCAAGAAAAATGGAAAAGCCTATGAGACCACAAATAAAGGATTATGAAAGATGGAAGAGAAAGAAGGATGAAGGGGGTTCATCTGAGAAAGTGGAGAACGGCATTCCAGGGAAAAGGATAGCAGGTGAAGGGCATATAGCATTGAACACTTGAGAAACAGCAAATGGGAGATAATGGCTGGGTGTGAGGCGGAGAGAACAGGAGGTGAGCAGGGGAGAGGGACCTTCGGGTCTTGCTAAGCAGTTGCACTTGACAGTCTAGGTGGGGGGCTCGCTGAAAGAATGACTGGATGTCCTGCCAGAGGGAAGGAACTGACTTGTTGGAATGACGATTCAGCAAGCAGTGCTGCTAGAGTTTGGGGCAGCAGGAGTCCCTCTGCCTATGAAGGAACCACCTCTTTCATCACCAGATAGTGGGGTGACTTCACTCTGGATTCTCAGAGCTTCTAGGAGCTGGTAAAGGAAACCTTTGCTGCTGTCGCTGCCCTGCTTTGCCCTTGGCCGCTGAGTCCCCTCTGTGTGCCTTGAAACTCCTCTGGTGTCTTCTCTTGGGGACCATTTGAAAACTGGCTCTTGTACAGCTTCCAGAGTTGAGATCAAACAGTTTCCTCTCTGTACGTTTTCCCATCGTGTCTCTAAATGTTGCACAGTGGCTTGTTCAGACTACCTTTCCAGTCTGTTGTGGTTTTAGGTTTTCAGTGAATTCTCTGAAGCATCTTTGTATTTGGTCCTCATAATGCTCCTGTGGCAGATGCAGAACCTCTCAGAGGTGACTGCTACAGGAGATTACATGGCTGATCCAGGGTCATCACTCTAATTATAGGTTTTCCTGAGCCTTTGACACAGAGTCCCTATCTCCCAAGCTGGGGTTCTCTCTCCTCTGTCACACACACTTGCTTGAGAGATTCCCTCAGAGCCACTGACTTATTCTCCAAAGTATAATTTCGTCCTTCAGGTTTTGTAATAAACTGTTCATTTTAGAATAATTTTAGATTTACACAGAGCTGCAGAGTTCCTGTATCCCTTCACCTAGTTTCTTCTATTGTTAACATCATAATAATGATTCACTTGTTAAAATTCAGAAATTAATACTGGCATATTACTATTAACCAAAGTCCAGACTTGATTTGAATTTCTTTGGTTTTTAATGCCCTTTTTCTCTTCCAGGATCCAATACAAGGTATCTCATTGCACTTATACATTTATTTACTTCATTGCATCCTTAATATTTTTAGTTATATGTGATTGTGGTTTATGGAAACTGACTATTCTGCATAAGAGGCTTTAAACCTGGTGAAACTGAAGAGAGACTTCTATAGAAGGAAGAGGTTATCCTTTTTATGTAGTAATACCTTTGTGATGTAGGTGCTACACTCCCTTCATGAACTTTCCTAGGCAGAATGGTTTTAGCAAGGCAGACAAAAATTGGGTGAGTCAAAATCTGACATGGTGATATGGCAGGTATTATAGGTTTGGCTAGCCATGACCTCTTGAAACAGGTGGTGCTCATAAAATACTTCAAACCTCATGTAGATGCAGTCTTCTAGTCCCACAAGCAATGCTTTGTTTGCTAGGTCAAGTAGTACAACTGGGGCTTGTAAGCTGAACTCCAAATTTAACAGGAAAGTTACCAAATACTTCTTAAGCACCTTGAAGAGTTTGGCCTCCAAATGTATGCTTTGGTGTGGTTGATAAAAAAAAAAAATCTTTGATCTGCAGCAGGAATGTAATTTGGGAAAATATGCCCAACGTCTGTTTCCTGAATCTCTCCAACCGTCTTCTTCCCTAGACCTGTTGTGCACTGGAGCCCCTTCTAATTACCACTTCCCAGGCTTCTTCTGATGTGCCACTTCCAAAAGTTCTCACTTTGGAGTAGAAAGGGGCTGGCTGTATTTCCACAGGCTAGTAGAGTCTCTGCGTCTCAAACTTTCTGACAAACAAGTCAGGTGTGTCTTATGATGGGACTAATAGAGTAAATGAAAGAGTTAGGAAGTTGTTCAAAAAATACTACTTGGCAGAAGAGCACATTGACTGTCTTAGAAAAGAGTGACATGAGGCTATGTCTCCCACGAGGGTCAGAGTCCGGTGTGTTCTACTGTCCCAGGGACAGATAATTTGCTGTATTGACGGTGCACCTCTGACTAGTGAGGATGAGGACTGAGTGAGCACAGTATGCAGGTGGCCACTGAGCACCAGAACACTCGGTGAGGAGGAGGAGACTCAGGTCATTCCCAGGTCTTATGCTTTTGTGACAACAGGCAGGTCTCTAAGCAAAAGTGTCTGAGCTTTACCACACACACAGTCATCAACTGCCTGCCTCATGCAGCAGTAAAGAATATTTTCTGCCTTTGGGACTGACATTTCCTGACAGAAGATCCCTCTGCTCCCATGATTGCTGCCACTGCAGCACCACCAGCACCTTCCCATGTCCCATGTCCAGGTTCTTTAGATTCATCAAGGACCAGCATCTGAGCTCCCTCTTTTATGTAAGCTGGGGATCCCTGTAAAGAAAAAAACTCATCATTGCCTCCTCTAACATCCCCCAAATCTCTGCCTGTGGCTCTTAGATGCACTTCTCTCTCCAGTTATATAAGTAGGCAGCTAATTCCTCCTCATTTAGTACAATTAATTTGCACACAGGATTTATGTTTAACTCACCTTTGTATATCCCCGCAGCGCTTAGCATACTGCTTGGCACATAACAGCCATTCAATAAATATCTCACTAAATAGCACCTGGTTTCTGTAGCCAGTTCTGCTGATAACAGAATAACCCTAGCCTTACTCATCACCTTACGAGTGAAATCATGAATAATAAGAAATCCTGGCCAGAGGTCTGATTGAATTCTAATGCCATAGTTGCAAAAATCACTTCCAAGAGACCTTTTCTTTGGCCCAGTCAACCATGACGAGTTTTCAGCGGCAGGTAAGAAAAGATAAATAGGCCGAAGAAGAATGATAGAGTATCCTAAAGTCATTTTGTCTTGCCATGACTCGGAGCTCTGAGTCCAACACTGTGGCCTAGCTGAGTTGTCTCCACTCTCCAGGTTGTAGGGAGGGGCGCACGGAAGGAGGGGGTGGAAAGACAACACACTCAAAAGCCAGAGGGGCCCAGAGGAGGATGATACACTGTCAGGACCAGCGCTCTCCATGGGTCAGGGTCACCTATGCAATTTCTTATCCATTTTGTAGGTTTTCAGAGAGAGGTATAACTAAAAGTTTCCTGCTTATCCTTTGAGATTTATTCCCAGCCTCTCTTACCTCCATCTGAAGACTGGAGAATCTCCTTTATAAGAGCTTTTGGAGAGCCCTAACCTGGATCAGGTGAAGTAGTTTGAGACTTTTAACAAATATTTATAGCACCTATCATGTGGTTGGACAAGGTTTGTCATCAGACCTGCCCATTCATATTTCAAGAAGCTCTACCAACAAGAAATTGCCAGTCCTGTTTTCAACCAAAGGACTGATTGAGCAAGGAGTATGAAATTCAAAGCCATCCTTCATGCCTGGGATTGCCATTTCTTGCCCATTTAGATGCAGGTACACTTGGACTATCTACGTTGTGCGCTACTGGGATGACCCCTATAGTTCCAACCTCTAAAACAGACACTCCTTCTGGGCTTTTCATGGAAAAGTAAAATCTATATTTAAAATCATGAAATCGATGCCTGGCTTTTGCATCTCTGGAGAATTCCCCATCAATTCATTCTCCCCCATTCAGCTACCTGACAACTTCTTAGACAAAGGTCAGTGGGAAATGGTTACCATGGTTGCATTGGGACCCTGCCATTTCATGGTCATTTCAGCCAAAATGCTGGGAACTGAGCATCTGAGTTCTTTTTCTTAGATGTGGTACATTTTCTGAAGGACACCACCATCAAAATCCAGGTATCCCCTGCTTTTCAAAAGTTCAGCTTCTGCCAGTTAATTTTTACATAAGACCTGTACCCACTAGCCAGAAGAAATCCAAAGAGGATTTTCACTATTAGAGAAAACGGTGAAAAGTGAAAAACCATGTTCCGTGTTGTTGCAGTGGATCTCACTGAGCACCAAGGGTGGCCCCACTAAGCTCCTTCCCCAGGAACTATACTCAGCATCTTGGGCTTCCCTTGGTGGCTCAGCTGATAAAGAACCCACCTGCCAAAGCAGGAAACACAAGAGATGTGGGTTCAATCCTAGGGTTGGGAAGATCCCCTAGAGAAGGAAATGGCAACCTGCTCCAGTATTCTTGCCTGGAAAACTGCATGGACAGGAAAGCCTGGTGGGCTACACAGTCCGTAGGACATAACTGAGTGTGCACACATGCATACTCAGCATCTTAGCATCAGACTGCCATAGCTTCTAGCTGTGAGCATCTGTGCTTTCCCTTGATTTATTTTCCCTACCCATCAGCAAGATGCGTCCTAAGGTGACTGCTTCTTCGCTTTACATCATTTCAGTTTTCTAAACGTTTCATAGGAACACTACTTTCACATAGTGGGGGAAACTTTGTACAATAATGGGGTTGCATAATGGGGCGATGCAGTGTGAGGTTGGCAATAATGAAATTGGAACGTCCATCATGCTCGGCATGCATCCAGACGGCTTCATAGGTTGAAGCGTGGGGTCTGTGCCTTCCCAGAAATAATCAGGTTGCCAGCCTGTGTGTGGCAGGCCATGGAGAAAACAGTTCTTCCCTTACAGTTAGACAGCAAGGCATGAAGCACTGTCCGACGTTTCCTCCACTCTTTTCTTCCTGGGTATTTTTCCCTGGAAAATGCCTTCATATCCAATTGATAAGGTCCCAAATGAAATTTACACATGAAAGAAGAAAAAATGCCTTATAACCCCAGAATCCTTTTTTTTTTTTTTTCTTTTCCCAATGCCCCTACACTGCCTCTGAATGAACAGATTTGAAATCTGAGTATCATGAACTTTGGATTGAAAAGAAGCTTAAAAGCACCTCCTCCAGCCCCTCATCTGCTGTGGAGATCCTCACAGTAGCCACACTGGCAGGATTGGTCCATGACTCCATGTCTGAGCTTCTTCTGATGACTGCAAGCTTGCTAACCCAACAGAATGGTTGGGTTTGGAAGTGAACTTAGCCTAATAAAATGGCTTTCGGTGCATGAGTCCTCTTTAATATCTGCTGCTTTTTTCAAGGGCTCGCTGTATGTGTCAGACACTGTGCTAAGAGCTAGAGTGCTTGACATGCACTAACTCATATACCATTCACAACAACCTCAAAGGGAGATACTATTATTCCCACTTTATAGATAGATACTGGAGCTCAGTAAGCTGGCTGAAGCACTTACCCAGTTTTTTCATAGACACTTTCAGTGACAGGAATCATGCATCTCTTCTCTAAGCAGCTCTGTCTCTCAGAAAGTACTTTTTTATGAGCTGTGTCTCCCTGTAAATCAAGCAGTATGTATTTACTGAATATTTGCTGGATTTCGGGCATGATGCCTGCATTTCAGAATCAAAGAAGCAGTGGGTTTTATTTATCTATTTATTTATATATATTTTACTTCATTTTAGGTAATATTGGAGAAAACGTAAAGGAAAAGGAAACTCCTGATATACAGCTGTGGCAAAATATAAAAGAAATCAGAGCTAGTACAAATAAAATTGGAAGCTATTGTGACCAAGTTAAGAATATACTATACAGATCACATGGAACAAAAAAGATGATTCCAGTTCATTTCCTGTTTGACCTGTACTTCTTGGCAACCAAAACAAAAAGAGAGACACTCTTGTCAATTCACAACTTTTATTAATAAAATAATCATTGAATTGGGATAGTATTGTATCCCAATTGTATTCCTGAAATTAAATAGTGAAAGAAATCTAGCTCCTAGGATTTCACCTAGGAAGCACTGAGAGAACTGACTTAACTTCTCAGCAGAATTTCTATAGGATATGCATTAATATATTTCATGTGGTCATTTTTGCAGCATCCTTTGTTAAAACCCAAGAGTAGAATATTAAAATAAATGTGGCAAACAGGGCAATAAAGGTCATGTGTGTAGCCTGTGGCCTTCAGTCCATTTTACCTCACCCCTCCCCATGCCCCCGTCCAAAAACATGAAATATTATCTATGTCAAAAAGGATCTTCATTATAAATCTCAGATTTTGAAACATATAGAGATGTCTGAGTCCTAGACTATAAATGTTTAGAGTGTAGAGAGCCGGAATCTCTTAAGGTTCAGAAAGATAACTTATCACTGAGGACTGAGCCTTAAAGGGATGTGATGGTTTGGCCTTTGCACTGAGCTGGACTGAACAAGCATTGGGAAGAAGATGGATGAAAGATGAGTCAGGCTGAACGTGGCTGATTTATTTCTTTACTTAAACTGTGTTGTGCTTCACTTTCATGTGTCCATGGAGGATACTCACCCTTGGCACCAACTGGGAAGTGAAACTGCAGGGCATTTGTAGGCTGTGGCCAAGGAGCCATCAGGAATCCCATTACCAATGCTTAGAGTGAGTCTCCTAAGGCAAATTTGGCTCCAAGCAGCAATCACAGCTCTGTTTTCATAAAGTAATTTCACTTGTTTGCCCCAGTTAATATTCATAAGCCTAGGGCTACCAGCTTCTATTTATCCGAGCACAAATATAATAGAATAATGGGATATTCCAGCTGAAAGAGACCTTGGAAATCATCTCATTCAACCTCCTCACTTGACAGGTGAGGAAACAGAGGTGTGAGGAAGTGGAGGGCCAGGTTGCATCTTTATAGACTGGCTGGAACCCAGTTTCTCTGACAACCAGCCCTGTACAGGTTAATCAGGTCTGTCTGACATCTTCCTTCCTCATCTCTGAGACTGAAGTGTGGTGGAAAAAGCACTGGGCCAGGCAGTAGGAAAACTAAGATTGAAACATACCTCCATTCATTTTATCCTGAGTTTCTCTAGCCTCTTATTTTCTCCCCACAACAGCAAATTCGTTGTGAAAGAGGATGCCTCATATTGTTCCCAAAGGAAGGGATGAGATAAGGCAAAGTGTCCACAGTAATGGTAGCATCGAGGTCCTTTTTTAAAATAATTTATTTTATTGAAGTATAGTTGATTTATGATGTGTTAGTTTTGGATGTACAGCAAAGTGACTCAGTAATACACATATACTCTATTTTTCATATTCTTTTCCATGGTAGTTTATCATAGGATTTTAAAAAAATACTTCATTTATTTATTTATTTTTGGCTGTGCTGGGTCTTCATTGCTGTGAGGGAGTAGGGGCTCTAGCTGTGGCGAGTAGGGGCCACTCTCTAGTTAGGGTATGTGGGCTTCTCGTTGCAGGGGCTTCTTTTGTTGCAAAGCACAGGCCCTAGGGCATGTGGGCTCAGTAGTTGCTGCTCCTGGGCTCTAGAGCACAGGTTCAATAAATGTGGTAAACCGGCTCAGTTGCTCTGCGGCATGTGGGATCGTCCTGGATCAGGGATCAAACCCATCTCTCCTTCTTTGGCAGCTGGATTCTTTACCACTGAGCCACCAAGGAGGGTCTTATCATAGAATAATGAATACAATTCCTTGTGCTATACAGCAGGGCCTTGTTGTTTATCCATTCTATATACCGTGGTTTGCACTGCTAATTCCAAACTCCTCATCCATCCCTTCCACTATTCCTACCCTCTTTGGCAACCACAAATCTGTTCTCTATGTCTGTGAGCCTGCTTCGGTATCCTAGATAAGTTCATTTGTGTCCTATTTTAGATTCTACATTTAAGAGATATCATATGATATCTGTTGTTCTTTTTCTATCTTCACTTAGTATAATGATCGTTTTGAATGAGCCCAAATTTGGAACAAACCCTGTGCTGGCGGTACTTGATGGTCTGTGACTTTGAACACATGTTCTAGCCTCAGTAACCCTAGGCTTCACTAGACTGTTGCAATTACTGAGTGAGTAAATGTATACCAAATACAAGTACAAGGCCTAGCACCAGGATGCTCTTATTGTGCCCCTGCTTCCTTCCTTCCTGATAGATCACATATAAGTCCAGGTGTATCTCCAAGGCACATGGATCATTCAGAACTCCAGGTAGTCAGAAAGTGGAGTGGTCTGATGTTCCTAAGTTACTTACCTCTTTCCACTGAGTAAATCAACCTGCGGGTCTCAATTCCATTTCTCTCCAACTATCCAGACATCCATTTTCACCTACATGGAACCTTCTACTGGCCCAGGGACAAATAAATCACATTTTGAGTGGTCCCAGGACAATTCAGCTTTATAGAAAAAGAAAGGTTGGAAACATGAAGGACACTTGCTGTGTTGGGCTGTCACCAGGTCCCCATTGGAACCATGAAAAATTATGGCCAATAAAATAACATTTTTCAAAATGTGACACTATCCTTCAATTTATCTTGGGCAATAAATGGATTTTGAAGAGAATATTTGAGAGAAATTCATTCTTCAAGCACTGAATAACCCATCATAAATGAATTGCTTTATTAACTTATAATAGGATCATTGTTTTTTTCTCAACAGTCATCTTCACAAACTCAGGTATAAATTTTTTTCTTTTAAATCATCTAAAAATACTAGCACATGCACCATCCCTAGCTTGCCACCCATTTCTCTCTACCTCCTCCTACAAATACAAAACTGATTCTGATTGGTTGGCATGCAGAATCTTCTGGCTATCCTCTTGTGATAATGAAAAGAAGAAAACAAAAGGGGCTCACATTGATTGCGACTGAGTGCCAGGTAGTATTTTAAACAGTTTAACTATATCATTTTATTTAATCTTCCTAGTAATCCAGTAATGAAGTTGCCGTTATTATGCCAGTTTTACATATAAGGAAACTGAGGCAGAGAATCATTTCCTAAAACAAACAAAAAAAACCTCATCCCCATCTGTGAAATTTAATGAGTACAGATTTCAGAGACCGTATTTGCTTAAATCAGCCTATGTTTGAGTGCTGCTGCTTTTGTTTAACCCAAAATGTAACTATCCTCTTTAACTGTTCTTAAGTCTAAGTAGTGAAGAGGAGAGAAAAATTCAGTATTGACACCTATTGAGTTAAGACCAACAAAACAACGTCTTTGGAAGGCAATTCTTCTGCTCTTTTTTTTTTTTTTTTTGGATAAATTATCCCTTTGGGTTCAGTTCAGTTCAGTTGTTCAGTCGTGTCCGACTCTTTGCGACCCCATGAATTGCAGCACGCCAGGCCTCCCTGTCCATCACCATCTCCCGGAGTTCACTCAGACTCACGTCCATCGAGTCCGTGATGCCATCCAGCCATCTCATCCTCTGTCGTCCCCTTCTCCTCCTGCCCCCAATCCCTCCCAGCATCAGAGTCTTTTCCAATGAGCCAGCTCTTCGCATGAGGTGGCCAAAGTACTACAAAGTAATTGCTCAAAATTCTCCAAGCCAGGCTTCAACAGTACGTGAACCATGAACTTCCAGGTGTTCAAGCTGAATTTAGAAAAGGCAGAGGAACCAGAGATCAACTTGCCAATATCCGTTGGATCGTTGAAAAAGCAAGAGAGTTCCAGAAAACATCTACTTCTACTTTGTCAGCTATCCTAAAGCCTTTGACAGTGTGGGTCACAACAAACTGTGGAAAATTCTTCAAGAGATGGGAATATCAGAGCACCTTATCTGCCTCCTGAGAAATGTGTATGAAATCAAAAAGCAACAGTTAGAAATGGACATGGAAAAACAGACTGGTTCCAAATTGGTAGAGGAGTAGGTCAAGGTTGTATATTGTCACCGTGCTTATTTAACTCACATGCAGAGTACATCACGAGAAATGCTAGGCTGGATGAAGCACAAACTGGAATCAAGATTGCCAAGAGAAATATCAATAACCTCAGATGTACAGATGATACTCCACTTATGGCAGAAAGCAAAGAAGAACTAAAGAACGCTCTTGATGAAAGTGAAAGAGCAAAGTGAAAAAGCTGGCTTAAAACTCAACATTCAGAAAACTAAGATCATGGCATCCAATCCGATCAGTTCAGTTGAGTCACTCAATTGTGTCTGACCCTTTGAGACCCTTCATTTGGCTTCGCTTGCCCAGGTTGTGAATCCAAGCCTGGTCTCCAGACCACGGGTCTGAAAGAAATTATTACCAGGTGGGTCCTGAGAATGTCGATAGTTGTTGACAGTGTGACTCCTGTGGTTGAGACCAGCGATCTGGGGTCCCACTGCTGCGGAGGCACAGACTGTGGACTGCCGTCTGGGTGCTGAGATGAGCTTAGTCACCGCTCTGTTTCAGACACAGTCAGACCTTAAGTAGCTTTCTTCTTCCTAAAGCGTTTAAAACCTCCCAGGGGTTTTGGTTAACAGTGATAGAGAAAACATGTTCAGCTCTATCCGAAAATCCAAAGGAGGAAGGTAGGTTCCGAGAAAAGGGAGACTAGGAAGCAACACTGGGGCCAGGCTGCTCTGCCCAGCTGGGTGTGTGGAGGGTGGCGCCTCGGCCAGAGCCTGGAGGCCTCCTGCACCCCCCCCAAAAAAAGCCACCAGACTTCCCTGTCCATCACCAACTCCCGGAGCTTGCTCAAACTCATTTCCATTGAGTCCATGTTGCTATCCAACCATCTAAACCTCTGTCATCCACTTCTCCTCCTGCCTTCAATCTTTCCCAGCATCAGGGTCTTTTCCAGTGAGTCAGTTCTTCGCATCAGGTCGCCAAAGTATTGGAGCTTCAACTTCACTCCTTCCAATGAATATTAAAGACTGATTTCTTTTGGATTGACTGGTTTAATGAACTTGCAATCCAAGGGAAACTCAAGGATCTTCTCCAACACCACAATACAAAAGCATCAATTCTTGGGTGTTCAGCTTTCTTTATAGTCCAGCTCTCTCATCCATACATGACTACTGGAAAAACCATAGCTTTGATTAGACAGACCTTTGTTAGTGAAGTAATGTCTCTGCTTTTTAATATGCTGTCAAGGTTGGTCATAGTTTTTCTTCCAAGGAACAAGTGTCTTTTAATTTAATGGCTGCAGTCACCATTTGCAGTGGTTTTGAAAGAAAATAAAACCCAAGAAAATGACGTCTATCACCATTTCCATTGTTTCCCAATCTTTTTGTCATGAAGTGTTCAGACAAGTGACTTTACATTTCATGAAAAGATTGGCACAATAAAGAAAAGATATAGTATGGGCCTAACAGAAGCAAAAGATATTAAGAAGAGGTGACAAGAATACCCAGAAGAACTATACAAAAAAAATCATGACTCAGATAACCACAATGGTGTGATCATTCACCTAGAACCAGATATCCTGGAGTGTGAAGTCAAGTGAGCCTTAGGAAGCATCACTACAAACAAAACTAGAGGAAGTGATGGAATTCCAGTTAAGCTATTTCAAATCCTGAAAGATGATGCTGTGAAAGTGCTGCACTCAATATGTCAGCAAATTTGGAAAACTCAGCAGTGGCCACAGGACTGAAAAAAAGGTCAGTTTTCATTCCAATCCCCAAAAAAGCAATGCCAAAGAATGTTCAAACTAATTCACAATTGTACTCACTCACTCTCTAGCAAAGTATTACTCAAAATTCTCCAAGCCAGACTTAAACAGTACATGAACTGTGAACTTCCAGATGTTCAAGCTGGTTTTAGAAAAGGCAGAGGAACCAGAGAGCAAATTGCCAACATCCGTTAGATCATAGAAAAAGCAGGACAATTCCAGAAAAACATTTACTTCTGCTCTATACNCTCAAAATTCTCCAAGCCAGACTTAAACAGTACATGAACTGTGAGCTTCCAGATGTTCAAGCTGTTTTTAGAAAAGGCAGAGGAACCAGAGAGCAAATTGCCAACATCTGTTAGATCATAGAAAAAGCAGGACAATTCCAGAAAAACATTTACTTCTGCTCTATAGATTACGCTAAATCCTTTGACTGTAGATAACACCAAACTGTGGAAACTTCTTAAAAAGATGGGAGTACCACACCACCTGACCTGCCTTTTGAGAAATCTGTATGCTTGTCAAGAAGCAACAGTTAGAACCAGACATGGAACAACAGACTGGTTCCAATTTGGGAAAGGAGTGTGTCAAGGCTGTGTATTGTCACCCTGCTTATTGAACTTAAATGCAGAGTACATCATGTGAAATGCCAGGCTGGAGGATTCACAAGCTGGAATCAAGACTGCTGGGAGAAATATCAACAACCTAAGATATGGAGATGACACCAATTTAATGTCATAAATAAGGAGGAACTAAAGAGCCTCTTATTGAAGGTGAAAACTCTGGCTTAAAACTCACCATTCAAAAATGGAAGATCATAGTATCTGGTCCCATCATTTCATGGCAAATAAATGGTGAAAAGAGGAAACAGTGACAGATTTCATTTTCTAAGCCTGCAAATTCAGCATGGATAGTGACTGCAGACATGAAATTAAAAGATACTTTCTCCTCGGAAGAAAGGCTATGACCAACCTAGACAGCGTATCAAAAAGCAAAGACATTACTTTGCCAACAAAGGTCAGTATAGTCAAAGCTATGGTTTTTCCATTAGTCATATACAGATGTAAAAGTTGGACCATAAAGTAGGCTGAGGGAAGAAAAGTTGATGCTTTTGAACTGTGGTGCTAGAGAAGACTTTTAAGAATCCCTTGGACTGCAAGGAGATTAAAGTAGTCAATCATAAAGGAAATGAACCCTGAATATTTTTTTGGAAAGACTGATGCTGAAGTTCCAATCATTTGGCCATCTGTTGCGAAGAGTGGACTCATTGGAAAAGACCCTGATGCTGAAAGGGACTGGGGGCAGGAGGAGAAGGGGACGACAGAGGGTGAGATGGCTGGATGGAATCACTGACTCGATGGGCATGAGTTTGGGTAAACTCCGGGAGTTGGTGATGGACAGGGAGGCACCTGACCTGCCTTTTGAGAAATCTGTATGCTGGTCAAGAAGCAACAGTTAGAACCAGACATGGAACAACAGACTTGTTCCAATTTGGGAAAAGAGTGTGTCAAGGCTGTGTATTGTCACCCTGCTTATTGAACTTAAATGCAGAGTACATCATGTGAATGCCAGGCAGGAGGATTCACAAGCTGGAATCAAGACTTCTGGGAGAAATATCAACAACCTCAGATATGGAGATGACACCAATTTAATGTCATAAATAAGAAGGAACTAAAGAGCCTCTTATTGAAGGTGAAAACTCTGGCTTAAAACTCACCATTCAAAAATGGAAGGTCATGGTACCTGGTCCCACCACTTCATGGCAAATAAATGGTGAAAAGAGGAAACAGTGACAGATTTCATTTTCTTAGCCTGCAAAGTCAGCATGGATAGTGACTGCAGACATGAAATTAAAAGATACGTTCTCCTCGGAAGAAAGGCTATGACCAACCTAGACAGTGTATCAAAAAGCAAAGACATTACTTTGCCAACAAAGGTCAGTATAGTGAAAGCTATGGTTTTTCCATTAGTCATGTACAGATGTAAAAGCTGAACCATAAAGTAGGCTGAGGGCAGAAAAGTTGATGCTTTCGAACTGTGGTGCTAGAGAAGACTTTTAAGAATCCCTTGGACTGCAAGGAGATTAAAGTAGTCAATCATAAAGGAAATGAACCCTGAATATTTTTTTGGAAAGACTGATGTTGAAGCTCCAATCGTTTGGCCATCTGTTGCGAAGAGTGGACTCACTGGAAAAGACCCTGATGCTGAAAGGGACTGGGGGCAGGAGGAGAAGGGGATGACAGAGGATGAGATGGCTGGATGGCATCACTGACCTGATGGACATGAGTTTGGGTAAACTCTGGGAGTTGGTGATGGACAGGGAGGCCTGGCGTGCTGTGATTCATGGAGCCGCAAAGAGTCAGACATGACTGAGTGACTCAATTGAACTGAATTGAACTGAACAGCCATTATTGGTGAAGATGTGAAAAAAACTGTGTTCCTTGTGCTTCTGGTTTGAATATTCATGAATACAACTTCTTGAATGTCAGTTTGGCAATAAGTATATGTACACACACACACATCACATACATAAATTCCTGCCCCAGAAATTTAATACACTAGAATTTGTTCTACAAGATGTATCCATGCATATTTATAATTTTAAAATTATATATATATATGAGGGCTTTCCTTGTGGCTCAGTTGGTAAAGAACTGTCTGCAATGCCAGAGAATCAGGTTTGATCCCTGGGTCGAGAAGATTCCCTGGAGAAGGAGATGTCAACCCACTCCAGTACTCTTCCCTGGGAAATCCCATGGACAGAGGAGCCTGGGGTGTTACAGTCTATGGGGTCATAAGAGTGTAATGTGACTTAGTGACTAAACCATCACTCTCTCTCTCTATATATATATATATA
>SJYX01006974.1:344339-354574 GCA_006410675.1 Oreotragus oreotragus
CCCAGGGATCAAATCCACATCTTCCCTGTCCCCTACGTTGTAGGCAGATCCTTTAATTGCTGAGCCATCAGATAAGCCCTGTATCTGTCTCTTATACACATCTAGATGTGTATAAGAGACAGGGGGTGGGAGGAGGGAGGGGGGTTCATGTTTGGGAGTTCATGTACACCCATGACAGATTCATGTCAATGTATGCCAAAACCAGTAGAGTACTGTAAAGTAAAATAAAAAAAAAAAAATGAAGTCAGTTTAAGAAAATCAGAGTAAAGAAAAGTCAGCATCAATTTATCAGCTACTGTACTATATGATGGTCGTTTGCCTGATCTTATCAGAAGAGAAGGAGACTGAAAACATTTCTATAAATGAAATTGTACTCTTGTGTTCATGTTTCCACTTGAATTACCTCAAATCAGTTGTAACAGTTATACTTAAAAAGTAAACTGCTTTTCTCTCCACCTTTAATTTTTCTTCTTAACAATTTCAAGCTTACAAAAAAAAATTGCAAGTACAGTAAAATAAGTCTCTTCTGAACCACGTGAGAGTAATTTGCTGACCTGATGTCTCATCGTCCTTCTTTATTTTCATATGTATTTTTGACATATAGGGTGTTTCCCTAAATAACTAAAATTCAGTTAATTAACATAAGTACTGTCTGATCCTCAGATGACTTTATGTCTCAGGAATATCTTTTAGTTCAAAAGGGTCCAGCTGTGGGTCATGGAACAGACTACTGTCTTGTCTCTTCAGTTTTATTCAGTTTGGGTGAGTTCTTCAGGTTTTTCTTTGTTTTTATGATCTTGATTAAAAAAAATACATGGTATTTATCTTGTGGGCTTCCCTGATAGCTCAGTTGGTAAAGAATCCACCTGCAATGAAGGAGACCTCAGTTCGATTCCTGGGTCTGGAAGATCCCCTGGAGAAGGGATAAGGCCACCCACTCCAGTATTCTTGGGCTTCTTTTTAAATATTACAGGAAATTTATCTTGTAATGTCCCTCAGGTCACACATGTCTGATGTTTTACCATGACTAGATTCAAGCTATGTATTTTACGCAAGAATATCAGTGGAATTTCAATCCAAGTGTCATTGTGACCTCATTGCATGTACAGGTTGGCACTACATTTCAACATTCTGATGAAATCCACATGCTCACTTTATTAAATAAGGTACTACTTGTCTGTCTCCACTATAAAGTTATGCCTTCCATCACAATTAAAGAGCATTTTTCTGAGAGCTGCATTGTAATTGCATAATTCCCAATACTGCATTAAAATCTCAATTTATTTAACTATGTCTAGGATTATGATTTCCTTTTTTATTTAGTGGACTACTTTTACTTACTATCATTATGTATTTTGACCCTCGAATTGTTTCAGCTTTTGGCAGTGGATCCTATTATTTTAAATCCTTTGCCATGTTTCATTTTTTTTTATTAAGCAATGCATTTCTTTCTAGCAGAAGATATTCCATTTTATTCTGTGTTTTCTTTGCTCTAGTCCATGAATCACCAATTTCTCCAAAAAGCTCTGTCTTGCTTTTGCTTTGGGGGATGATGTTAAGTAGAATACAACTTATGCCCACTTAGATAAGCTGATTTTTATTCCAAGCCCAAGGCATCTCAGTGGGTATCAGAGGGTGTATAAGTATGAATACACACACACTTATAAACACCTGTACATTCATGTTAATACTCATAATTATTTCTACATCTATCTGTATACATCAAAGGCCATGAATTCACAATGAAATATCCCATTAAGAGCCAAATCACAAGGTTTATTCCAGTTTTTCCTTTTCTGAGTTTCTCCTCCCAAATACAGTCTCCTCACTGCCCTTGGGTTTGGCTCGCCACATCAGGATGTCCTTGTCCCTCTGCTTGGGCCCTGCCACTGTGGGCAAAGATGCCCCTGTACATGCCTCTCCCTCCCACAGTGACCTGATTCTGGGGCCCCACTTTCAAAGCTGCTGTCTCCATGGTAACTGGGCTGTCTGCCTCCTAGGAGAATCTCCTCCTCACAGCTCTTTCCCTTAGTGTGTCACCTTTCTGCATGGGTGCTCTGCTGACCTTTTTCCAGCTCTGATCCTAAATGTGACTCCAACCCACAGTGACCTGATTCTGGGGCCCCACTTTCAAAGCTGCTGTCTCCATGGTAACTGGGCTGTCTGCTTCCTAGGAGAATCTCCTCCTCACAGCTCTTTCCCTTAGTGTGTCACCTTTCTGCATGGGTGCTCTGCTGACCTTTTTCCAGCTCTGATCTTAAATGTGACTCCAAGTGCCCTTCCCCCACCTTAACGTGCCTGCACTCCCTTCGCAGCTCAGATTCTTGCTCCCTGTGTGCAGACTCTTCCCTGTGCGCTTTTCGTTCAGCTCCACATCTGTCCTTGAGGAAACTGGCCCAGCTCACCTAGACTCTGCCTCAGACTCTGACCCTCTGCGCCCCCACCTTCCTGCTTTGCCCCACCTAACAGTCTTATGTCTGCATTTCTCATGAAAGGAAGAGAAGAGTACAAAGGAGAGAAAAAATTGGATGAAGAGGAAGACTTGTGGTTTTGAAACTTAAATTCATTCTCCTCTTCTTAGAACCTGATCAAGTCTTCGCAGCTCCTTGGGACTCCATTTATCTGTTCAAAAATACACACTGAGCCCTAATTATTCATATAATTTTTATACTGCTCATTTTAACAAAGAGAGCTATTTCCTTCAGATATAAGATTTAGAATCTCATGCCAAACTAAGAAAATTTCATAATTGATGCACTGAGATTAGGTTATGCTATTTCATTGATAATTGGTCACTATGAAAAACGTTAATCAAATGAACACCCATCCATTGTATTTCTCTTTGTGTGTTTCAGTTCAGTTCAGTTCAGTAGCTCAGTCATGTCCGACTCTTTGTGACCCCATGAATTGCAGCACGCCAGGCCTCCCTGTCCATCACCATCTCCCAGAGTTCACTCAGACTCAAGTCCATCGAGTCCGTGATGCCATCCAGCTATCTCATCCTCGGTCGTCCCCTTCTCCTCCTGCCCCCAATCCCTCCCAGCATCAGAGTCTTTTCCAATGAGTCAACTCTTCGCATGAGGTGGCCAAAGTACTGGAGTTTCAGCCCTAGCATCTTTCCTTCCAAAGAAATCCCAGGGTTGATCTCCTTCAGAATGGACTGGTTGGATCTCCTTGCAGTCCAAGGGACTCTCAAGAGTCTTCTCCAACACCACAGTNGAATATTAATAGGAAGGACTGATGCTGAAGCTGAAACTCCAATACTTTGGCCACCTGATGTGAAGAACCGACTCATTGGAAAATATCCTGATGCTGGGAAACACTGAAGGTGGAAGGAGAAGGGGATGACAGAGGATGAGATGGTTGGATGTCCTCACTGTCGCAAGGGACAAGAGTTTGAGTATGCTCTGAGAGTTGATGATGGACAGGGAAGCCTGGCATGCTGCAGTTCATGGATTCACAAAGAGTCAGACACAACTGAGTGACTGAACTGAATCCCTTATTTTTTAGAAATTCCTTATTTTTGCACCTCAGGCTTAATGTTGTATTTCTGCTGCCTAGAACCAACCATTTTTATTTTTTCAAAGAATCATGGTTTCTTTTACTGGATAATGGTATTTAAAAACTAAATTTGAGTGATACCTAAGCTCATTTCAACTGGGGTATACAGTTCTCAGAGGACAGAGAGAGGAAACACTTGTATCTACATTCATTACAATGTAGATATTAGTGCTGCACTGAAGAATTGATGATGTGTGTGTGTGTGTGTGTGTGTGTGTGTGTGTCACAATAGTAAATCAAAACTTTGCTTCCCAAACTTACTTAACTGTGCTCCTCTCCAAGGTATATTACAGTAATTGTAACATAGTTGAATTAGTTTGCTAGGGACCGAGTTTCACTCAGTTTTTCCAGAATCTGGCTTGATGTTGTTGTTGGCATGATTGTCCCCATTTATTTCTAAAGGGGACTCCCACCCAGGGGGTGTCTGCAGAGTGCAGAGCTGGGGTGCAGGGAAGGAGCTGGCTGGGCAGAGGGTCATCCCTGGGCTGAGAACTTGAGGGTGGCTGGGCAGCCCGGGGGTTGGTGGCCAGGACCTCGGGTGGCGCTGAGGCGGGGGCGGCCCTTCCCTAGGTGGACGCAATCGTGCCCTTGCCTGACTCTTAAGGAACCTGCCACTGGACACAGGGGAGCGGGTGGGCCATTGCCCCACTGAGACCACTCACTGCCCTCCTGGACAGCTGGAAGGATCACACTCTTCCCTCCCTCTGCGCCAGTCCCATGGGCATGGCTGGCTCAGGCAGGGCTGTGGTAGTGGGCACAGATGCCCTGCTTATGCTAGAGGCAGGTTGCCTGATGCCAACTAGACTTTGCAATGGGGGGTTGAAGCCTAATGTCTCCAGAGTCCTCCCCAAATAGAGGCCTCTGAGGTGCAAAGGATGGAGGCAGATGAGGTCAAGGGGCAGTTTGGGGTCACGGGACTCACTTGTAGCTGCCGGCTCCTGGAAGCCCCTCTCCTTCTGCTCACAGCCCTTGCGGGCCTCACTTCCTGCAGTAAGGGTCTCACCAGTCATCAAATGGCTCCTCGGGAGGACACACATCTCCTCAGATAGGGCATAGGGCTCCTTAGGGCCACTTGTGGCTCCTCAGGGAGGGCACATGACTTCCCAGGGTGGGCACATGGCTCCCCACGGGAGGCACGTGACTCCCCAGGGCTGCATGTGACTCCCCAGGGAAGGTGACAGGAATTGTCTAATCAGGATAGTGAGATTCTCAAATATTTATACAAATGGTTATGGCAATTGGCATTTGTCAGGTTAGTAGTAATAGTGCAATGTTAGTTGCTAAGTCATGTCTGACCCTTTGCAGCCCCACTGACTGTAGCCTGTCAATGGGATTTCCCAGACAAGGATACTGGAGTGGGTGGCCATTTCCTTCTCCAGGGGATCTTCCTCACTGGGGATCATGAGTGTATTTGTATACTTTTCAGTCACTATCGGAGACTATATGCTATTTTTAGTCTCTTAATACCATCAATAGTTTGAGCCCCAAATCATTTCTGATATCACCAGTCTTTAGTTTAGTGTTAGACTGCATTTGACCTGTAAGAGAAAACTTGGTCTTAAAAGTCTTATGGCATCAGCTGAACATAATGAGCAGAAATTTGACAGGAGATAAGGTTACAGCCATTGAAGGCATAACAGGCA
Organism: Oreotragus oreotragus; assembly: GCA_006410675.1. Taxonomy (NCBI): domain Eukaryota; kingdom Metazoa; phylum Chordata; class Mammalia; order Artiodactyla; family Bovidae; genus Oreotragus; species Oreotragus oreotragus. The sequence goes on from SJYX01006974.1 coordinate 349,544, forward strand.
AATGACGGCTGAAACTGTGAAAATGGAGGTGGATATGGAAGGGGACAATTGTAAATTCAACTTGGACAGCCTACAGTGTTTGCACTGGGGAAATCTGAACATTACATCTTAGGAGAAGGAAATAAACATTTAAAAGAATTCAACAGAGTGGTAAATGTCAGATGTCATGTACATTCCGTAGGATTACCTTCTGACAGGGAGGAGAAATTGTTGACAGATGCTGAATATACACATTATATAAGAGTTTAATAAGAAGTTATGAAAACCTAATTTGTGGGGGGCAGGGGAGGGTGGTTCATAGACTCTTTGGACACAAGCTCCTGAGTAAAATTAAGTATGCTTTAGATATGTTATGAACTGTATCTAATATTAATTTCCTCTTACTCCCTACTTCAGTGGATCCCAGCTTAAGTGATGGTTTGCATAGTATTCTAAAGTGTCAATACATTTGATAGCATTTTAACTTTGGTTCAGCAAGCACTCACCTCATTTTATAATCAGGAGCTGGTATGTTACACAAGGGCAGGAAGCTGTTTTATTTGTATAGAAAGCATGGGAATTCTAACCTATCCTGTATTGGGAAAATGTGTGTGTCCAATATTTAATAGTCATTTTAAAATTATGAGTTGGTGCAGTCAGAGTTAAAATAACATAGTAAATACTTGATGTGTCTAGATGTTACTTTGTCTAAGCTCCTTTTTAATTTGTTTACTTAAAAAAATTAGATTTGATAAATATTAGGCACAGAATGCTATCTTATACACTCAGTTGTAGAAAATTGTATTCCAATTAACACTTTCAGAAAACATCTCTGTAAATGAAGATGTACTTTCTAACAGCTCAGAAGATACCCTTTGTCTATCATAAACCAAAACTGTATTCCACTCTTTTAATAAAGTCTTAAAAGGCAAAGATACTGCTGTCTCTTATACACATCTAGATGTGTATAAGAGACAGGAGAAATATCAATAACCTCATACATGCAGCTGACAGCACCCTTATGGCAGAAAGTGAAGAGGAACTAAAAAGCCTCTTGATGAAAGTGAAAGAGGAGAATGAAAAAGCTGGCTTAAAACTCAACATTCAACAAAGATCATNTCTAACAGCTCAGAAGATACCCTTTGTCTATCATAAACCAAAACTGTATTCCACTCTTTTAATAAAGTCTTAAAAGGCAAAGATACTGACTATATCTATATATCCATCTATTATCTATGTACTCCAACAAATATGAGCAATCATTTTTTACCAGAAAGTAGAATATTGATTTGAGACCCTATCCTGAGTCACAGAGTTGGTTTTCTTTGAGTTTTTATATTGCTTGTCATTGATTATCAGGAAAAATTATTCTCTCATCCATCACTTAAATGTCTGTTTGTTCTGAGTCTATAAGGGTCCAGTACCACTAAGACATATCTGAAAATCTACTCTATCAAACGAGTAATGGTGGTGACTTTACCATTGTTCACTCACTTTTAAGGACACCAGATTTCAAGAGACAGCCTGCTGGGAGATTGTGAAGGGGAGGCAGTAGTTCCATGAGAGTAAACCTAAGGAAGATCATGTAGGAGGTTTAGAAGTGTGATGCTAGTTATATACAGCTTCTGAGGTGTATGTGAATCTGTACTGTGCTCAGTTTGGGGACGAGGATTTGTTTGCAGGAGTTGCTGTAACAAACATTACAGACTCAGTGGCAGCAGAAATCTCTTTCTCGCCGGGTGCTAGAAGCCCTCGATGGAGGTATGAGGTTTCTCTTGAGGTTGCTCTCCTTTTGCGGATGGCTATGTTCTCTTTAGGGTTTCCCAGGTGAAACATGGTAAAGAATCCACCTGCCAATGTAGGAGATGCAGGAGACGCGGGTTCAATCCCTGGGTCAGAAGATCCCCTAGAGGAGGAAATGGTAACCCACTCCAATATTCTTGCCTGAAGAATCCCATGGACAGAGGAGCCTGGGTTCACAAAACAGTTGCCATGACTGAGCACAGCATTCATGTTCTCTTTACTTCTGCATTTAATCATCCTTCTGTGTCTCCATAGCCAGATTTCCTTTTCTTACAGTGACTCCAGTCATAACTGGGGGATTAAGAGCTCACCTACTTACTTCATCATTAAAGTCCATATCTTCAATACAATCACATTCTGAGGTCCTAAGGATTAGGATTCAACATGTGAAATTTGGGGAGACAGTTCAACCCATAATGAGAGGTATAGAAGGCATCTAAAGTACATATATATATATACACACATATATTTAGTATTATGCACATGTATAAATATATAACATATATATATATGCTACTATTTTAGATTGATTATCACAAAGGGACTATTATTTATTTATAGGACCTATGGGGATAGTCTAAAAATTATCTCAGAAGATAAACTTGTGCTGTAAAATATACATATTTATGCAGAGTATTTCTACATTGAATACCAGATAATTTTGTTCAGAAAAATAGGCCTGAGAAAGAAAATTAATCTGTATAAGCTGGATAGAAAACATTTTTTATGAGCAGGAATGCTTGCAGTTGTCATATGTTGCAAGCTGTTTCATATCCTGTGCACTTAAACACAATGTAAACTCTCCCATTTCTAAAATTTTTCTCATTTAGCAACTTATAAAAACAACCTTGCTTGAGAGCAGGTTTAAAAATAATCCATGTATTGAAAAGAAGCAAGAGTCTGACTATTTTACTTAGTAGTTATAACTGTGTTGTTGTTGAGTTGCTAAGTTGTGTCTGACTCTTTGGGACCCCAAGCACTGTAGCCCGCCATGCTTCTCTGCCCATGGGACTTTACAGGCAAGAATACTGGAGTGGGTTGCCATTTCCTGTTCCACAGGATCTTCCCACACCAGGGATCAAACCTGCATCCCCTGCTTTGGCAGGTGGATTCTATACCAAGTGCGCCACTTGAGAAGAGTATGGAGATAAATGTGTAATATTTTCAAGAAAATTATTAGTGTGCTATTTAGAAAGCATTTGAAGTTCTGACCAGAAGTCTTTAGAGGACTGTAGGTAAATTGTTGGGCTTGCAGTGAGGAGCACATCTGTCACCCCTGTCCACCATTCTCCTCATTCAACAGAGATGAGTGAAGTATTTTTTCCTCCATGGTGTGGGTGAGCCTTACTCAATCAAGTGAAGGCTTTAATAGAACAAAGACTGACTCTTTCCAAACAGGAGGGAATTCTGACAGCAGACAGCCTTTCAAATTGAACTGCAAAGGTGGTTCTTGCCATGCATCTGCCCTTCAAAGTTTGGACATATCTGCCTCCATAATAGCATATGTGTACTAAGTCACTAAGTCGTGTCATACTTTTTGTGATTCCCTGGACTGTAGCTCATCAGACTCCTCTGTCCCTGGGGTTATCCTGGCAAGAATAATGGCCATTTCCTCCTCCAAAGGATCTTCCCAACCTGGGAATTATAACATGAGCCAACTCCTTAAAATCAATTAATATCTATCCTCTCTCCATTGCCTGCCCGCCCGCCCCGTGTGTGTGTATGTGTGTGTGTGTTCTGTTTCTCTGGAGAACCCTGATCAATACAATTACTGTCAAGGCAGGAAATCAGTGTAGATAAGGATCTCTAGTGTTCCACTTTAAAGGCAAAACTTAACACCTAGATGTGATTCTCAGAATGCTGCACACAGAGCCTTCATTCCTTCTTGTCATTCAGGGACATGTTGATGGGGCCACCCTTCTGCTGCCATCATATTAGACAGAACTGTATTTGAGTAAGTTCTTGGTTGAATATGTTGCACATATTTTCTCCTTTTCATTCACTTAGTGATATCTATTAATGAACAAAATTCTTCTATTTAAAATAGTTCAGTTTATCATTTTTCATTTATAATTACTGTTTTTTTTTCTCCTGTTAAATAATATTTTATACCTATCTTGGGTTCATGAATATTTTTCCACATTTTATTTTAAAAATGTTTTGAGATACTGGTAATGAAAGTATGGGGAAAGCAAGCAAATTCTTTAAAACAAGTATAAAACTGGAAAAAAACTATATTAAAAAGTTCAGTGCTCTAGAAATCAACCAAAGGTCAGAAGAAGTTGAGATGTGAATATATAGGAAAACTACTAGTGGAAAGTTTGTGACCCTCTTGCCTGGATGCTGTCTTCCTCTTGCTACCTCAACTATCACTCTCAGCTCAGGCCACAAACACTTGTCTTCTTTCTGGCTGGAAAGGACAGACTCACTTCAGTGTGGCTGAGAGAGAAGCTAAAATTATTTTTGGGGTGAGAGGACCATAGATAGACTGAGTTTACAAACTCTCTTTACATCCCTGCTAACTGCTAACCAGTGTACGTTGGGTGCCCCAGGTAACCTAGAGAAAACTTGAAGCCTGAATATTTGTAAACTTGTAAACATTTGTAAACTTGTTGAACCATTGATTGTGATCTCTCAAACTACAATCTATTCAGAAGGCAAAGGGTGGATATCTCATTGGCATAAATTGTCTTAGCTTAACCTACTGGTCAAATCACTGCTGGCTTTTCACCACCAAATATTATATTATTAGCTGTGGGTTTGTCATATATGACTTTTATTATGTTGAAGTATGTTCCTTCTGTGCCCACTTTCTGAAGAGCTTTTTGTCATAAATGGATGTTGAATTTTATCAATTGCTCACTCTATTTGTTTTTTATTTTCTAAATTGTTACAACCAGTTTCAGTACTTCGGATTTCTATGAAAGTGCTAAAATATGCAGAAGATTCAGGTGGAAATATGATTTGAATTGCACTGAAGCTACAGATTAGTGATCACACCATCATGATTATCTGGGTCGTGAAGATCTTTTTTGTACAGTTCTTCTGTGTATTCTTGCCACCTCTTCTTAATATCTTCTGCTTCTGTAAGGTCCATACCATTTCCGTCCTTTATTGAGCCCATCTTTGAATGAAATATTCCCTTGGTATCTCTAATTTTCTTTAAGAGATCTCTAGTCTTTCCAGTTCTGTTATTTTCCTCTATTTCTTTGCATTGATCACTAAAGAAGGCTTTCTTATCTCTTCTTG
>SJYX01006974.1:433454-445514 GCA_006410675.1 Oreotragus oreotragus
CGCGCGGCGGGACGCTCCTGCCCGATTCTGAAAGCACCGCAGCCCGCGCCTGCCGCGCCTCCCTGCCCTGCCCCCACTGGGTAATGGCGGACGCAGGCGTTTGCGCTGCTTTTCCGCTGGGCGAGTTACTGTTGGGCTTGTAATCTGTTGGTTTTAATTGTTCATTTATTTTTCCTTCCTGTTATGTTGCCCTCTGTGTTTACAAGGCTCGCCACAGACTCGGCAGGGAGAGTGTTTCCTGGCGTTTGGAAACCTCTCTTCTTAAGCTTCCCTTCCCGGGACGGGCTTCCCTTCCCGGGACGGAGCTCCCTCCCCACCTCCTTTGTCTCTTTTTTTTTTTGGCTTTTATATTTTTTTCCCCTACCTGCTTTTGAAGTCAGTGCTCTGTTTTTCTGGGTGCCTGATGTCCTCTGCCCACATTCAGAAGTTGTTTTGTGGAGTTTGCTCAGCCTTGAGATGTTCTTTTGATGAATCTGTGAGGGAGAAAGTGGTGTCCCCGTCCTATTCTTCCGCCATCTTGACCAGAACTCTAATCTTTTCTTAATTTACTGACATCCCTGCTGCTTATGTAGACCTGCTAATGTCTTCCTGATTGGCCAAACTTTTGAACTCAATTTGCCTGTATTCCAGATACAGAACCTATGGGTTAGGGGGACATGAAAAGCCAATTTTCATCCATTCCCTAGTAAGATAGAGGGCATCTCTTTGGCTTTATGAATAGGTGGGCTGTATTTAATCTGTACAGGATTTCTGTCTGGGAGCATGCCCTGTCCTGGGATCTCAGAGCCCACTCTGCTCCACCCTGCCCTGTCCAATGTCCAGTTCACTCCTTGATTACCTCATCATTAGTGAAATCTCCCATCTCTTTCCCTAGTAAGATAGAGGGCATCTCTTTGGCTTTATGAATAGGTGGGCTGTATTTAATCTGTACAGGATTTCTGTCTGGGAGCATGCCCTGTCCTGGGATCTCAGAGCCCACTCTGCTCCACCCTGCCCTGTCCAATGTCCAGTTCACTCCTTGATTACCTCATCATTAGTGAAATCTCCCATCTCTTTCTAAATCTCTTGCCTTAAATTGACTACATGTCTTGCTGCTTCTAATATCTCCTGATTCTAATACTTCAAATACCATCCCCCAACTCTATCAGCCATTCAATATATTCTCAAACCCTTAACTTTGTGCATGTGTGTGCTCAGTTGTGTCCACTCTTTGTGACTCCACGGACTGAATCCCACCAGTCTCCTCTGCCCATGGAATTTTCCAGGCAAGAATAATAGAACAGGCTACCATTTCCTCTTCCCAAGAATCTTCCCAACCAAGGAATCAAACCCATTTCTCTTGGATCTCCTGCATTGCAGGTGGATTCTTTACCACTGAACCACCTGGGACGTCCTTTTAATTTTGAATTTACTGAAAAATATACTTAATTATTTAATATTCACCTCTATGGCATTTTCCAATATTGTCCAATTCTCCAACACTGAAAATGTACATTTGGTGAAAGTAGTTTCTAGATATTTTTAGCAGATTGATTATATTTAAAAGTAATTTATTGTTTTCTCCCACCTTCCATACCTAACTGACAAAATCAAAATGTCACTAAATATGAAAAATCACTGAAGCAGAAAATAAGAGTATATTAGCATTTAGTGATGACCAGTAAAGAGTATTGCATGACAATTCATGATTTTCCATATGTTATGGTATATTCATCAAAGAGTGTGTAAAATTAAATAAAAGATTTGAAGTGATAATCAAGCTCTTATGTTGCAATACCTGACCTTTCATCATTCCTTTTAAAAATGAAAGCTAATATTAAGAAATATTGAGAGAGCAAACCTAGGAAATAAGAATCTAAAGTTGATACCAAAAGCTGTCAGGCACTAAACTATGATTAAATACATTTGGTCAAGCACTGTTTTATTAGCTGTATTACAAGGGAGGTGACATACTGAAAATCTTTAACATTGGTTTCCTGTCAGTAGTGAAAAAATCTTATATTAACATGAAACCTTCCTCTCCACTCCAAGAATTATTTGTCATATGAAGTAGATTGATGTTAGTGACCAGATGACCTGTAAAGTCGATTGATTTTGACAGAAAACTGCCTGGATTAAAAAATGAGTCAGACAGGAAGATGAATTGGCAACTGGACTGGAACCTGATTAGAAACATTGCTGATGTTTAGGAAGATGTAGCATGGAGACCTTTGAGGACTTTCCTCTAATTCAGAGAAGTCCAAGATCAAGGTGTCAGCAGATTCAGTATCGGTTGAGAGCCTGTTTCCTGTTTCAGAGGAGCACTCTTTGTGCTGTGTCTTTACATCGCTCAAGAGGGGAAGGAGCTGCCTGGGGCCTCTTTAGTTAAGTGACATGTGACATGTGTCTGACTCTTTGTGGCCGCATGTATTACAGTCCTCAAGGCTTCTCTGTCCATGGGATTCCTCAAGCAAGAATTCTGGAGTGGGTTGCAAGTTCTTTCTCCATGGGATCTTCCTGACCTAGGGATCAAACTCATGTCTCTTGCATCTCCTGCGTTGGCAGGTGGTTTTTTTTTTTTTAACCACTTCACCATCTTTAATTAGGTACCAATTCCGTTCACCTTCATGACCTAGTAACCTCCCAAGAACCCCAGGTCCAAATAGCATCATCTTGGAGACTAAGTTTTAACACATGATTTTTTGGGGACACATTCAGTCCATTGAAAATGGATGGTATTACACACACCTGTGTGTTTACTGGATATCTAGCACATATGTATCTATTAGTTTAGTCAGGGCTGCCATAACAAAATGTTATGACTAAGTGTCTTAAATAAATGCAATTAATTTCTTACAGTTCTGGAGCATGTGAAGTTCATGGTCTGGGTTTTCATACTGTCTAGTTGTGGGGAGAGCTCTCTCGTCTGGCGTATGGTGCTCTGCCTGCTCTCTGTGTCCTCACATGGACAGAGAGAGAGCAAGCTTCCTGGTCTCTAATTAGGAACATTAATTGCATCATGACGGCCCCACTCTCATGACCTCTGCTGCCGCTGCTGCTAAGTTGCTTCAGTCGTGTCTGACTCTGTGCGACCCCAGAGACGGCAGCCCACCAGGCTCCCCTGTCCCTGGGAATCTCCAGGCAAGAACACTGGAGTGGGTTGCCATTTCCTTCTCCAATGCATGAAAGTGAAAAGTCAAAGTGAAGTCTCTCAGTCGTGTCTGACTCTTCACGACCCCATGGACTACAGCCTACCAGCCTCCTGCATCCATGGGATTTTCCAGGCAAGAGTACTGGAGTGGGGTGCCATCGCCTTCACTGACTCTCATGACCTCATCTAAGCCTAATTACCTCTCAAAGGTCCATCTCCAAATGCCTTGCCTTGGAGATTAGGGCTTTAGCATATGAATTTAGATCTGTAGCTATATGACTCTGTGTGTGTGTGTGTGTGTGTGTGTGTGTATGTGTAGATACACACATAAATGTTACCCTATGCCTGAGGTCAGGGGCAGCAGCAGGGAGAAGAGACCCCAAACCCAAGGTCAGGGGTGGCGGCTGATAGGNCCATCTCCAAATGCCTTGCCTTGGAGATTAGGGCTTTAGCATATGAATTTAGATCTGTAGCTATATGACTCTGTGTGTGTGTGTGTGTGTGTGTGTGTGTGTGTGTGTGTGTGTGTATGTGTAGATACACACATAAATGTTACCCTATGCCTGAGGTCAGGGGCAGCAGCAGGGAGAAGAGACCCCAAACCCAAGGTCAGGGGTGGCGGCTGATAGGAGCAACCCCACGTCCAAGGAGCAGTGGCTGCATGGGCACAGGAGGGCCAAGAGGAGCTACTCCACGTTCAAGGTCAGGATGGGGGGCAATAAGGAGCCACCCCTCGTCCAAGGTAAGGAGCAGCAGCTGCACTTTGCTGGAGTGGCCATGAAGAGATACCCCATGTCCAAAGTAAGAGAAACCCAAATAAGATGGTAGGTGTTGTGAGAGGGCATCAGAGGGCAGTCACATTAAAACATAATCAAAGAAAACTAGTCAATTTAATCACACTAGGACCACAGAATTGTCTAACTCAATGAAACTAAGCCATGCCATGTGGGGCCACCCAAGATGGCAGGGTCATGGTGGAGAGGTCTGACAGAATGTGGTCCATTGGAGAATGGAATGGAAAACCAATTCAGTATTCTTGCTTTGAGAACAGTATGAAAATGCAAAACGGTAGGATACTGAAAGAGGAACTCCCTAGGTCGGTAGGTACCCAATATGCTACTGGAGATCAGTGGAGAAATAACTCCAGAAAGAATGAAAGGATGCAGCCAAAGTAAATACAATACACAGCTGTGGATGTGACTGGTGATAGAAGCAAGGTCCGATGCTGTAAGAGCAATATTGCATAGGAACCTAGAATGTTAGGTCCATGAATCAAGGCAAATTGGAAGTGGTCAAACAGGAGATGGCAAGAGTGAACGACAACATTCTAGGAATCAGCGAACTAAACTGGACTGGAATGGGTGAAATTAATTCAGATGACCATTATATCTACTATTGTGAGCAGGAATCCCTTAGAAGAAATGGAGTAACCATCATGGTCAACAAAAGAGTCCGAAATGCAGTACTTGGATGCAATCTCAAAAATAACAGAATGATCTCTGTTTGTTTCCAAGGCAAACCACTCAAAAATCACGGTAATCCAAGCCTATGCCCCAACCAGTAATGCTGAAGAAGCTGAAGTTGAATGGTTCTATGAAGACCTACATGACCGTTTAGAGCTAACACCCCCAAAAGACGTCCTTTTCATTGGAGGGGACAGGAATACAAAAGTAGGAAGTCAAGAACATCTGGAGTAAAAAGCAAATCTGGCCTTGGAGTACAGAATGAAGCAGAGCAAAGGCTAATAGAGTTTTGCCAAGATAATCACCTGGTCATAGCAAACACCCTCTTCCAACAATACAAGAGAAGACTCTACACATGGACATCAACAGATGGTCAATGCCAAAATCAGATTGATTATATGATTTGTAGCCAAAGATGGAGAAGCTCTATACAGTCAGAAAAACAAGACCGGGAGCTGACTGTGGCTCAGATCATGAACACCTTATTGCCAAATTCAGACCTAAACTGAAGAAAGTAGGGGAAACCACTAGACCATTCAGGTATGACCTAAATCAAATCCCTTATGATTATACAGTGGAAGTGAGAAATAGATTTAAGGGCCTAGATCTGATAGATAGAGTGCCTGATGAACTATGGAATGAGGTTCGTGACATTGTACATGAGACAGGGATCAAGACCATACCATGGAAAAGAAATGCAAAAAAGCAAAATGGCTGTCTGGGGAGGCCTTACAAATAGCTATGAAAAGAAGAGAAGCAAAGGAGAAAAGGAAAGATATAAGCATCTGAGTGCAGAGTTCCAAATAATAACAAGAAGAGATAAGAAAACATTCCTCATTGATCAATGCAAAGAAATAGAGGAAAACAACAGAATGGGAAAGACTAGAGATCTATTCAAGAATAGAAATACCAAGGGAATTTTTCATGCAAAGACGGGCTCAAAAAAGGACCAAAATGGTATGGACCTAACAGAAGCAGAAGATATTAAGAAGAGGTGGCAAGAATACACAGAAGAACTGTACAGAAAAGATCTTCATGGACCAGATAATCACAATGGTGTGATCACTCACTTGGAGCCAGATGTCCTTGTATATGAAATCAAGTGGGCCTTAGAAAGCATCACTACAAACAAAGCTAGTGGAAGTGATGGAATTCCAGTAAAGCTATTTCAAATCCTGAAAGACGATGCTGTGAAAGTGCTACACTCAATATGTCAGCAAATTTGGAAAACTCAGCAGTGGCCACAGGACTGGAAAAGGTCAGTTTTCATTCCAATCCCCAAAAAAGGCAATGTCAAAGAATGCTCAGACTACCACACAATTGCACTCTTCTGACTTGCTAGTAAAGTAATGCTCAAAATTCTCCAAGCCAGCCTTCTGCAATTTGTGAACCATGAACTTCCAGATGTTCAAGCTGGCTTTAGAAAAGGCAGAGGAACCACAGATCAAATTGCCAACATCCATTGGATCATCAAAAAAGCAAGAAGTCCCAGAAAAAAGCATCTATTTCTGCTTCATTGACTATGCCAAAGCCTTTGACTGTGTGGATCACAGTAAACCGTGGAAAATTCTTCAAGAGATGGGAATACCAGACCATCTGATCTGCCTCTTGAGAAACCTGTATGCAGGTCAGGAAGCAACAGTTAGAACTGGATATGGAAAAACAGACTGGTTCCAAATAGGAAAAAGAGTACGTCAAGGCTGTATATTGTCACCATGCTTATTTAACTTATATGCAGAGTACATCATGAGAAACGCTGGGCTGGAAGAAGCACAAGCTGGAATCAAGATGCTGGGAGAAACATCAATAACCTGAGATAGATATGCAGATGACACCACCCTTATGGCAGAAAGTGAAGAGGAACTAAGAAGCTTCTTTATGAAAGTGAAAGAGGAGAGTGAAAAAGTTGACTTAAAGCTCAACATTCAGAAAACTAAGATCATGGCATCTGTTCCCATCACTTCATGGCAAATAGATGGAGAAACAGTGGAAACAGTGTCAGACTTTATTTTTCTGGGCTCCAAAATCACCGCAGATGGTGATTGCAGCCTTGAAATTAAAAGACACTTACTCCTTGGAAGGACAGTTATGACCAACCTTGATAGCATATTCAAAAGCAGAGACATTACTTTGCCAAGAAAGGTCCATCTAGTCAAGGCTATGCTTTTGAACTGTGGTGTTGGAGAAGACTCTTGAGAGTCCCTTGGACTGCAAGGAGATCCAACCAGTCCATTCTAAAGGAAAGCAGTCCTGGGTGTTCTTTGGAAGGACTGATGCTAGAGCTGAAACTCCAATGCTTGGGCCACCTCATGTGATGAGCTGACTCATTGGAAAAGACTCTGATGCTGGGAGGGATTGGGGGCAGGAGGAAAAGGGGGCAACAGTGGATAAGATGGTTGGATGGCATCACCACCTCAATGGACATGAGTTTGTGCAAGCTCCGGGAGTTGGTGATGGACAGCGATGCCTGGCGTGCTGCATTTCATGGGGTCACAAATTGTTGGACACCGCTGAGCGACTGAACTGAACTGATATATCACATATGTGCATATATAATGCAAATTTTAATTGTGTCCCATCTTCAAACTTGGCCTGAACATCACTAATTTAGAATAGAAATTATCTCCTCCAGTAGATAGAGGGGAAAATGCATTCTTTTAGGCTTTAATTTCTTCTTAATTGTAACAGTGATATTTTCAGACAACTGATTTTGTTTGTTGTTTATTACCTTCTGGATTTAGGTCTACGGTAGCATCGCTTTGGTGGTCCCAGGTGGTGGAGTATTAAAGAATCCACCTCAGAGATGCAGGTTGGACCCCTGAGTGGGTAAGATTCTCTGAAGGAGAAAATGGCAACCCAATCCAGTATTCTTGCCTGGAGAATCCCATGGACAGAGGAACCTGATGGGCTACAGTCCACAGAGTTGTAAAAAGTCAGATACAACTGAGAGCGCACACATATACACACACTATAACTTTGGGCTGAGGAAGTTAAACTACTTCTGTCAACTTATTTTATAAGTGGAAAAAGTTAGAAGTAAGCTGTGTTTCCTTGTGTGTGTGTGTGAAATTTTCTTTCTTTCAAAGCCTTTTGAATTATGGTAGTTTGCTTAAAATGACCTTTCCATTTTCTCAAAGACAGAAACATTTTTCATGGTTACTAGGGTGATAGTAAAAACTAGAGGAAGAAAATTCTGGCTTGATTTCTGTTAGAATAAAGGGTGTTTCAGGTTGGAAAGGAAATTAAGAAAGCACTTTTTCTGTGCTGCAATCAAATTAGGTTCATGTTCAAAACTACAGTCCTTTCTTAACTGTTTCTGGAATGTAGTTATATAGGAATGACTTCATATAAATTATTTTCCTTACATCTAGACTATTCATTGTTTTCCTTTTTAAAGTATTTCAGACTTCACTTCTAGATGCAGGGTTTCATCAGGGTGATGAAGACACTGCCTGTCTTATGTAGTCTGAAATGTGAATGATGAGCTCCAATAAATACATCCATGGCTCCAGCAGGCTTGGGAGTATGTTGGCTGCTTCCCTGCGGTATCTCCCAGCAATTTTCTAGCCGCACTATCTCAGTGAAGTCAGACCCCTCTTCCAAGTGTGGGTTACATGTGTATCAGCAGACTTGTTAAAGCTCAGAGAGAGGTGACAGCTGCCAACCCTGCTAAGTATAGATTTCGTTTTCATTACCAGTAGGCAAACTGCTCCGTGGGTCTCTTATTAAGGCCAGTCTGATTCAATAGCCTGAAACCTCCTTGAAACCAGTCTGCTTTCTCGCTTTTTAAAATTTCAATTGTTTATTAACCAGGTAAATGCCATAAGCAGACTTTTGTCCAGGGAAAGATACCAGACTTTCATCTTGATATTTCACATGTAATAATTCCAGGACATTTTCAAATTGAAATTGTGCTCTAATAATTGTTTTTGGATTTTTCTGGATTATTTAGCTCATTTATGGATTAATTCCTAATCATTCAGAAACATTAAAAGAAATTGCAAGTGGATGCTTCCCCAATCTATTTCCTTTCTTAATACATTATTTCTGGTTTGATATTCTTAAGTCCCATAGCCTTTTATCACAAAAGAGATTCTCTTCTACTCCTAAAATCTTTTTTTTTTTTTTTTTTTTTTGAGACTAAGATTTAATAGGGGCAAGGGGAAGCTCAGAGTTTGGAAAGTCTTTGGGCAATAGCATGGAAACAAGATGGAAAACAGAAGGACACATGGAGAAGAGGAAAATGCAGAATGCAGAGCTTATTATGATAATTTTTATTATGTAAATATGACACTCAAGTTCTTTTCNTTTTTTTTTTTTTCTTTTTTGAGACTAAGATTTAATAGGGGCAAGGGGAAGCTCAGAGTTTGGAAAGTCTTTGGGCAATAGCATGGAAACAAGATGGAAAACAGAAGGACACATGGAGAAGAGGAAAATGCAGAATGCAGAGCTTATTATGATAATTTTTATTATGTAAATATGACACTCAAGTTCTTTTCGACTTAAATTTAGTTTCCCTTTCCTTCATATCAGCATAAGAGATGAGATTCAGCTCATCAGTGAATGAAAGAATTTGCTGTGAGGAAAGGAGAGAGAGGAATTAAGAAAGAAATTAAAAAAATTTTTTTTCATTCAGTTCTGTCACTTAAATTGAAGTACTTTTAAACATCTCTATAGATAGAAATGTCTTCTTATTCTTAAAGCCAGCCGTGCTCTGACTACAATAAATGCCTCAAGAAATATAAGAAACCTTCTTCTAATTACTAAGAGAAACTCTTCCACCTTGTCTTACTGACAAAGAGAAAATGTTGAGTCTTAGGGCGTTTTATAGTTCCAATCTATTGTTTATTTTATTTTATTTTTTTTCTGAAGTAATTCTAAAAACTGTAGTGGTTCAACCTAGGCTTTGCTGCCCTTCATTTTATCATGCGTTGCATATATTTTGGGGCTTCCCCAAATGGCTCAGTGGGTAAAGAATCTGCCTGCAATGCAAGAGACACAGGAGATGTGTATTCAATCCCTGGATCAGGTAAGCCACTGGAGGAGGAAAACAGCAAGCCCACTCTAATATTCTTGCTTGAAAAATCCCATCAACAGAGGAGCCTGATGGGCTATAGTCCAAAGGGTCACAAAGAATCAAAAATAACTGCACAACATGACACATTTTTAAAGCACTTAGGAAAAAAGGAGGATTCTAGGTATGTGGTGAGGAGAACTAGACTTCATGTAGAGAAATAACATTAATTTAGTGTTACAGAGCACATATTTTAGAATAAGACAAAACTGGAATCAAATTACTCACTAATTCCTCATAATCTTGGAAAGAGAACTTAAATATTATTGATACTTAATAGTGATGCTGAAAATTAAAAAAAAAAAAAAATGCCATGTAAAACTGTTGCTATTGTATAGTCGCCAAGTTGTGTCTGACTCTTAAGACATCATGGACTATAGCCAGCCAGTCTCCTCTGTCCGTGGAATTTCCCAGGCAAGATTACTGGAGTGATTGCCATTTCCTTCAGAGGATCTTTCTGACCCAGGGATTGAACCCAAGTCTGAATTGACAGGTGAATTATTTACCACTAAGCAGGGAAGCATAATACTGTGATGGTGGTGGTTTGATCACTAAGTCATGTCTGATTCTTGCAACCCCATGGACTCTGGCCTGCCAGACTCCTCTGTTCATGGGATTCTCAATAACGCTGGAGTGGGTTGCCATTTCCTTCTCCAATACAATACTGTGACAAACACTAACTAAGATAATTTCACTAATACTGAATTTTAGCTTCAACTTTAACCACCAATTCCAGTTATTGTCATGATTTTAGGTACATTTTTTCCTCAAGCTCCCAGCTCATTTGAAATATGACATTTTGTAGATGTGATGCAGGAGAGAAAATTTATATATAAGGAGCTGTTTAAATTGAAATGTTTATTCTACTTGATTTTGACTGAAAGAAAAAAAGGTTATTTTAAAGGAGTTGAATGTTTTATTTTTCCTAAAGAATGACATAAAGTGAAAAATTACACTTCGTTCTACCTTTGAATCTTTCAGCATCCCTGCCCCTCTGAACTCACATTGATTGTTTTTACAGCTACAGTCACAATGCAGTGTGACTCAGGTAAATACAGATTATTTGCAATAGTCATATTCAAGAAGAGTTCTGAGAGTAGGCATCAGCTTTTCCACTAAATTTTGGATACTTTCACGTTCATAAGTTTTTAATAGATAATATTATGGTAACATTCTTATCTGGAATATCCCAATGACAGAGTGGCCTGGCAGGCTACAGTCCATGGGGTCACAAAAGAGTTGGATACAAGTTAGTCACTAAACAACAACAATCAAGTAGCATCTTCGCAAATTATTAACCAACATCCCCTAGTTATGCCTTCATTTTCTTAGGTTTCATTTCAGATAATACCTTTTTCTGTACTTGGGTAATATGAAAGCACATTTATGCTCCCATATTTACTAAGCATATCCCGTATTTTGAGAACTTTCAGTTGGGGGTGCTATATTAATTTCCACCAATTAGATTCTTTTTTGAGCACAGAGAAGTTCTCAGGGTTAGGTGAACATTCTTTAATTAAAATTGTAAAATAGTTTGAAGAGTGAAATTTTACAATAAGAAAATCTGTTTATACTAGGAATGCTGTGCTGTGCTAAGTCATTTAGTCAGGTCTGCCTCTGTGACCATTTGGACTGTAGCCCATGAAGCTCCTCCATCCATGGGATTTTCCAGGGGAGAATACTGGGGTGGGCTATCATGGCCTCCTCTAGGGGGTCTTCCAAACCCGGGGATCCCACTTGAGTCTCTTAAGTCTCCTGTATTGACAGGCGGGTTCTTTACCATTAGTTCCACCTGTGTAGCCCCATATTATGGATATCTGGCAATCCACTCCAATAGCCTTGCCTGGAAAATCCCATGGACGGAGGAGCCTGATAGGCTACAGTCCATGGGGTCGCAAAGAGTCGGACACGACTGAGCGACTTCACTTCACTTCACTTCACAGTCAAAGAAAGTGTTAGAGTCATAGGATAAAAATTATGTCACGCTGAAAAGATGTTAGCAAGACAGGGATGTCAGGTTCCCAGTGCAATTTGAGGAATTTTTTCAGAAAAGAACACACTCTTATAGAATAACTTGAGGACAGAAGGGACAAAGTAAATTTATTTTACAGTTTTTTTTCTTTTCACTTGTCATGTATCATTGACAGTTTAAATGTATCTTTACACAGTAAAAGGATGAAGGATAATTCAATATATGTAGTGGAGTTATAAAATATTTTAAGATATTAACAGTTCAGAGAACTCATTCAAACAACAGGATCCACAAAATAGTAAATAACATAAAGAAATAATATTGTTTGAAACGTGATGAAATGTTTTATTAGTTTAAAATTAAATTCCATTTAAATTAAATATCCTTTTTATTTCTTCGTCCCCCCCACACCCCGCCCCAC
>SJYX01006974.1:445701-461272 GCA_006410675.1 Oreotragus oreotragus
TCGTCCCCCCCACACCCCGCCCCACCCTTTGGCATCTGAAAAATCTCTCTGTGATTGGATTACAAAGTTCAAGGAAGTCCAGGAAAGGAGCATTAAAAAGTAGCTAAGTAAAAGCCTGTTGAATTTTTGAAAAGTTGCAAGATACATGAAACAAAAATAGCTAGTCAAATACTCTTTAAAAGTATTAAGATCATAAAACATGAGGAAAGGTTGAGGATCTGGTATTGTTTGATTTATTTCCAATTTTTAAATGATCATTCCTTCAATAAACCTATCACAAGGTGTCCTTTTTTTATGGGGCTGTATTTGACTTACTAATTTTTTGTTCAGGATGTTTGCATTTGCAGTCATAAGTATATTTCTTTGTCACTTTTTTATATCTACATCATATAATATTGTATATCTAAATACAGGTTCTCCTCCTACCTGTATTGACATGTTGCTTGGCTTCAGAAAATGAATGGGAAGGTATTCCCTTCTTGTTTCTGAAAGGACATTGTACACTGTTAGTATTACTTCTTCCACAATATTACAGAGAACTTACCTGTGAAAATGGTAGAGTTTTCTATATGAAGAGTTTTTAACTATTATTTCAATCTCTTGGGAAACATAAGGCTATTTATAAGGCTATGTCTCTTTTATTAATATATCCTTTGGGATTAGCTTTGATAAATTGTATTTTTCAGGAATTTTTTAATATGATCTTATTTGTCCCATTTAACTGCAAAATAGCTCTTCACCAACCTGGACACTCTCTGAACCCCATGTGTGTGTGTATTCAGTCACTCAGTCGTGTCTGAATCTGTGACTCCATGGACTGCAGCATGCCAAGCTTCCCTATCCATCACCAACTCTCGGAGTTTACTCAGATTCACGGCCATTGAGTGGGTGATGCCATGTCATCCTCTGTCATCTCCTTCTTCTCATGCCTTCAATCCCTCCCAGCATCAGGGTCTTTTCAAATGAGTCAACTCTTCATACCAGGTGGCTAAAGTATTGGAGTTTGAGCTTCAACATCAGTTCTTCCAATGAATATTTACAACTGATTTCCTTTAGGATGGACTGGTTGGATCTCCTTGCAGTCCAAGGGACTCTCAAGAGTCTTTTCCAACACCACAGGTCAAAAGAATAAATTTTTCAGTGGTCAGCTTTCCTTGTAGTCCAACTCTCACATCCATACATGACTACTGGAAAAATCATAACTTTGACTAGATGGACCTTTGTTGGCAAAGCAATGTCTCTGCTTTTTAATATGCTGTCTAGGTTGGTCATAATTTTCCTTCCAAGGAGTAAGCGTCTTTTAATTTCATGGCTGCAGTCACCATCTGAAGTGATTTTGTAGCCCCCCAAAATAAAGTCTCTCACTGTTTCCACTGTTTCCCCATCTAGTTGTCATGAGGTAATGGGACCAGATGCCATTAACTTAGTTTTCTGAATTTTGAGTTTTAAGTCAACTTTTTCACTAACCTCTTTCACTTTCATCAAGAGGCTCTTTACTTCTTCATTTTCTGTCATAAGGTTGATGTCATCTGCACATCTGAGGTTATTGATATTTCTCCCAGCAATTTTGATTCCAGCTTGTGCTTCATCCAGCCCAACATATTTCATAATGTACTCTGTATATAAGTTAAATAAACAGGGTGACAATATACAGCTTTAACATACTCCTTTTCCTATTTGGAACCAGTGTGTTGTTCCATGTCCAGTTCTCACTGTTCCTTCTTGACCTGCATACAGATTTCTCAGGTTAGGTGTCTGGTATTCCTACCTCTTTATTTTTTGATTCCAGCTTGTGCTTCATCCAACCCAACATATTTCATAATGTACTCTGTATATAAGTTAAATAAACAGGGTGACAATATACAGCTTTAACATACTCCTTTTCCTATTTGGAACCAGTGTGTTGTTCCATGTCCAGTTCTCACTGTTCCTTCTTGACCTGCATACAGATTTCTCAGGTTAGGTGTCTGGTATTCCTACCTCTTTATTCATTTTCCACAGTTTGTTGTGATCCACAAAGTCAAAAGCTTTGGCATGGTCAATAAAGTAGAAGTAGATATTTTTTTTCTGGAATTCTCTTGCTTTTTCACTGATCCAGTGGATGTTGGCAATTTGCTCTCTGGTTCCTCTGCCTTTTCTAAATCCAGCTTGAGTGACTGGATGTTCATGGTTCATGAACTGTTGAAGCCTGGCTTGGAGAATTTTGAGCATTACTTAACTAGCATGTGATATGAGTGCAATTGTGTGGTAGTCTGAGCATCGTTTTGCGTTACCTTTTTCAGGATTGGAATGAAAGCTGACCTTTTCCAATCCTGTGGCCACTGCTGAGTTTTCCAAATTTGCTGACATATTGAGTGCACCACTTTCACAGCATCATCTTTTAGGATTTGTAATAGCTCAGCTGGAATTCCATCACCTCCACTAGCTTTTCATAGTGATGCTTCTTAAGGACCACTTGACTTTGCACTCCAGGATGTCTCGCTCTAGGTGAGTGATCACACCATCATGATTATCTGGTCTTGAAGATGTTTTTCGTATAGTTCTTCTGTGTATTCTTGCCACCTCTTCTTAGTATCTTCTGCTTCTGTTAGGTGCATACCATTTCTGTCCTGTATCAAGTCCATCTTTGCGTGAAATGTTCCCTTTGTATCTCTAATTTTCTTGAAGAGATCATTAGTCTTTCCCATTTATTGTTTTCCTCTATTACTTTGCATTGATCACTGAGGAAGGCTTTCTTATCTCTCCTTGCTATTCTTTGGAACTCTGCATTCAAATGGGTATATCTTTCCTTTTCTCCTTTGCCTTTCACTTTTCTTTCTTTCTTTTTTTTCCAATTTATTCTCTTTCTTAAGTGTTTCAGCTGTGGTCATATGTAACATCTTTTAGTTGGCTCCTGCGCCCTTTGACATTTCCCCACAATTTTTAAAAGCACTTCCTTACTTTTTTTTGCATTGCAGGTACTCCTGGCTCATTTTGTATATTGCCTGTCTCAGTCCTGAAGTCGGTCATTTCTCCAAAGAACCCTAGATTTTTGTTGTTTACTTTGTTTTTCTTTTATTGGAAAAAACTGTTAGACTTGGAGATCTGGATACCGGGTGTGTTAGTTCCTGCTGCACTGTTATTTGTCTACATCATGTTACAATAAGGAAGTATGTGTGCACATCTATATCTATGTATGTATACATGTCTCTAAGTATGTCTGGATGTAACTATTTGCATCTATTTAGTGCTACATGTGAGTTTATTCTTATGGCTACAACTTTTCTCTCTATTCTATTATATGAATCATTCTAACTTCCTTATCTTGCTTATTTATAAATTCATACCCCACCATTGTAAAAACATGGTTCCCACTATCCATTATATATATTTACTTAATTTTTAAAATTTCACTATATATCTATATCAGTATTAGAATTATTAGCTTATGGTTTTCCAGTGGTCATGTATGGATGTGAAAGTTGGACTCTGAAGAAAGCTGAGCACTGAAGAATTGATGCTTTTGAACTGTGCTGTTGGAGAAGACTCTTGAGAGTCCCTTGGACTGCAAGGAGATCCAACCAGTCCATTCTAAAGGAGATCAGCCCTGGGATTTCTTTGGAAGGAATGATGCTGCAGCTGAAACTCCAATACTTTGGCCACCTCATGTGAAGAGTTGACTCATTGGAAAAGACTCTGATGCTGGGAGGGATTGGAGGCAGGAGGAGAAGGGGACGACAGAGGATGAGATGGCTGGATGGCATCACTGCCTCGATGGACATGAGTTTGGGTGAACTCCGGGAGTTGGTGATGGACAGGGAGGCCGGGCGTGCTGCAATTCATGGGGTCACATAGAGTCAGACTCGAATGAGCGGTTGAACTGAACTGAACTGAACTGAACCACAAAACAGGGGCTTCCTTGATAGCTCAGTTGGTAAAGAATCTTCCTGCAATGTAGGAGACTCCAGTTCGATTCCTGGATCAGGAAGACCTGCTGGAGAAGGGATAGGCTACCCACTCTATTATTCTTGGGTTCCCCTTGTGGCTCAGCTGATAAATAGTCCACCTGCAATGCAGGAGACTTGGGTTCAATCCCTGGGTTGGGAGTACCCCCTGGAGAAGGGAAAGGCTACCCACTCCAGTATTCTGGCCTGGAGAATTCCATGGACTGTATAGTCCATGGGGTCTCAAAAAGTCAGAAACGACTGAGAGACTTTCACTTTGCCACAAAACAGATTTCATATATATGTGTTAATATATGATATCTGTTTTTCTCTTTCTGACTTACTTGACACTATGTAACAGACTCTAGGTCCATCCACATCTCTGCAAATGACCCAGTTCCATTCCATTTTATAGTTGAGTAATATTCCGTTGTATATATGTACCACATCTTCTTTATCCATTATTCTGTTGATGGACATTTAGGTTGCTCTCTTTTTCTACTGCTCTCTTTTTCTATTATCTGGTTTAACTGAACGTTTTATATGCTTACATTTTATATTCTCTCTTGTATGTCAGGTGTGCATTTCCAGTTTTATTTTGTTGTGTTTTAGTGGTCACCTTAGGGTTTATAATAATGCATATTGAAATAATATATATCTATCTCAAATAACTCTGTTCCACCCCTTCTGTGGTGCAGTTTTCTTATAACAGAGTTAAACATATTGCCATTTGTTAAACTGATTAAGAAAAGAAAGAAATACTGTACTATATCCATTGTTCTCCATTTCCTTATGTAGATGCCTGCTTCTGTCATGTGTGTGTGTGTGTGTATATATATATATATATATATATATTTCCTTAGTGAATAACATCTTTTAACAATTTTTATACAGCAGATCTTATGATGAATTCCCTCATATTTAGATTTTCTGATTAAAGTGATTGTTATTTTTGAAAAATAATTCCATCTGCTATAGAATTATGCATCAGTGTTTTAAATTTCAGTATTTTAAATATTTAACTCAGTTGTCTTCTTCCTTTCATGCTTTCCAATAAGAAGTCTCCCATGTGATTCTAATAATTGCTCTTTTAAAATTAAAGTAGGTTTTTCCTTTGGCCTCCTTTATGTATTTATTTGTGTTAGTTTTCTACAGTTTTAATATGGCATGCCTCAGTGTAGCTTTGGTGGTGCTATTTATTCTGTTGTCCTCTGAACTTTCTGGGTTTGTGGTTGGTGGCCTCCTTAATGTGGGAACTTCTTGACCATAAGTGATTTAAACATTTCTTCTATTAATTTCTCTTTTACTCTTCCTAATATTACAAATACACTTATGTATGCTTCTTGAAGTTGCAGTGAAAATCATCATTTTGTTTGCAGAGAGTTACTTCCTGGACTGTATTGCATGTATGTCAGTTTTGGCACATTATTGACTGGAGATGTATTAACACCACATGCATTAGTTACTGCAAAAATCGCCCAGTCAATAATGTGTTAAATGTGAGTTAATTGCCACAAAGATTTTTTATAAATGATTATTTTTCTATATAAGCACCCCATAGTATATCATATGCTTTGAACCTGTGATTTTGTGATATATTGTGGGCTTATTTTTCAGAAATGGCAGTTGAGAAAGAAAACTTTAACAGACAAATCAATAAAATGAGATAAAATTAAACAAAGAGATATTGAACATTTTAAATTTTGTCAGTTGTTTATAGACACTTGGAATATCAAGCACCCCTCCTATGATATGCAGTATTTTAGAGCCAGTTGTCAACCTCTGAAACTCTGTCTAGCAATTATGAGATGTCATCCTAAAAAGGATTTCTTGGGTTCTATTCCTGAGTAGGGAAGATCACCCGGAGAAGGAAATGGCAACCTACTCCAATATTCTTGCCTGGAGAATCCCAAGGACAGAAAAGGAACCTGGAAGGCCACAAGAGTGGGGTCCATCAGGTCACAAGAGTTGGACACAATTTAGCAGATGCTGTTGTCTCATTCCTATTAAATGTTTTTAAAAATACCATCCAGTTTTACATATATGTACATCTTTTCTGTACAAAGCATGTGTGTAGTGTTAGTCGTTCAGTCATGTCCAACTCTTTGCAACCACATTGACTGTATCCGGTCAAGCTCCTCTGTTCAGGGAACTCTCCAGGTAAGAATAGTGGAGTGGGTTGCCATTTCCTTCTCCAGGGGATCATCCCAACCCAGGGATCAAACCCAGGTCTTCTGCATTGCAGGCGGATTCTTTACCATCTAAGCCACCAGGGAAGTTCACAAAGTGTGTGTAACCATCTTCATAGAATTGTAACTGATTTATGAATGATTATTTAGAAATAGTAGGTTTATTTTTCTTCACTTGAAACAATCAGAATGTGAATATAACTGTGGGGTGCACGTTGATTTTTTGTTTAAGATTCTGCTTTTGAACTTTTTGTAATATTCTTTATGCATGGAAATTGCTGGTATGATCATTGTATCATTTTTAAAGGTTTTTCTTAGATTTAAAACTACAGCTGTTGTTGGTAGAACCTGATAGTCTGAAATTCTAGTTTTTCTTCCTTACAATCAGACTATAGCCATAGACCAGAAATACCCAGTTTATCATTGGTTGCCGTGACCAGAACTCTGATGCTCATGTTCTGATTTCCCCACAGGACTACACAATTGGAAATTGTGTTTTGGGATGGCCTTTTTATTTCTTTACACATAATACTCATGCTAGACCTGCTTCAGCTCACCTTTCAAATTCTGCTTCTTGATCCTCAGCCCAGTGGCTACAGCTTCATTTTGTTATGTTTAAGCCATGGTGACCATCATATTTTAGTCCTGCATGTGGTCATCCCGGTCCCATCCCCACCCCACTCTGGTGTCAAAGGGGACAATTAGCTTGATTCAGAGAGAATACAACATGGCTATTAAATTTTCTTTTCATTAAAAAGAAACTGTTCTATTTCCAAGAACAAGAGAAACTCTAAACAAGGAGACTCACAAAAGAGTGCCTGCTATATTGGACGCTATCCTAGGGAACTGCTAAAATTTGAAGGGAAAGCCATCGGGTTACAATACAAGAAGACACAGCAGAAAATAATGGCATCAAGGAATGCTTTGGATCAGTGATAAACAGAAAGAGCTGAGCACAGATGATTTATCAGTCAAAGCGAAGTGTCTGTGTGTGTGTGTGAGAAAATCAGAGAGAGGGAAACAGAGAAGGAGAGAGGCAGGGAGGGAGACAGAGAGAAACAGATTGATAGAGAAAGAGAAGCAGAGATCCAAACACTACAAAAAATAGTGCAATGAGCATTCCCACTCCTGGGCATACACCCAAAGAAAACCATAAATCAAAAAGATACATTCACCCCCATGTTCACAACAGCACACTTTACAGTAACCGAGAATGGAAACAACCAAAATATCCATCAACAGAGCACTGGATAAAGAAGATATGGTACGTATATACAGTGGAATATATACTCAGCCATAAAAGGGGGCAAAATTGGGTCATATGTAGAAGTGTGGATGGACATAGAGACTGTCATACAAAACAAATATCATATAAACACATGTATGTGGAACCTGCAAAAAAAACTAGTACAGATAATGGTATTTTACAAAGCAGAAGTAAAGACAGAGACCTAGAGAACAAATGTATGGATACCAAGGGGAGAAGGTGTGTGGGATTAATTGGGAGATTGGGATTGACATGTATATACTGTTGATACTATATATAAAAAGACAAATAATGAGAACCTACTGTATAGCTCTAGAGAAGGAAATGGCAACCCACTCCAGTACTCTTGCCTGGAAAATCCCACGGACAGAGGAGCCTGGCAGGCTACAGTCCATGAGGTCTCAAGAGTCAGACATGACTTAGTGACTAAACCACCACTGTATATCTCAGGAAACACAGTGCTCTATGGTGACTTCAATGAAAAGGGAATCCAGAAAAGAGAGGATATTTGTATATGTATAGCTGACTCACTTTGTTGTACAGTAGAAACTTCCCCAGTGGCTCAGTAGTAAAAGAATCTACTTGCAATGCAGGAGACGACTGAGTCAGTCCCTGGGTCAGAAGATATCCTGGAGTAGGAAATATCAACCCACACCAGTATGCTTGCTGGGAAAATTCCATGGACAGAGGAGCTTTGCAGGCTACTATTCATGAGTCTACAAAGAACTGGACATGACTGAAGCAAATGAGCATGCAGGCACAGCAGAAACTAACACAGCATTGTTAAGAAAATATACTTAATACAACTTTTTCTAAATAAAGAAAATAAAAATAAAAGGAGCTCATCTGTGGATATTTTTTAAAAGGCCATGCTATAGAGTAAGGTCTAAGTTCAGGAAATCATAGTTTGAAAGAACCAAGAATACCATTTAGAAAAGTTAATCTGTAATTTTGCCTGCTTTGAGGCTTTTGGAGACATTATTGTCAAGAGAACAAGGGAATAAGGCTACAGGAGAGGTAGTATTCCCTGCCATATGCTACTAGTGTCACCTGGGAAGCATAATATAATATATAAATATTAATTATTTGGTATATTAATTATTATGGGTGTCCCAGGAGGCTCAGTGGTAAAGAATTTGCCTGTCTACGCAGGAGATACAGATTCAGTCCCTAGGTGGGGAAGATCCCTGGACAAGGAGGTGGCAACTCACTCCAATATTCTTGCCTAGAGAATTCCATGGACAGAGGAGCCTGGTGGGCTGCAGTCTATGGGATCACAAAAATGACAGGCATGATTTAGTGACTAAACAACAACAATATTAATTATTATAGGAAAACAATATATCCTGCTTATATATTATCCGTAAGAATGAATGATTGGAATTTTTTTAAAATTTAAGCCTGATGTAGTTCAAATATTTCAAATAATAATCATTCTAAAATTCAAGTATAGATTTTCTCAAAAATCTCCTTTACATGTTCTGCCTTTTCTCCTTGTTTATCCCCTCTGTGTGTCTCATGGGCTACTGGTAAGCTAAAAGGAAATTCGTTATGATGTTTTAAAATTCTTATGTTTTATATTAATAGCCTATCTTACCCAGATGTAAACTTTAAGAACAAAAGTAATTTAATTCATAAGTACTAAACTTGAATAATATTACTTCAGTGGTTCACAGAAACCACAGAACTATCTATAGCATGAAATATTGAAATACTTATCATCATTTTAAAAGTGATGAATTTCTTATTGATTACAGTAATGGATTGAGTTGAGGACATTTTCTTTGTACTCTAAGAAATTTCAACATATAATGAAGTATAATACTGAGGAAAAGTCATGGAGGAAAACAATTTCTCATTGCAAAAGTTCAGGCTGTATTATTATAATCATATGAAATACCGAAAAAGCCCTTCTTCCAGTAATATGATGGTTAATCAATTTCTGGTAACAAGATGGNAAGAATAGTGGAGTGGGTTGCCATTTCCTTCTCCAGGGGATCATCCCAACCCAGGGATCAAACCCAGGTCTTCTGCATTGCAGGCGGATTCTTTACCATCTAAGCCACCAGGGAAGTTCACAAAGTGTGTGTAACCATCTTCATAGAATTGTAACTGATTTATGAATGATTATTTAGAAATAGTAGGTTTATTTTTCTTCACTTGAAACAATCAGAATGTGAATATAACTGTGGGGTGCATGTTGATTTTTTGTTTAAGATTCTGCTTTTGAACTTTTTATAATATTCTTTATGCATGGAAATTGCTGGTATGATCATTGTATCAGTTTTAAAGGTTTTTCTTAGATTTAAAACTACAGCTGTTGTTGGTAGAACCTGATAGTCTGAAATTCTATTTTTTCTTCCTTACAATCAGACTATAGCCATAGACCAGAAATACCCAGTTTATCATTGGTTGCAGTGATCAGAACTCTGAAGCTCATGTTTTGATTTCCCCATAGGACTACACAATTGGTAATTGTGTTTTGGGATGGCCTTTTTATTTCTTTACACATAATACTCATGCTAGACCTGCTTCAGCTCACCGTTCAAGTTCTGCTTCTTGATCCTCAGCCCAGTGGCTGAAGCTTCACTTTGTTATGTTTAAGCCATGGTGAACATCATATTTCAGTCCTGCATGTGGTCATCCCGGCCCCACCCAGACCCCACTCTGGTGTCAAAGGGGACAATTAGCTTGATTCAGAGAGAATACAACATGGCTATTAAATTTTCTTTTCATTAAAAAGAAACTGTTCTATTTCCAAGAACAAGAGAAACTCTAAACAAGGAGAGTCACTAAAGAGCGCCTGCCATATTGGATGCTATCCTAGGGAACTGCTAAAATTTGAAGGGAAAGCCATCGGATTACAACACAAGAAGACACAGCAGAAAATAACGGCATCAAGGAAAGCTTTGGATCAGTGATAAACAGAAAGAGCTGAGCACAGATGATTTATCAGTCAAAGCAAAGTGTCTGTGTGTGTGAGAGAGAATCGGAGAGAGGGAAACAGAGAAGGAGAGAGGCAGGGAGGGAGACAGAGAGAAACAGATTGATAGAGAAAGAGAAGCAGAGATCCAAACACTACAAAAAAATAGTGCAATGAGCATTCCCACTCCTGGGCATACACCCAGAGAAAACCATAAATCAAAAGATACATTCAACCCCATGTTCACAACAGCACACTTTACAGTAACCGAGAATGGAAACAACCTAAATATCCATCAACAGAGCACTGGATAAAGAAGATATGGTACATATATACAATGGAATATATACTCAGCCATAAAAGGGGGCAAAATTGGGTCATATGTAGAAGTGTGGATGGACATAGAGACCGTCATACAAAACAAATATCATATAAACACATGTATGTGGAACCTGCAAAAAAAAACTAGTACAGATAATGGTATTTTACAAAGCAGAAGTAAAGACAGAGACCTAGAGAACAAATGTATGGATACCAAGGGGGGAAGGGGTGTGGGATTAATTGGGAGATTGGGATTGACATGTATATACTGTTGATACTATATATAAAAAGACAAATAATGAGAACCTACTGTATAGCTCTAGAGAAGGAAATGGCAAGCCACTCCAGTACTCTTGTCTGGAAAATCCCACGGACAGAGGAGCCTGGCAGGCTACAGTCCATGAGGTCTCAAGAGTCAGACATGACTTAGTGACTAAACCACCACTGTATATCTCAGGAAACACAGTGCTCTATGGTGACTTCAGTGAAAAGGGAATCCAGAAAAGAGAGGATATTTGTATATGTATAGCTGACTCACTTTGTTGTACAGTAGAAACTTCCCCAGTGGCTCAGTAGTAAAAGAATCTACTTGCAATGCAGGAGACGACTGAGTCAGTCCCTGGGTCAGAAGATATCCTGGAGTAGGAAATATCAACCCACACCAGTATGCTTGCTGGGAAAATTCCATGGACAGAGGAGCTTTGCAGGCTACTATTCATGAGTCTACAAAGAACTGGACATGACTGAAGCAAATGAGCATGCAGGCACAGCAGAAACTAACACAGCATTGTTAAGAAAATATACTTAATACAACTTTTTCTAAATAAAGAAAATAAAAATAAAAGGAGCTCATCTGTGGATATTTTTTAAAAGGCCATGCTATAGAGTAAGGTCTAAGTTCAGGAAATCATAGTTTGAAAGAACCAAGAATACCATTTAGAAAAGTTAATCTGTAATTTTGCCTGCTTTGAGGCTTTTGGAGACATTATTGTCAAGAGAACAAGGGAATAAGGCTACAGGAGAGGTAGTATTCCCTGCCATATGCTACTAGTGTCACCTGGGAAGCATAATATAATATATAAATATTAATTATTTGGTATATTAATTATTATGGGTGTATCAGGAGGCTCAGTGGTAAAGAATTTGCCTGTCAATGCAGGAGATACAGATTCAGTCCCTAGGTGGGGAAGATCCCTGGACAAGGAGGTGGCAACTCACTCCAGTATTCTTGCCTAGAGAATTCCATGGACAGAGGAGCCTGGTGGGCTGCAGTCTATGGGATCACAAAAATGGCAGGCATGATTTAGTGACTAAACAACAACAATATTAATTATTATAGGAAAACAATATATCCTGCTTATATATTATCCGTAAGAATGAATGATTGGAATTTTTTTAAAATTTAAGCCTGATGTAGTTCAAATATTTCAAATAATAATCATTCTAAAATTCAAGTATAGATTTTCTCAAAAATCTCCTTTACATGTTCTGCCTTTTCTCCTAGTTTATCCCCTCTGTGTGTCTCATGGGCTACTGGTAAGCTAAAAGGAAATTCGTTATGATGTTTTAAAATTCTTATGTTTTATATTAATAGCCTATCTTACCCAGATGTAAACTTTAAGAACAAAAGTAATTTAATTCATAAGTACTAAACTTGAATAATATTACTTCAGTGGTTCACAGAAACCACAGAACTATCTATAGCATGAAATATTGAAATACTTATCATCATTTTAAAAGTGATGAATTTCTTATTGATTACAGTAATGGATTGAGTTGAGGACATTTTCTTTGTACTCTAAGAAATTTCAACATATAATGAAGTATAATACTGAGGAAAAGTCATGGAGGAAAACAATTTCTCATTGCAAAAGTTCAGGCTGTATTATTATAATCATATGAAATACCGAAAAAGCCCTTCTTCCAGTAATATGATGGTTAATCAATTTCTGGTAACAAGATGGATTAATATTAGCTGCTCCCACTGTTTTTCTCACTTGGATCTGGCTGAACCAAGTGAGTTTAAAGCACTCTGGTTTTAAGCACTCAGGATTCATTTTCTCTAATTTAAAAAGCGATCTTAGAATATTGGTTTGCCCTTCTCATTCGTAGAGTACATCTGTGATCTGCTTAGAAGACGGCCTGCCAACAAAGTTCCAGGATTATTCTTTATAGCCCAGAGCACTAGGCTTTTCTTTAGCTCAGATGACCTATTGAATTGCTATATGCGGCATTATATTTTAATGAAAACCTTGGATTGGGCATGTGAGCGCCTCTAATTCTAAGAGCTTTCTGTCTGGGACTTGAAGGAAAGCTTATGAGCAGAGCTGGAGTGTAAACTTTCAAAACCGCAATTTTTTGCTTCCAGCCCCCATGTCCCTTAGTTATACTTAGTTCTCTGATAGGCCACCTTGGAAGCAGCTGCCTGCACCTTCCAGCCTCCCATGCCTTCATCATCCCCCTTTCCTTTCCTATTTGGAGACATAGGAAAAACTCAGATAAGCTTAAGTAGTGTCCATAATCTGATAGCAACATTGATGTATGAAATAAATAAAACTTATCTTGGGGTTTCCCAAGTAACACAGTGGTAAAGAACTGACCTGCCAATGCAGGAGATATGGGTTTGATACTTGGGTGGGAAGAACCCCTGCAAAAGAAATGGCAACTCACTCCAGTATTCTTGCCTGGAAAATCCCATGGAAGAGGCTGGCAAGCTACAGTCCATGGGGTTGCAAAGAGTTGAATACAACTGAGCAACTAACATTTCACTTTCACTTTCTTCGAGTCTTTATGAATAATGGACTAAACTATAAATTAGGCATCAATAAGATGAGTAGTAGAGTTTAAAGTATCAATCATTAAAGGACATTTGTGTTTTAATGTCATGAAGTTTCTTGAACATTAATGTAATCCTTATATATATTTTAATTTTAAACTTTTCATATTGTATTGAGGTATAGCTGATCAACAGTGCTGTGATAGTTTCAGATGAATGACTAAGAAACTCAGCCATATGCACGCATTCTTCCCCACACTCCCCTCCTATCAAGGTTGCCACATAGTACTGAACAGAATTCCATGGGCGATAGCAATCTCTGTATTTTTGATTGTATATGTTTATATGTGTTAAATGTGTATCTCCTTAAAAGGAGAGTTGAAATAACATATCATGTTTCACACTAACTGAAACAAAAGGTTCTGAGACTCTGTCCTGTTGGACTTTGTCCTATTTTGGTAGGCATCTATTTTCGCTGCTTTAAAATCTTTTCTCTGTCTCTCTGTGCTATGTGGTGAAAGTGGCACTTACTTTTGTTCCTCCTGCTGGAATTAGATGTTAGAGCTATTTTTCTATTTTTACCCAGTTAAGTATGTCTCTAGGAAACACTTTAATGTGTAGTCTTTACTCAGCAAACTGTGTAGCCATTGCTCTCTGCATCTTGCCCTTTGAGTCAGAAGAATCCTTTTTGAATCTTCTGCACATTAAGGTTGTCTTCTGCCCTGGAGCTCCTCCCACCTCACAATCTCCTGCTGCTACTGTTTTTTGCCTCCACTAAAGAAGAGGAGGTGCAGAGAGCACAGCATGTCCTGCTTTTGCTCTCGAGGCACAAACAGCTGTTGAGCAGGGCACCGCATGCCCACCATGGAAGGCTCACTCTGTGGTGGATTTGCTTATAATATGTTCTTCTCTTCGGGACCCTGAGGGATCCAGTTCATAATTTTCTTACATGCTATCAAGTCCTGTACTTGACAATGTTGATTATGGAGTTTGTACAAATATTTTGCCAGTGTTGGGAATTGTATTTCTACTAACATCTCTGCTTTTAAACTGCCATAAGCTTTGTTATTATTCCAACAGCTTTCCTACAAGAAGCTGTAGGGCTTTCATTTTGAAGTTAATCTTATTTTAGCCTCAGATGCTCTCAATTAGCTGCTGTCTTTGCTTCATGAGAAATTGCCTTTGATTAGAAGATTTCTTTGTTTACATGATTGCTCAGACCATATTGCGACAGAACAACTAATTTGCTATCCAACTGCTTCTCTCTTAGTTTAGAGATAGATGGAGTATTACAGGGAATTTTTCCCATGGGTAAGTAATTGCAAAGTAAAATACGTCAAACAGTTTATAAGATAGAAGTTTTTATTGTTTACAACTCTTACCTTATACTTTTATTTGAGTTTATATTAAGTCACTACTTCTTAAAACACACACACATACATACACAACTATTTTTTACAATGTATTATGATGGTTCAGATAAAGAATTTGCCCTCAAAGCAGGAGACCTGGGTTTCATCCCTAGGTCGGAAAGATCCCTGGAAGAAAGGAATGGCTACCCACTCCAGTATTTTGGCCTGGAGAATTTCATGAACAGAGGCTACAGTCTATGGGATCTCAAAGAGTCAGACACCACTTAGCAAATAACACTTTCACTTTCATGAGTATATCATTGAGCACTTTAAGGTAAACTATATTCTGTTATAATGTTTAGGTATTATAAGAAATAACCTACTATATTCAAGCTGTCTTTTGACCAGCCACCAAAATAGACTGTCCGTCAATAATCTTATTTTCTCCTTGAAGATTTTCTTGAGCCAATAGCAATGATCAGAATATAATTTTAAAAATCACAAATCATAATTACTGGCTTTCAAGTTTATCAAATTTATATTAATTTAGATGGTTTACATGAAATCCATCCTAACCAATGTGAAAAAAAAAAAGCAAAAATAAAATTCCATAAGGGAAAAAAAGGGTAGATCAGGCTAAGATATTTATTATTTACCAATGTTTGAGCAAGTGAAAATATAAGGACAGTTAATTATTTCCAGATTACATCTCTATTTTTTCTTATTAAATTATAGTTAATCTACAATGTGTGTTAGTTTCTGGCATACAGCAAAGTAATATATATGTGTGTGTGTGTGTGTGTGTGTGTGTGTGTGTGTG
>SJYX01006974.1:461325-496004 GCA_006410675.1 Oreotragus oreotragus
TGAAACTCCAGTACTTTGGCCACCTCATGCATAGAGTTGACTCATTGGAAAAGACTGTGATGCTGGGAGGGACTGGGGGCAGGAGGAAAAGGGGACGACAGAGAATCTGTCTCTTATACACATCTAGATGTGTATAAGAGACAGGTGTGTGTGTGTGCGCGCGCGTATGTGTGTGTGTCTGTATTGATATACTGTTTTTCAAATTCTTTTCCCTTGTGGGTTATTATAAGATATTGACTATATTTTTCTATGCTACACAGTAGGTGCTTGTTTACCTATTTTATATATAGCACTGTGTACTTTTTAGTCCCAAACTCGTAATTTCTCTTTCCTCTGCCTCTGCCAGCTATCCAGTTTGGTAACCATAAGTATGTTTTCTATATCTGTGAGTATGTTTCTATTTCATAAATTCACTTGTGTCATATTTTAGATATCACATATAAATGACCTTATAAGATATTTGTCTTTATCTGACTTACTGCACCTAATATGATCATCTCTAGGTCTATCCGTGTAGCTGCTATGGCATTATTTTATTCTCTTTTATGGTTGGGTAATATTTCATTGTATAATATGTATGTATATATACACCACACCTTTTTTATTCATTCATTTGTCCTGGGACATTTATGTCTCTTCCATGTTTTGTCTTTTGTAAACAGTGCTTCAATCAAGATAGGGTTGCATGTATCTTTTTAAATTACAGTTTTCTCTGGGTATATGACCAATAGTGGGATTCCTGGATCATATGATAACTCTATTTTAAGTTTTTGAAGGAATCTCCATACTGTTTTCTACAGTAGCTGTACCAATTAACATTCCCATCAACAGTGTAAGAGCGTTCCTTTTTTTCCCCCACATCCTCTTCAGCATTTGCTATTTGTGGACTTTTTAATGGTGGTCATAATGACTGGTGTGAAGTGGTATCTATTTGTAGTTTTATTAGTTATATCAAGCATCTTTTCAAGTGGTTATTGACCATCTTAGCTCCCAGTGACACTGAGCCAGAAGGGTGAGAGAAATAATTGAGAATATCAGTTTGTAGAACAATAGTTGAGGAAAATATAAGGGTGTGCTATAGGTTTCCACTGAAACATAAAATTCTATGTTCACCCTCCTTTTGATTAAAAATAGCCAATGTAAGGTTACTCTTGTTTGAAAATAAATCAGATCTCATTAGTTTTGGCCTCTATTTACTTAAGTGCAACACTAGTGGTAATTGACCATGCAGGTCTTTTTAAGTTTGTTTGCTGGACCACTTAAAATGAAATCTCAGATTAGACATTTGAAAGCTTCTCGAGTCTGGGAAACCAAGCAGAAACTTACATTAATAATCTTTACCAACATAAATGTAGGGAAAGTTAAGTATTTCTTCTTATTTGACAACTCTTTTCATGCAATTTAATATATCAAATAAACCTAATTAACATTAACATTGTAAAGAGAGATTTACAAGGTGAAAGAAGAAATCCTTTAAGGTTTTCAGGGACCTCTCTGGTAAATTTCAGTTTGAGGACAAGAAGATTCTATTTGGGATTTGATTTGGTGAAAGGAAAGGCAGAATTGTAAAAATATAAAAATATTTGAACACTTGATTAGGGAGGTCTGCAGATTCAGTTCAGTCTAGTCACTCAGTCGTGTCTGACTCTTTGTGACCCAATGGACCACAGTACGCCAGGCCTCCTTGTCCATCACCAACTCCCAGATCTTGCTCAAACTCATGTCCATCAAGTCAGTGATGCCATCCAAACTCTGTCATCCCCTTCTGTTGTCCCCTTCTCCTCCCACCTTCAATCATTCCCAGCATCAGGGTCTTTTCCAATAAGTCAGTTCTTCACATCAGGTAGCCAAAGTATTGGAGTTTCAGCTTCAGCATCACTCCTTCCAATGAATATTCAGTGCTGATTTCCTCTAGGATGGACTGGTTGAATCTCCTCACAGTCCAAGGGATCCTCAAGAATCTTTTCCAATGCCACAGTTACAGATTACAGGGCAACAATACTTAGGTTTTTTGAAATGATCAGGAACATGATAGAGGTCAACAGAAAGCAAAAGAAACTATTTTGATAAAACACAGAATTATGGTTTCCTAGGTAGATTACCCTGGAGAAGGCAATGGCAACTCACTCCAGTACTCTTGCCTGGAAAATCCCATGGGCAGAGGAGCCAGGTAGGCTGCAGTCCATAGGGTCATGAAGAGTCAGACATGACTGAGCAACTTCACTTTCACTTTTCACTTTCATGCATTGGAGAAGGAAATGGCAACCCACTCCAGTGTTCTTGCCTGGAGAATCCCAGGGACAAGGAAGTCTGGTGGGCTGCCCTCTATGGGGCCGCACACAGTCAGACACAACTGAAGCGACTTAGCAGCAGCAGCAGCAGGTACATTACTCAAAAGATAAAGAAAATACTTTTAGCATCTCTGATTAAGATCTGACCAATAATCCAGGAAAAATTTGTTTTTCTAGATTTCAAGAAGTACAATTTTGACATTGTCTCACTTCTGAAAACTTATAAATTAATTAATTTAAATTTTAGCCAATTTGACTACATTAAATGTCTTCTATGTAAAACTTTTACAATTTTTAAATATCAATTTAGCTTTTTCTCCCTAATGTTTTCTCTCTCTAATTTAAGAACAATTAGCCATTCTACCTTAGAATAAAATTACTCTTTTTTTTTTGCTTGTCAAATGTATGCTATATACCTTGTATAGTTTTCATGCAAAGTGGTTTCTCTTAATTTTTATGATTTCTAATAATTTCTTTTATATATATTGATGTTGATTTTCAACCACTAATGATTTTTCTTTTACAAATAAAAGTGGGAATTAGAAAAATGAGTGTGAATTGTTTGTCATATACCAAGATTTTGGATGAGTTGGCTAGCAAATTGTATAGTTATATCACCTCACACTTCTTAGAGATATTCACAGTTTCCTCAGTGCAATTTCTGATGTGTAAAACTCTAGGTTTAAAGATACCAAAGAGATTTTGAAAACTGCTTTTAGGCAAGCATGCTACAGTAACAACAGAGTGGGAGATGACAACACACTCCAGTATTCTAGCCTGAAAAATTCCATGGTCAGAGGAGCCTGGTGGGCTTCAGTCCACAGGGTTGCATAGAGTTGGATGCAACTGAGCACACACACTACAACAATGTGCAAAGCTAGCCATTATCTTGTTATCTCCTTGTTAACTATTTCAACTTTATTTAATTAGTAAGCTCAAGTATATATTAAAAAAAAAACCTCTTCTCATATTTTACTTAATGTTGACAAAAGTTTGTCCATCTCATGAACTTCAAAAAAAAATTGTATTGTTTCCTATTTTTTTCTGAGTGGTTTAGAAATATTTAATTTGTATAATTGCTCATTTATCTCTATGCCAATCTGAATAGAACATCTTTAAAATTTTTATAAATTGATTGGCTAATGTAATGCAGAGGTAGAAAAAGATCACATTTTACAATTTACTTGCATAAACATACAGATAGTTGTTAATAGACATCAGTGTTACTAAAAAAAAATTATGTGTTTATTTATTTAGTGAGTCATTTTTGGCTGCACTGGCTCTTTCTTGCTGTGTGTGGGCTTTCTCTAGTTGTGGAGAACAGGGGTTTCTCTCTAGTTGTAGTGTGCAGATTCTCACTGCAGTGGCTTCTCTTGTTGTGAAGCATGGGCTTGAGGGTGCATCGCCTTCAGCAGCTGTGGCTCACTGGCTCTTGAATTCTGGCTCAGTAGTTGTGGCACATGGGCTTAGCTACCTAACAGCATGTGGGATCTTCCTGGACCAGAGAGGAAACTGCCGTCCCTTGCGTTGCAAGGTGGACTCTTAACCACCGGACTACCAGGAAAGCCCATCTTACAGTTTTCTATTTAAAAATTTTAGCCATTAATCAGTCAACACAGTAACCCACAACTCACTAGTTTATCTCCACTTTACATTTCTTTCTGAATTGTTTCCTGTTGCTGACAACAGAAGAACAAGTTGAGAAAAACCTACTCAATTAGGACTAAAATCTTATATGTGGGAAACTTATATGTGGGAAAGACTTTTAAGATNTTTTAAATTACAGTTTTCTCTGGGTATATGACCAATAGTGGGATTCCTGGATCATATGATAACTCTATTTTAAGTTTTTGAAGGAATCTCCATACTGTTTTCTACAGTAGCTGTACCAATTAACATTCCCATCAACAGTGTAAGAGCGTTCCTTTTTTTTCCCCACATCCTCTTCAGCATTTGCTATTTGTGGACTTTTTAATGGTGGTCATAATGACTGGTGTGAAGTGGTATCTATTTGTAGTTTTATTAGTTATATCAAGCATCTTTTCAAGTGGTTATTGACCATCTTAGCTCCCAGTGACACTGAGCCAGAAGGGTGAGAGAAATAATTGAGAATATCAGTTTGTAGAACAATAGTTGAGGAAAATATAAGGGTGTGCTATAGGTTTCCACTGAAACATAAAATTCTATGTTCACCCTCCTTTTGATTAAAAATAGCCAATGTAAGGTTACTTTTGTTTGAAAATAAATCAGATCTCATTAGTTTTGGCCTCTATTTACTTAAGTGCAACACTAGTGGTAATTGACCATGCAGGTCTTTTTAAGTTTGTTTGCTGNCTCCCAGTGACACTGAACCAGAAGGGTGAGAGAAATAATTGAGAATATCAGTTTGTAGAACAATAGTTGAGGAAAATATAAGGGTGTGCTATAGGTTTCCACTGAAACATAAAATTCTATGTTCACCCTCCTTTTGATTAAAAATAGCCAATGTAAGGTTACTCTTGTTTGAAAATAAATCAGATCTCATTAGTTTTGGCCTCTATTTACTTAAGTGCAACACTAGTGGTAATTGACCATGCAGGTCTTTTTAAGTTTGTTTGCTGGACCACTTAAAATGAAATCTCAGATTAGACATTTGAAAGCTTCTCGAGTCTGGGAAACCAAGCAGAAACTTACATTAATAATCTTTACCAACATAAATGTAGGGAAAGTTAAGTATTTCTTCTTATTTGACAACTCTTTTCATGCAATTTAATATATCAAATAAACCTAATTAACATTAACATTGTAAAGAGAGATTTACAAGGTGAAAGAAGAAATCCTTTAAGGTTTTCAGGGACCTCTCTGGTAAATTTCAGTTTGAGGACAAGAAGATTCTATTTGGGATTTGATTTGGTGAAAGGAAAGGCAGAATTGTAAAAATATAAAAATATTTGAACACTTGATTAGGGAGGTCTGCAGATTCAGTTCAGTCTAGTCACTCAGTCGTGTCTGACTCTTTGTGACCCAATGGACCACAGTACGCCAGGCCTCCTTGTCCATCACCAACTCCCAGATCTTGCTCAAACTCATGTCCATCAAGTCAGTGATGCCATCCAAACTCTGTCATCCCCTTCTGTTGTCCCCTTCTCCTCCCACCTTCAATCATTCCCAGCATCAGGGTCTTTTCCAATAAGTCAGTTCTTCACATCAGGTAGCCAAAGTATTGGAGTTTCAGCTTCAGCATCACTCCTTCCAATGAATATTCAGTGCTGATTTCCTCTAGGATGGACTGGTTGAATCTCCTCACAGTCCAAGGGATCCTCAAGAATCTTTTCCAATGCCACAGTTACAGATTACAGGGCAACAATACTTAGGTTTTTTGAAATGATCAGGAACATGATAGAGGTCAACAGAAAGCAAAAGAAACTATTTTGATAA
This sequence comes from Oreotragus oreotragus, assembly GCA_006410675.1. NCBI lineage: Eukaryota > Metazoa > Chordata > Mammalia > Artiodactyla > Bovidae > Oreotragus > Oreotragus oreotragus. The sequence continues at coordinate 467,034 of SJYX01006974.1, forward strand.
AACACAGAATTATGGTTTCCTAGGTAGATTACCCTGGAGAAGGCAATGGCAACTCACTCCAGTACTCTTGCCTGGAAAATCCCATGGGCAGAGGAGCCAGGTAGGCTGCAGTCCATAGGGTCATGAAGAGTCAGACATGACTGAGCAACTTCACTTTCACTTTTCACTTTCATGCATTGGAGAAGGAAATGGCAACCCACTCCAGTGTTCTTGCCTGGAGAATCCCAGGGACAAGGAAGTCTGGTGGGCTGCCCTCTATGGGGCCGCACACAGTCAGACACAACTGAAGCGACTTAGCAGCAGCAGCAGCAGGTACATTACTCAAAAGATAAAGAAAATACTTTTAGCATCTCTGATTAAGATCTGACCAATAATCCAGGAAAAATTTGTTTTTCTAGATTTCAAGAAGTACAATTTTGACATTGTCTCACTTCTGAAAACTTATAAATTAATTAATTTAAATTTTAGCCAATTTGACTACATTAAATGTCTTCTATGTAAAACTTTTACAATTTTTAAATATCAATTTAGCTTTTTCTCCCTAATGTTTTCTCTCTCTAATTTAAGAACAATTAGCCATTCTACCTTAGAATAAAATTACTCTTTTTTTTTTGCTTGTCAAATGTATGCTATATACCTTGTATAGTTTTCATGCAAAGTGGTTTCTCTTAATTTTTATGATTTCTAATAATTTCTTTTATATATATTGATGTTGATTTTCAACCACTAATGATTTTTCTTTTACAAATAAAAGTGGGAATTAGAAAAATGAGTGTGAATTGTTTGTCATATACCAAGATTTTGGATGAGTTGGCTAGCAAATTGTATAGTTATATCACCTCACACTTCTTAGAGATATTCACAGTTTCCTCAGTGCAATTTCTGATGTGTAAAACTCTAGGTTTAAAGATACCAAAGAGATTTTGAAAACTGCTTTTAGGCAAGCATGCTACAGTAACAACAGAGTGGGAGATGACAACACACTCCAGTATTCTAGCCTGAAAAATTCCATGGTCAGAGGAGCCTGGTGGGCTTCAGTCCACAGGGTTGCATAGAGTTGGATGCAACTGAGCACACACACTACAACAATGTGCAAAGCTAGCCATTATCTTGTTATCTCCTTGTTAACTATTTCAACTTTATTTAATTAGTAAGCTCAAGTATATATTAAAAAAAAAACCTCTTCTCATATTTTACTTAATGTTGACAAAAGTTTGTCCATCTCATGAACTTCAAAAAAAAATTGTATTGTTTCCTATTTTTTTCTGAGTGGTTTAGAAATATTTAATTTGTATAATTGCTCATTTATCTCTATGCCAATCTGAATAGAACATCTTTAAAATTTTTATAAATTGATTGGCTAATGTAATGCAGAGGTAGAAAAAGATCACATTTTACAATTTACTTGCATAAACATACAGATAGTTGTTAATAGACATCAGTGTTACTAAAAAAAAATTATGTGTTTATTTATTTAGTGAGTCATTTTTGGCTGCACTGGCTCTTTCTTGCTGTGTGTGGGCTTTCTCTAGTTGTGGAGAACAGGGGTTTCTCTCTAGTTGTAGTGTGCAGATTCTCACTGCAGTGGCTTCTCTTGTTGTGAAGCATGGGCTTGAGGGTGCATCGCCTTCAGCAGCTGTGGCTCACTGGCTCTTGAATTCTGGCTCAGTAGTTGTGGCACATGGGCTTAGCTACCTAACAGCATGTGGGATCTTCCTGGACCAGAGAGGAAACTGCCGTCCCTTGCGTTGCAAGGTGGACTCTTAACCACCGGACTACCAGGAAAGCCCATCTTACAGTTTTCTATTTAAAAATTTTAGCCATTAATCAGTCAACACAGTAACCCACAACTCACTAGTTTATCTCCACTTTACATTTCTTTCTGAATTGTTTCCTGTTGCTGACAACAGAAGAACAAGTTGAGAAAAACCTACTCAATTAGGACTAAAATCTTATATGTGGGAAACTTATATGTGGGAAAGACTTTTAAGATTTTGTTTTGTCCTGTTATGAAATCTTAAAGAGATTGTGGACTACATTTTAAGTACATGACTGAGGAAGCAGAGTGGCATGGGAATGTCTTCAAAGCCATCTGAGTGGTTAGACTAAGGCTGTTTCCAATCAGTCTTTTTTTTTTCCTTTTCAGCCTCAAGTAGTTGGTCTGAGTCCTTTGAGAGACCCTATGGGTGTAAAGGGTCTAAGATTTCAATGATTATAAGGAAATGAGTCATTGGAATGGGAAGGGCAGGGCTTAGCAGGAATGAGGGAATATGGAAGAGAGAGGTCTTAGAGGGTCAGTTTGTTTAGATCTTATTTGTCAAAGAGGTTATTGAAAATTTAAATTATCCTTAGTAAAATCATGCCAACAAGAAGGAGGTGGACAGAGCTGGTGTAGCATGTAGTCAGCAGGGGTTTGAGAAAGGAATTCCAATTTACTGAGAAGTTCCACTTGCAGAAGTAGAATCAGAGATAGAACAGAGAGGGTCATTCAATGCTGTGAGAATTTTTGCTGCCTAGGATTGGAGTAGTCACTGGAGTGGTGGCTGCATGGAGGCTGTGCAGAGCTGCTCCTGAGGCTCTGAGGAGATACTAAACGTCCAAGGGCAGAGAAGCCCCAGCAAGATGGTAGATACTGGAGTGGAGGCTGTGCAGTGCTGGAGTGACTGTGGGAAGATACTCCGTGTTCAAGAGCAAAGGAGAAGCCCCAGCAAGATGTAGGAGGGGTGAAATCGTATTTAGAATCAAACCCCATCACGCCAGAAACACTCATAGGGCTCAAACAAGCCTTGTGCTTACCAGGACCCAGAGACCCCACAGAGACTGAGCCAGAACTGTATTTGAGTGTCTCCTTTGAAAGTATGGGTCAGCAGTGGACTGCTGCAGGGGAAGGGGCTCTGGGTGCAGCAGACCTGGGTATGGCATAAGCCCTCTTGGAGGAGGTCGACATTAACTGGAGGTCTGGCACCATAGAGCTGCCAGAACTTACACAGGACTGGGGAAACAGACTCTTGGCAGGCACAAACAGAACCTTGTATGCACCAGAACCCAGGAAAAAGGAGCATTGATCCCACAGGAGACTGACCCAGACTTTCCTGTAAGAGTCCAGGAGCCTCTGGCAGAGTTATGGGTCAGTGTTGGCCAGCTGCAGGGCTAGGAGCCCTGAGTGTAACAGTGCATGCATGGGACTTTTGAAGAAGATTGCCATTATCTTCATTACCTCCACCATCATTTGGCTTCAGTAAATAACAGGGAGGCAACACAGCCACACCCATCTACAGAATATCAGATTAGAGATTTACTGAGCATGGCCCTTTCCTTTTCTTCTTTGCTTTTCACTTCTCTTCTCTTCTTCTTTTTTTTTTTTTTTTTTGAGTACCTTAGCTATTCTGCCATTGCATGCTTTCTCTGAGATTAGAGAAAAGGTTTGCATTTCTTCTATCACACATTTTTGCATTGTGGATTCTGAGTTCATGTTAAAGGGCACTTTTCACAGCTATTTGTAAGGCCTCCCCAGACAGCAATTTTGCTTTTTTGCATTTCTTTTCCATGGGGATGGTCTTGATTCCTGTCTCCTGTACAATGTCATGAACCTCAATCCATAGTGCATCAGGCACTCTATCAGATCTAGTCCCTTAAATCTATTTCTCACTTCCACTGTATAATCATAAGGGATTTAATTTAGGTCATACCTGAATGGTCTAGTGGTTTTCTCTAGTTTCTTCAGTTGTTCCAAAGAATAGCAAGAGATAAGAAAGACTTCCTCAGCAATCAATGCACAGAAATAGAGGAAAACAACAGAATGGGTCTTGCCTGGAGAATCCCAGGGACGGGGGAGCCTGGTGGGCTGCCGTCTATGGGGTGACACAGAGTCGGACACGACTGAAGTGACTTAGCAGCAGCAGCAGCAGAGATCTTTTCAAGAAAATTAGAGATACCAAGGAAATATTTCATTCAAAGATGGGCTCAATAAAGAACAGAAATGGTATGGACTTAACAGAAGCAGAAGATATTAAGAAGAGGTGGCAAGAATACACAGAAGAACTGTACAAAAAGGATCTTCATGACCTGGATAATCACGATGGTGTGACCACTCACCTAGAGCCAGACATCCTGGAATGTGAAGTCACGTGGGCCTTAGAAAGCATCACTACAAACAAAGCTAATGGAGGTGATGGAATTCCAGTTGAGCTATTTCAAATCCTGAAAGATGATGCTGTGAAAGTGCTGCACTCAATATGCCAGCAAATTTGGAAAACTCAGCAGTGGCCACAGGACTGGACAAGGTCACTTTTCATTCTAATCCCAAAGAAAGGCAATGCCAAAGAATGTTCAAACTACTGTACAATTGCATTCATCTCACATACTAGTAAAGTAAAGCACAAAATTCTCCAAACCAGGCTTCAGCAATACGTGAATGGTGAACTTCCAGATGTTCCAGCTGATTTTAGAAAAGGCAGAGGAGCCATAGATCAAATTGCCAACGTCTGCTGGATCACTGAAAAAGCAAGAGAGTTCCAGAAAAACATTTATTTCTGCTTTATTGACTATGCCAAAGTAAGGGAATGGCAAACCACTTCAGTATTCTTGCCTTGAGAACCCCATGAACAGTATGAAAAGGCAAAAAGTGAGGACACTGAAAGATAAACTCCCCAGATTGGTAGGTGCCTAATATGCTACTGGAGATCAGTGGAGAAATAACTCCAGAAAGAAAGAAGAAACGGAGCCAAAGTAAAAACAACACCCAATTTTAGATGCAATTGGTGATGGAAGTAATGTCTGATGCTGTAAAGATCAATATCACTTAGGAACCTGGAATATTAGGTCCATGAATCAAAGCAAATTGGAAGTGGTCAAACAGGAGATGGCAAAAGTGAACATCAACATTTTAGGAATGAGTGAACTAAAATGGACTGGAATGGGTGAATTTAACTCAGATGACCATTATATCTACTACTGTGGGCAAAAATCTCTTAGAGGGAATGGAGCAGACATCATAGTCAACAAAAGAGTCNTTTGAAGATTCCATCTACTTTGCTAAGTATTTCAGATGTTTCATAACGAAAATTAAGACAGAGAAATGTGTGTGTGTGTGTACGAGAGAGAGAGAGTGAGAAAGCTGCTGTGGTCTGGGGGTACTCAGGCTATTGGGTGGCTCCTGAGAAGGATCTGTCTCTTATACACATCTAGATGTGTATAAGAGACAGGTTCTATGAAGACCTACAAGACCTTTTAGAACTAACATCCAACAAAAATGTCCTTTTCATTATAGGGGACTGGAATGCAAAAGTAGGAAGTCAAGAAACACCTGGAGTAACAGGCAAATTTGGCCTTGGATGCGGGATGAAACAGGGAAAAGACTAATAGAGTTTTGCCAAGAAAATGCACTGGTCATAGCAAACACCCTCTTCCAACAACACAAGAGAAGACTCTACACATGGACATCACCAGATGATCAATACCAAAATCATATTGATTATATTCTCTGGCAGCCAAAGATGGAGAAGCTGTAGAGCAGTCAGCAAAAATAAGACTGGTAGTTGACTGTGGTTCAGATCATGAACTCCTTATTGTTAAATCCAGACTTAAATTGAAGAAAGTAGGGAAAACCACTAGATCATTCAGATATGACATCAATCAAACCCTTCATGATTATACAGTGTGAGTGACAAATACATTCAAGGAATTAGATCTGTTAGACAGAGTCCCTGAAGAACTATGGAGAGAGATTTGTGATATTAGAAAGGAGGCAGGGATCAAGACCATCCCCAAGGAAAAGAAATACGAAAAGGCAAAATGGTAGTCTGAGGAGGCCTTAAAAATAGCTGTGACTAGAAGAGTAGTGAAAGGCAAAGGAGAAAAGCAAAGATATGCCTATTTGAATGCAGAGTTCCAAAGAATAGCAAGGAGAGATAAGAAAGCCTTCCTCAGTGATCAATGCAAAGAAATAGAGGAAAACAATAGAATGGGAAAGACTAGAGATCACTTCAAAAAATTAGAGATACCAAGGGAACATTTCATGCAAAGATGATAACAATAAACGATAGAAATAGCATGGACTTAACAGAAGCAGAAGATATTAAGAAGAGGTGGCAAGAATACACAGAAGAACTGTACAAAAAAGATCTTCACGACCTGGATAATCACGATGGTGTGATCACTCACCTAGAGCCAGACATCCTGGAATGCAAAATCAAGTGGGCCTTAGGAAGCATCACTATAAACAAAGCTAGTGGAGTTGATGGAATCTCAGTTGAACTATTTCAAATCCTAAAAGATGATGCTGTGAAAGTGCTGCACATAACATGCCAGAAGATTTGGAAAACTCAGCAGTGGCCACAGCACTGGAAAAGGTCAGTTTTCATTCCAATCCTAAAGAAAGGCAATGCCAAAGAATGCTCAAACGACTGCACAATTGCACTCATCTATCTAGCAAAGTAATGCTCAAAATTCTCTAAGCCAGTCTTCAACCTTGCATGAGCAGTGACCTTTCAGATGTTCAAGTTATATTTAGAAAAGGCAGAGGAACCAGAGATCAAATTGCTGACATCTGTTGGAGCATCAAAAAACAAGAGAGTTTCAGAAAAATATCTACTTCTGCTTTATCGACTATGCCAAAGCATTTTCCAAAGCAAACTTCGGAAAATTCTTAAAAAGATAGGATTACCTGACCACCTGACCTGTTTCTTGAGAAATCTGTATGCATTAACTTTCCAGTGCCTATCTTAATCCATTGCATGTCAATCATTTTGATTAAACATTTTCTTAAACAGCAGGATATTTGGGGGTCCTTATTTCCTTCCTTCGACTTTTTTTTTCTGGAGCTACTAGGAATAGTAAATAGGCAATTTTAACACTATGTTTATTCATTTCTATTGTATGAACATTACTGGAAATATGAAATTTTATTCCAAAGAGTTAAAATTTAGCCCAGACATTCCAGTCTACAAATTAAATTTCTTTCCTGTAAATGAGGCATTTTGAAAACTTATTTTTTAATATGTTTTAGCATTGATTTTATTTCTATTTTTGTGATTTTCTGAAAAAAAAANTCATGAACTCCTTATTGTTAAATCCAGACTTAAATTGAAGAAAGTAGGGAAAACCACTAGATCATTCAGATATGACATCAATCAAACCCTTCATGATTATACAGTGTGAGTGACAAATACATTCAAGGAATTAGATCTGTTAGACAGAGTCCCTGAAGAACTATGGAGAGAGATTTGTGATATTAGAAAGGAGGCAGGGATCAAGACCATCCCCAAGGAAAAGAAATACGAAAAGGCAAAATGGTAGTCTGAGGAGGCCTTAAAAATAGCTGTGACTAGAAGAGTAGTGAAAGGCAAAGGAGAAAAGCAAAGATATGCCTATTTGAATGCAGAGTTCCAAAGAATAGCAAGGAGAGATAAGAAAGCCTTCCTCAGTGATCAATGCAAAGAAATAGAGGAAAACAATAGAATGGGAAAGACTAGAGATCACTTCAAAAAATTAGAGATACCAAGGGAACATTTCATGCAAAGATGATAACAATAAACGATAGAAATAGCATGGACTTAACAGAAGCAGAAGATATTAAGAAGAGGTGGCAAGAATACACAGAAGAACTGTACAAAAAAGATCTTCACGACCTGGATAATCACGATGGTGTGATCACTCACCTAGAGCCAGACATCCTGGAATGCAAAATCAAGTGGGCCTTAGGAAGCATCACTATAAACAAAGCTAGTGGAGTTGATGGAATCTCAGTTGAACTATTTCAAATCCTAAAAGATGATGCTGTGAAAGTGCTGCACATAACATGCCAGAAGATTTGGAAAACTCAGCAGTGGCCACACACTGGAAAAGGTCAGTTTTCATTCCAATCCTAAAGAAAGGCAATGCCAAAGAATGCTCAAACGACTGCACAATTGCACTCATCTATCTAGCAAAGTAATGCTCAAAATTCTCTAAGCCAGTCTTCAACCTTGCATGAGCAGTGACCTTTCAGATGTTCAAGTTATATTTAGAAAAGGCAGAGGAACCAGAGATCAAATTGCTGACATCTGTTGAAGCATCAAAAAACAAGAGAGTTTCAGAAAAATATCTACTTCTGCTTTATCGACTATGCCAAAGCACTTTCCAAAGCAAACTTTGGAAAATTCTTAAAAAGATAGGATTACCTAACCACCTGACCTGTTTCTTGAGAAATCTGTATGCATTAACTTTCCAGTGCCTATCTTAATCCATTGCATGTCAATCATTTTGATTAAACATTTTCTTAAACAGCAGGATATTTGGGGGTCCTTATTTCCTTCCTTCGACTTTTTTTTTCTGGAGCTACTAGGAATAGTAAATAGGCAATTTTAACACTATGTTTATTCATTTCTATTGTATGAACATTACTGGAAATATGAAATTTTATTCCAAAGAGTTAAAATTTAGCCCAGACATTCCAGTCTACAAATTAAATTTCTTTCCTGTAAATGAGGCATTTTGATATCATTTTGATTAAACATTTTCTTAAACAGCAGGATATTTGGGGGTCCTTATTTCCTTCCTTCGACTTTTTTTTTCTGGAGCTACTAGGAATAGTAAATAGGCAATTTTAACACTATGTTTATTCATTTCTATTGTATGAACATTACTGGAAATATGAAATTTTATTCCAAAGAGTTAAAATTTAGCCCAGACATTCCAGTCTACAAATTAAATTTCTTTCCTGTAAATGAGGCATTTTGAAAACTTATTTTTTAATATGTTTTAGCATTGATTTTATTTCTATTTTTGTGATTTTCTGAAAAAAAAAAAAACTATTTCTGTCCATATATATTATAAATATGATATACTGTTATACCAAATATAGATATGCAGTGTATAGACGGTCAACTTGAACACTTTTTGAAACTGAGTGGTAAAATCTAGTTAACTTCATGGAAACATTTGGAAAAGTAAAATATATAAAAATAAATACTTAATGATATTTTTCTCACTATAGTCTTCAAATGTGGCTCCTCAGCACAAGAACAATCTTAAAATGGCTATATCATGTTGAAGTCAGAGAAACAACAAAGTTTTGTAAAGCAATTATACTTCATTTAAAAATAAATAAAGTTAAATTAAAAAATTGATAATAGCAAAGGTGCTTCTAGATACTGAAGAATAAATAATTGAATTTATATGGTTTGCAGTATGTGAGCCTTCCCTGTCCCTCACTATCTCCCATAGCTTTGACTATACCAGCCTTTGTCGGGAACCTGATGTTTCTGCTTCTTAATACACTGTCGAGATTTGTCATAGCTTTCCTTGCAAGGAGGAAGATGGCCAATAGGTATATGAAAATATTTTCTCAATCATTAAACATCAAGAAAATAAATTCAAAACCACAGTGAGATGTCACCACACACCTATTAGATTTGCTATGATCAAAAAATTAGGGGAAAAAAAAACACTAAAAATAACAAGTGTTGGTGAGGATGTAGAGAAAAAGAAACCTTTGTGTACTCTTGGTGGGAATGTAAATTGGTGCAGCCTCTATGGAAGCCAGTATATAGGCTTCTCAAACAATTTTAAATAGAACTGCAATATAATTCAGAAATTCCATTTCTGGGTACTTATTCAAAGAAAGCGAAACCACTAATTTGAAAAGTTATATGCTTCCTTGAGTTCTTTGCAGCATTGTTATTTTCTTAATTAATTTATTTTACTTGGAGGCTAATTACTTTACAATATTGTGTTGGTTTTGCCATATGAATCAGCCATGGTGTACATGTGTCTCCCATCCCAAACCCCACTGCCATCTCCCTCCCCATCCCATCGCTCTGGGTTGTTCCAGTGCACTGGCTCTCAGTGCCTTGTTTCATGCATTGAACTTGGACTGGTGATCTATTTCACATATGATAATATACATGTTTCAATGCTATTCTCTCAAATCATCCCACCCTCGCCTTCTCCCAAAGAGTCCAAAAGTCTGTTCTTTATATCTGTGTCTCTTTTGCCATCTTGCATATAAGGCAGCATTCTTTTCAATAGTCAAGATGTGGAAATAGTGTTGATGGATGGATAAAGACATTAGATTTCACACACACACACACACATATATAATATACAAACCCATTGAGATGTTATTAACTCATTTCATTCCTTTTTAGAATGAAATCTTGCCATTCATGAAAACAGGGATGGACTTGGAGGGCATTATACTGAATGAAGTAAGTCAAACAGAAAAACAAAACCATATGATCTAACAAATGGAATCTAAATATACGTATATGTATTTTAATATGTAAATAAATTCAGTTCAGTTGCTCAGTCGTGTCTGACTCTTTGCAACTCTATGGACAGCAGCACGCCTGGCTTGCCTGTCCATCACCAATTCCCGGAGCTTGCTCTAACTCACTTCCACAAAGTCGGTGATGCCATCCAACCATCACATCCTCTTTCATCCCCTTTTCCTTCCGCCTTCAGTCTTTCCAAGTTCAGGGTCTTTTCCACTAAGAAAATTCTTCGCATCAGGTGACCTAATTATTGGAGCTTCAGTTTCAGCCTCAGACCTTCCAGTGAACATTCAGGACTGATTTCCTTTAGGACGGACTTGCTGATCTCCTTGCAGTCCAAGGGAATCTATCAAGAGTCTTCTCCAACACTACAGTTCAAACGCATCAATTCTTGAGCCCTCAGCTTTCTTTGTAGTCCAACTCTCACATCCATACATAACTACTGGAGAAAAACATAGCTTTGACTAAGACGGACTTGTGTCAGCAAAGTAATGTCTCTGCTTTTTAATATTCAGTCTAGGTTGGTCATAGCTTTTCTTCCCCAGATCAAGTAGCTTTTAATTTCATGGCTGCAGTCACCATCTGCAGTGATTTTGGAGCCCCAAAAATAAAGTCTGCCACTGTTGCCACTGTTTCTCCATCTATTTGCCATGCAGTGATGGGACCAGATGCCACGATCTTAGTTTTCTGAATGGTGAGTTTTAAGCCAACTTTTTCACTCTCCTCTTTCACTTTCATCAAGAGGTTCTTTACTTCTTCATCATTTTCTGCCATAAGGGTGGTGTCATCTGAAAACCTGACATTATTGATATTTCTCCCAACAATCTTGATTCCAGCTTGTGCTTCATCCAGCCCCACATTTCACATGATGTACTCTGCATATACATTAAGTGATCAGGGTGACAATAAACATCCTTGATGTACTCCTTTCCCAATTGGGAACCAATTTGGTAATATGTAAGTAGTATACATATAAACTCATAGATACCAAGAACATAAACAGATTGGTGGTCACCAGAGGCAGGGGGTGGAGATTTGGACAAATGGATGAATTGTTTTTATTTTTCCCTTAAATAACTTGAAAAGAAAAAGGAGAGAATATCCCCTCTTTCAATCTCACTGTCTTCATCAAATATAAAAGAAATCAATTATTTTTATATTTGCACAGTGAAGTATTTTATTTGCCTTTACAATTTCTGAGAATCATAACTTTAAATTGAAGCCTCCAATTGAAAAGCACTTCTAAAGTTGCTTAGAAATATAAATTATTCATACTTAAATTGAGATGAAATGTTATCTGTATGGATATCATGCCTATTTTATGGTGCTCTCTGACAAATAGACCCCAGGTAAATTTTAGTGAAGATTTTTGTCATTGCAAGGCATAAGAAAAAATGGGAAAAGAATCTCATTTCCATACATCTTGTCTGTTTACTAGGATCCTGATTCCTATATCCTCAGTTTATATTCTTCATTAATAGCATTATACTCCTGAGGGTTAGTGGGGGTTTCATATGCTGAAAAGAATGAAAAGAAAATGATATGATTTTAAGCACCAACAGTTTATGTAAAGAACACTTTATATTTCAGTAGGATTTTTGTGCCGTCAAAATAAGACTGATGGAGTGCTGCTGCTGCTAAGTCACTTCAGTCATGTCCGACTCTGTGCGACCCCATGGACTGCAGCCTACCAGGCTCCTCCATCCATGGGATTTTCCAGGCAAGAGTACTGCAGTGGGTTGCCATTGCCTTCTCCAGAGCTAATGGTGTCTTATTGTGAGGTCAAACTTATTTTCGGTTCAGTTGCTTAGTTGTGTACTACTCTTTGCAACCCATGAACTGAAGCACACCAGGCCTCCCTGTCCATCACCAATTGCCAGAGTTTACCAAACTTATGTCCATTGAGTTGGTGATGCCATCCAACCATCTCATCCTCTGTTGTCCTCTTCTCCTCCTGCCTTCAATTTTTCCCAGCATCAGGGTCTTTTCCAATGAGTCAGTTCTTCACATCAGGTGGCCAAACTTATTTTATTAACATTTATTTACCTCAAACATTAAGAAAAATGAAGATTATTTAATAAAATATTCATAAAATAGATTTTAGTACATCCATCCAGGGAAAATTATTGTTAATTTGGTGTATAACATTTTCCTACACATACCAAAAAAAAAAAAAAAAATGAAGTGGCTCAGTCGTGTCTGACTCTTTGCAACCTCATGGACTGTAGCCTGCCAGGCTCCTCCATCCATGGGATTTTTCAAGCAAGAATACTGGAGTGGGTTGCCATTTTCTTCTCCAACACATACAAACATACACGCACTCAAATGTTACTTATGAGAAAATGGGCTTCAATTTCATAACTAGCACATTTAAATATACATATAGCAAGGTGATACAAACTTCTTTTAGTCCAACAAATATTTATGAACCATATTTTCCATTGAATTAATATAGTCTGTTATTTGGGTGAGATCTTGTTTATCTCACCAAGTCCCTAGAACAAGACATATCATATTGTTTGTATAAGTGTATTGTATTATACCATGCTGCTAAAAATATCTTTATAGTTTTTTCTTAGTTTACTCCTTTCAAATATTTGTGGATACATTCTTGCATCTGACATCAATTATAAAGGAGTTATTTCTGAAATGTAACAGTGTCCTATAAGTGTGCAGGCTAATGTGTGAATTTTAATTTTATCTCACTTTTGTTTCTGGTCATAGTTAAACTAATAAATAGACTGAGCAATGTTGAATAATTTGACATTATACAGAATGAAAAAATAACTCACAATTTGAAGACAATTACTTCATTGTAAATAATTGCATAGTTGTCTTTGGCAATTGATGTGGATGTGAATGTTGAGGAGAGACTGAGAGAGAAGGAGACATATAGAAAGACAGAGATTGACTGAAAGGGAAAAAGAAAGGCAGAAACAGACACAGAAAGAAAGGTTAAAACCAGGAATGAATCTCTCTATGGGTGAACCCAAATTAGAGAAAAGCTGATCTGAGATGTGTAAGGAAACAGATTCAATCTTGGTAATACTGTCTGATACAGTCATGCGTATTGAGAGAGACTCCACTTCTGCACTGGTGGCTGAAAATAGGCGACAACTCAAATAGAAGATGACTGTGTTGTCTTTGTTCTTGGGTGAACCCAAATTAGAGGAAAGCTGATCTGAGATGTGTAAGGAAACAGATTCAATCTTGGTAATACTGTCTGATACAGTCATGCGTATTGAGAGAGACTCCACTTCTGCACTGGTGGCTGAAAATAGGTGACAACTCAAATAGAAGATGACTGTGTTGTCTTTGTTCTTGCAGGATCAGAGCGTGAAGTAGCTGAGTGAAAAAAGCATAGAACCATGGAAACAAAATTCTCCACCACCAATGAAAATTAGCATCTTAGCCAGTTCCTGTTCAGACTAGTCACCCAGGATCAGATCCTACCCCCAACCGCAAATGCCTTTATTCTAATAAGGTCACTGTTGTGGGAAAGTTACTGATAGCAGTTGGTTTAGGCTGGACATAAAGATTTCCACAGAAAGGGAAAGACTAGACATCTTTTCAGGAAAGTTGGAGACAGGAAGGGAACATTTTTCCCAATGATAGGTCCAATAAAGGACATAAGAGGTAGAGACCTAGTAGACCCTGAAAAGATCCAGAAGAGATAAAAAGAATACACGGAACTCTATGAAAAATATCCAAATGAGCCACATTGCTAGGACAGTGTGATCAGCCACTCAGATTCAGACATTCTAGAGAGCAAAGTCAAGTGGGCCTTAGGAAGCACTGCTGTTCATAAAGCTAGTGAATGAGATGGGATTCCAATAGAACTATTCAAAGCCCTAAAGGATGATACCATAAAGATGTTGCATTCAATATGTCAGCAAATCTGGAAGACCCAGCTGTGGCCACAGAACTGGAAAAGGTCAATCCTCATCCCAAATCCCAGGAAGGATAGTATTAAAGAATGTGCTAATCATCGGACAGTGGCACTCATCTCCCATGCTAGTAAGGTCATGCTTAAAATCATGCATGTTAGACTTCAACAACTTGTGAATAAAGAATTTTCCAGGTGTCCAGGCTGGGTTTAGAAAAAGAAGAGGAACCAGAGATCAAATTGCCAACATTCACTGGATCACAGAGAAAGCTATGGAATTTCAGAAAATTATCTACCTCTGTTGCATCAACTATCCCAAAGACTGACTGTGTGGATCATAATAAACTCTGGAAAGCTCTTAAAGAGATGGAAAGCTCTTAAAAAACCAGATCATCAAAAAACAACCACAACAACAACAAAACCAAAAAAAAAAAAAAGGGAAAAGAAAAAAAAAAAAAAAGAAAAAAAAGGATAAAACTGATTCCACAAATAAGTGAGTTCATGCAGTTTATTTGTCTTTCTGTCCCTGTCTGATGTTACTGAACATAATGTTCACTAGACTTATCCATGTTGCCACAAGTGGAAGGATTTTTTTTTCTTATTTTTTTACAAATTAAGTAGCATTCCATTGTATATCTGCTGATGGACATTACATTGTTTCCATATTTTAGATACTGTTAGGAACCCTACAGTGACATGAGAATATTGGTGATAATAATATTACCAATAATGATATCTCTTAGAGATACTGATATCATTTCTTTTGGGCATATCCCCAGAAGTGAGTGGTTTGGTACATCCACGGGAGCTACTTTGATGCAACGAGTCACATTTTCATCAACAGGGGGGTTGAATCAGTGAGTCTGTGCAAGGCTGGCCTACAGAGGTTAGGAGATTTGGACAGGAGAGCAGGCAATGCGAAGGGGTTACACCACCCTTGAGAAAAGCAGTTATGCTGTCAATTGCTATCTGCATGGAATCTCTGTGCCATTGTCTGTGTACTTGGAAACCATCAGCAAGTCAGTCACTCACGGTTACAAGAAATTATCTGATTATAGATTTGTAAAGACATTTTCTTTGTGAAGTAACAGCTACTCTACAGCTGTGAAATTAAAAGATGTTTGCTCCTTGGAAGGAAAGGTATGACAAACCTAGACAGTATATTAAAAAGCAGAGACATCATTTTGCTGACAAAGATCTATATAGTTAAAACTGTGACTTTTCCAGTAGTTATGTATGGATGTGAGAACTGGACCATAAGGAAAGCTTAGCATAAAATAATTGATACTTTTGAACTGCGGTGCTGGAGAAGACTCTTGAGAGTCCCTTGGGCAGCAAAGAGATCAAACCAGGCAATCCTAAAGGAAATCAATCCTGAATATTCATTGGAAGGACTGCTGCTGAAGCTCCAATACTTTGGCTACCTCATACAAAGAGTCAACTCATTGGAAAAGACTTTGTTGCTGGGAAAAATTGAGGGCAGGAGGAGAAAAAGGAGACAGAGGATGAGATGGTTGGATGCATCACCAACACAATGGACAGGAGCTTGAGCATACTCTGGGAGATGGTGAGGGACAGGGAAGCCTGGCGTGCTGCAGTTCATGGTGTCACAGAGTCAGACACAACTTAGTGACTGAGCGATGATCAGAAGTGAGATTGCTGGATCATATGATAGTTTTATTTTTAATATTTTTGAGGCAACTTTAAACTGTTTTCCATAGGGGCTGTACCAACTTACCTTCCCAGCCACAGTGCACAATGCTTGCCTTTTCTTGATACACTCTCCAGGATCTGTCTCTTATACACATCTTTGAGGAGAGACTGAGAGAGAAGGAGACATATAGAAAGACAGAGATTGACTGAAAGGGAAAAAGAAAGGCAGAAACAGACACAGAAAGAAAGGTTAAAACCAGGAATGAATCTCTCTATGGGTGAACCCAAATTAGAGAAAAGCTGATCTGAGATGTGTAAGGAAACAGATTCAATCTTGGTAATACTGTCTGATACAGTCATGCGTATTGAGAGAGACTCCACTTCTGCACTGGTGGCTGAAAATAGGCGACAACTCAAATAGAAGATGACTGTGTTGTCTTTGTTCTTGCAGGATCAGAGCGTGAAGTAGCTGAGTGAAAAAAGCATAGAACCATGGAAACAAAATTCTCCACCACCGATGAAAATTAGCATCTTAGCCAGTTCCTGTTCAGACTAGTCACCCAGGATCAGATCCTACCCCCAACCGCAAATGCCTTTATTCTAATAAGGTCACTGTTGTGGGAAAGTTACTGATAGCAGTTGGTTTAGGCTGGACATAAAGATTTCCACAGAAAGGGAAAGACTAGACATCTTTTCAGGAAAGTTGGAGACAGGAAGGGAACATTTTTCCCAATGATAGGTCCAATAAAGGACATAAGAGGTAGAGACCTAGTAGACACTGAAAAGATCCAGAAGAGATAAAAAGAATACACGGAACTCTATGAAAAATATCCAAATGAGCCACATTGCTAGGACAGTGTGATCAGCCACTCAGATTCAGACATTCTAGAGAGCAAAGTCAAGTGGGCCTTAGGAAGCACTGCTGTTCATAAAGCTAGTGAATGAGATGGGATTCCAATAGAACTATTCAAAGCCCTAAAGGATGATACCATAAAGATGTTGCATTCAATATGTCAGCAAATCTGGAAGACCCAGCTGTGGCCACAGAACTGGAAAAGGTCAATCCTCATCCCAAATCCCAGGAAGGATAGTATTAAAGAATGTGCTAATCATCGGACAGTGGCACTCATCTCCCATGCTAGTAAGGTCATGCTTAAAATCATGCATGTTAGACTTCAACAACTTGTGAATAAAGAATTTTCCAGGTGTCCAGGCTGGGTTTAGAAAAGGAAGAGGAACCAGAGATCAAATTGCCAACATTCACTGGATCACAGAGAAAGCTATGGAATTTCAGAAAATTATCTACCTCTGTTGCATTAACTATCCCAAAGACTGACTGTGTGGATCATAATAAACTCTGGAAAGCTCTTAAAGAGATGGAAAGCTCTTAAAAAACCAGATCATCTTACCTGTTTCCTGAGAAACCTGTATGCAGGTGAAGAAGCAGTAGTTAGAACCCTGTATGGAACAACGGATTGGTTCAAAGTTGAGAAAGGAGTATGACAGGACTGTCTGCTGTCACCTTGTTTGTTTAATCTATATGCTGAGCACAACATGAGAAATGCTGGGCTGGAAGAATTACAAGCAGGACTCAATCTCAGATATGCAGATGATACCACTCTAATGGCAGAAAACAAAGAGGAACTAAAAGAGCCTCTTGATGAAGGTGAAGGAGGATAGTGAAAGAGCCAGCTTAAAATTAAATATTAAAAAACCAAAAACTAAGATCATGGAATCTGGCCCCATTGCTGCTGCTGCTACTGCTGCTAAGTCGCTTCAGTCATGTCCAATTCTGTGTGACCCCATAGACGGCAGCCTACCAAGCTCCCCGTCCCTGGGATTCTCCAGGCAAGAACACTGGAGTGTGTTGCCATTTCCTTCTCCAATGCATGAAAGAGAAAAGTGAAAGTGAAGTTGCTCAGTTGTGTACGACTCTTCAAGACCCCATGGACTGCAGCCTACCAGGTTCCTCCATCCGTGGGATTTTCCAGGCAAGAGTACTGGAGTGGGGTGCCACTGGGGAAACGTTGAAAGTAGTGACAGATTTCCAGTCCTTGGGCTCTAAAACCATTGCAAATATTGGCTGCAGCCATGAAACCAGAAGATGTTTGCTTCTTGGCAGGAAAGCTATAACAAACCTAGACAGTGTGTTGAAAAGTAGAGACATTACTCGGCAGAGAAAGGTCTGTATAGTCAAGGCTGTGTTCTTCCTGGTGATCATCTATGGTTGTGAAAGCTGGACTGTAAAAAAGAGCAGAGCACCAGAGAATTGATGCCTGGAACTGTTGTGCTGGAAAAGACTTTTGAGAGTCCCTTGAACAGCAAGGAGATCAAACTAGCCAATCTAAATGGAAATCAACCCTGAATACTCATTGGAAGGACTGATACTGAAGCTGAAACTCCAGTATTTTGGTCATCTGATGTGAACAGCTGACTCATTGTGATTATGGGAAAGACTGAGGGGAGAAGGAGAAGAAGGCATAAGAATATGAGATGGCTGGATGACATCACTGATACAATGGACATGAACTTGGGCAAACTTCAGGAGATAGTGAGGGACGGGGAGGCCTGGTGTGCTACAGTCCACAGGGTTGCAAAGAGTCGAAAGTGACTGGGTAACTGAACAACAGAAGATTAAATTACAGAAAAAAAGTTTGCATTCCTATACACTTGTGTTGGCACATTAGTATTCATATATAATATGTGTTGTGTAGTCTTCTATAGGTTCAATAACATTTTTAAATACTTGGGAAGTTAGTGTTTCTCTGAAGGCATTTAACATCTCACAGAAACAGTTTTAGTGAAGTTCTTTCTAGAGTCGGGAAATAGATTAAATGTTCTTTTGAAATTTTTTCAGATTAATGATTCAGTCATACTTGCTTTTATGTTTAGNCGAGTCCCTTGGACTGCAAGGGAATGCAACCAGTCCATCCTAAAGGAGATCAGCCCTGGCTGTTCTTTGGAAGGAATGATGCTAAAGTTGAAACTCCAGTACTTTGGCCACCTCATGCGAAGAGTTGACTCACTGGAAAAGACTCTGATGCTGGGAGGGATTGGGGGCAGGAGGAGAAGGGGACGACCGAGGATGAGATGGCTGGATGGCATCACTGACTCAATGGACGTGAGTCTGAGTGAACTCCAGAAGTTGGTGATGGACAGGGAGGCCTGGTGTGCTGCGATTCATGGGGTCACAGAGTCGGACACGACTGAGCGACTGAACTGATGTAGGGCGAAGCAAAGCAAAACAAAGTCGCTCAGTCGTGTCTGACTCTTTGTGACCCCATGCACCGTAGCCCACATGGCTCCTCAATCCATGGAATTTTCCAGGCAAGAATATTGGAGTGGGTTGCCATTTCTTTCTCCAGGGATCTTCCCAACCCAGGGATCAAACCTGCATCTCCTGCATTGCAGGCAGATGCTTTACTGTCTGAGCCACTAAATTTTCTTTTTCTCTTTGGTCACTATTGTTTTGAAAAGAGGGTGTAGATGTCCATAGTATATCGAAAGCAGTAGGTGAAAATGTGTTAACTCTAAAATCACGACTTTTTGGTGTTCTTTCTTTGTCTAATAACATCCATGTATCTATGATCACCATGATGCCTTTTGCCTGTCTTTGTTCCAATATATTGGAATATATTTAATATATTGGGTTGGCCAAAAAGTTCATTCAAATTCCACATATGGAATTTGGCCAACTCAATATTATGTAATACTTGAAAGACTAATAAGATTCAGTATCAGTGTCTATTCCTTTAGTTATTAGATTTAAGACTGGGACAAATAATTTATTAGCATTGAAATTCAATATCTTATATAAAATAAAAATCTACACACAAAAATTATAAAGCCTTTTTTATTTCACATTTCTCTTACTCAAAATTTGCTGTACCTAAATTGATTCATTACATCTGATGTCTGATCAAAATAAAATGTAAAACTAAATTTCATTTGATTAATTTAATCTCTTAGCTTGTTAAAATGTTTCAAAATTCAATAGCAAAACATGAAATGTGTTTTAATTATACTTTGTTTTTGTTGTGTTAGTCGCTTCAGTCGTGTCCTACTCTTTGCAACACCATAGACTGTAACCTGCTAAGCTTCTCTGTCCATGGAATTCTCCAGGCAAGACTACCAGAGTGGGTTGCCATTCCCTTTCCAGGGGATCTTTCTGATCCAGGAATTGAACCTGGGTCTCCTTAATGGCAGGGAGATTCTTTAGCATCTAAACCACCAGTTTTATTCTTACAGCATCTCACATAGGATAACATCATTACTTATCTTTTACATGTGAAAAACTGAAGCACAGTAAATTTAAGTAACATGGCTCAAGTTCACAAAACTTTAATGGCCAAAATGTGATGATTAATAGAAGTCTAACTAAATCCACAACATATCTTGTCAACTAGTACCCTGTATAGTTCTGCTTTTATTTATTACTCAGCCATTAAAAAGAATACATTTGAATCAGTTCTAATGAGGTGGATGAAACTGGAGCCTATTATACAGAGTGAAGTAAGCCAGAAAGAAAAACACCAATACAGTATACTAATGCATATATATGGAATTTAGAAAGATGGTAGTGATAACCCTGTATGCGAGACACCAAAAGAGACACAAATGTATAGAACAGACTTTTGGACTCTGTGGGAAAGGGAGAGGGTGGGATGATCTGAAAGAATCGCATTGAAACATGTATATTATCATATATGAAATAGATCGCCAGTCCAGATTCAATGCATGAGACAGGGTGCTCAGGGCTGGTGCACTGGGATGACTCAGAGGGATGGGATGGGGAGGGAGGTGAGAGTGGGTTCAGGATTGGAACACATGTACACCCATGGCTAATTCATGTCAATGTATGATGAAACCACTGCTGCTGCTGCTGCTGCTAAGTCACTTCAGTTGTATCCTACTCTGTGTGACCCCATAGACGGCAGTCCACCAGGCTCCCCCGTCCCTGGGATTCTCCAGGCAAGAATACTGGAGTGGGTTGCCATTTCCTTCTCCATCGCATGAAAGAGAAAAGTGAAAGTGAAGTCTCTCAGTCTGTCCGACTGTTAGCGACCCCATGGACTGCAGCCCACCAGGCTCCTCCGTCCATTGGATTTTCCAGGCAAGAGTACTGGGGTGGGGTGCCATTGCCTTCCCGGACAAAACCACTACAATATTGTAAAGTAATTAGCCTCCAATTAAAAAAAAAAAGGATCTAAAGGCACAAAGTGGAAAAAGGCTTGTGGGGTGGGGGATGGGAAGATATAGTGGGAACTGTCCAACAGAGCTTTAGCTGAAATCATATCCAGGTGATGATATATTAATACAACACAGAGGGCCTTGCTTTGTCCTAAAACTCATGGAAAGTCTGTCAGAGTTCAAGGCATCTTAAGAGCTATTAAAACTACTTCAGAAATTCCTGTAAGGTTCTCTTAATTGCATACTGTCGAGGCTCAATTTGGTTTCCCTCTGTAATCACCCAACAATTGTAGTTAAGAAAGAGTATTGGTTAAAAAAATGTGTAATATATTCAATGAGTATGTGCTTAATTACATTTTTTTCAGGATAAATTCTACTGCTCTTTGAAACAAAACTAAGGAGGAGAAGAGATTCATCTCTTCTCCTCCTTAGTATGCCTTGTCACGTCATCAAGCCCCTGAGGAAGCAGCTAGTATTGCTTCCTGAAAAACTAACCATTCCTTTCCTAGTAGGAGGACAAAAGGTGGAAAGGAAGGAGACAAGAATGCATATCAACTCCCCACAGAGGGCACAATGTTTGAACAATAACATGATGGCCGCAGTTTCCATTCAGGGAAAGAGTGGCGGGGAAAGGGTGCCTCTGAAGATTCCTAATGGTTAGATTCAGAAAAATTGGGACATCGTTTTAGCTCCCTAAATAATCATTCCTGGAAGAATGGATACCATTCCAAATGCCAACCCTCTCTTCAAACTAGAGTATCCATAATGACTATGACTCTTGTATGGTAGCAAGCGCATGTAGTTTGGAGGCAGACAAACCTGGGTTTGAATACTGGCTTTGCTAATTACAAGGTTCATGACTTCAGATAAAAATTTAATCTCTCTAAGTCTATTTCTTCATCCTAAAAGGGGAAAATAATACTTCCTTCACAGTTCTGCTTGTAAAGTTGAGAGTCTTCTCATGCATTTATTAAATGAGATGATTGATTAAATGAGATGATATCCGTTAAGCTCTGTGTACAGAGACAATATTTGATAATGCTAGCTTTTCCCCCTTATTCCCTTAGCAAAGGGAACATGAGCAATGTTGGATTTCTACTGACAGCAGACTCACATGCATCTGAGCAGATATCTCTTACTTATAGAACAGCCATCATAGTCAAGTTTCCAAAGCTCTGAGAAGCAGATTTGTGTTAATTTTATTAGTTATTTATAATTTTATCCCTTATTGATGTTAATTTTATTTACTTATTAGAGGACTTTCCTGGTGATCCAGTGGTTAAGACTCAACAATTCCACTGCACGCAGCATGGCATGGGCTTGATCCCTGGCTGGATCAACTCACACGCTGCACAGTATGGCCAGAACAGTCAAGGCACTGAAAATAATTCATTTACTTACTACATTAAAAAATATAATTAGTATAATTAATATAATATATTATTATATAATAACAAACAAATAACAAATGAAATTTGTTATTCACTTAGACTTTTTTGTTAGACTTTTCTCAACCAAGCTTTCAGTGGATTATCCTCTTCTAAAGTAAAGAGATACAGGGATTATTGGAAACAGACATTCATGATGGTTACCCAAGAAGTAGAAAGGGAAGCATATGGATCCACAATCAGTGGAAGATGGAAACCAAATGGTCAATAAATGCATGAGAAGATGTTCAATTTTACAAGTAATCATGCAAACGAAATAGGATATTATGGGATGTCATT
Source organism: Oreotragus oreotragus (assembly GCA_006410675.1). Taxonomy (NCBI): domain Eukaryota; kingdom Metazoa; phylum Chordata; class Mammalia; order Artiodactyla; family Bovidae; genus Oreotragus; species Oreotragus oreotragus. The sequence continues at coordinate 489,743 of SJYX01006974.1, forward strand.
TCAAATCCATCAAGTTGCAGAAACGTGTAAGACTGACAGTGCGGTGGTAGAGCAGTGGCTACCCCCTTGCACTGCTGGTGCAAGTGAGTGAGACTCTTTTGGAGAGTAATTTGGTAGTAGGTGGCAAAACTGAAAGCATACGCATGCGTTTTGGGGGAGAGTCGGGGTGGGAGCGGGAACTGGGGAGGTAGCAGGCTGTTAAAATTATTTATTTGTTGCTTTTGGCTGCAGCAGGTCTCCATTGCCGTGTGCAGTCTTCTCACTCTGGCGGCGTCTTTTGTTGTGGAGCACGGGGTCTCGGGCAGGGGCTCAGTAGTTGTAGAGCACAGTCTCAGTTGCGCCTTGGCACCTGGGATCTTCCTGGACCAGGGGTGTCCCCGCATTAGCAGGCAGATTCTTAGTCACTAGACCACCAGGGAAGTCCCCACACACACTTTTGGACCAAGCAATTGCAATTAGAGGTTCACAGAGTAGTGAAACTATCATGTGAGCTCACAGAGACATGTAACATTGTTGTTACACCTTAAAGAGAGAAGCAGTCTAAAGGTCCAGCAGTCCACGTTTCAACACATTTTAGTGATTTGTATTTTCTAGAATGCTGTTTAGACANAAGCAATTGCAATTAGAGGTCCACAGAGTAGTGAAACTATCATGTGAGCTCACAGAGACATGTAGCATTGTTGTTACACCTTAAAGAGAGAAGCAATCTAAAGGTCCAGCAGTCCACGTTTCAACACATTTTAGTGATTTGTATTTTCTAGAATGCTGTTTAGACATTAACAAGATGAGTTATAGCAACATGTACAGGCACAAAAGTTCTCCAAGATGTATTGTTTTATTAAAAACATGTCACAACCATTTCACATGTGCACAGACAAGTACAAAGATGTTCATTGATGTTTATTATCGCAGTTTTGTAATAGTGAAAAGTTGGAAACAAATATACACCAGCAGGAGAAGGGATAAATAACTGTGGCAAATTCATAAAATGTATTATTAAATGGTGCCAGATTAAATTGGAGCAGTCATACCAATATGGGTAAATACCAAATGCAGAACGAAAGAGACATACTTTTTAAAAGCTAACAGCACAGGAAATAATACTGTGTGTTGTTCAGTAGTACATACATACACAATTTTGGAGACATATGCAGGAAAAATAAACACCAAATTGGGAATAATTGTCATGGGGGACATGGAAAGGGAAGGAAATATAATGGGTGGGGATAGGGACATTTTATTTACCTGAAATATTCTTTTAATGAAAAATGGAAAATAAGAGTCCTAATAGGAGAAAAATTTGCTTCTACTAATTTAAACAGTATTTTATTTAGAAAAAAAAAATTTAAAAACCCTTTTGCATCTCCCCTTGCATTACCTGCAAAATCTAGGCAGCAAATTACTAACCTGTGTNGGGACATGGAAAGGGAAGGAAATATAATGGGTGGGGATAGGGACATTTTATTTACCTGAAATATTCTTTTAATGAAAAATGGAAAATAAGAGTCCTAATAGGAGAAAAATTTGCTTCTACTAATTTAAACAGTATTTTATTTAGAAAAAAAAAATTTAAAAACCCTTTTGCATCTCCCCTTGCATTACCTGCAAAATCTAGGCAGCAAATTACTAACCTGTGTTTCTACATTTTGGACTTTCCAGAGTTCATGATGTGAGCTTAGCATCCCTTTTTCACTTATGGGCAAGGTTCAAACCAGTCAGTCCAAAAGGAAATCAACCTTGAATATTCATTGGCAGGACTGATGCTTAAGCTGAAGCTCCAATACTTTGGCCACCTGATGGGCAGAGCTGACTCATTGGAAAAGACGGATGCTGGGAAAGATTGAAGGCAGGAGGAGAAGGGGATGACAGAAGATGAGATGGTTAGATAGTATCACTGGCCCAGTGGACATGCTTTGAGCAAACTCTGGGAGATGGTAGAGAACAGGGGAGCCTGGCATGCTGTAGTCCATGGGATCACAAAGAGTTGGACGTGACTTAGCAACTGAACAACGGCCACAGTGACGGGACAGGGAATAGGACAAGCCTGTCTGGACACTGCTCCAAAGGAAAGAGACGCCAGCACACAGATCCGTCCTGTGTGCTCTGAACCCTTACTTCCCCACAAGCCCCTCTGCTTCCTCCTTAAGCCCCAGAGCGCCCCATGGCCCCTTTGTCTCCATAATCCCTAGTGAAGAGTAGGGAATCCACAAGTTTTATCATCACATTCAGCCTTTTGAACAGAACTGAATGGCGTCAAACTCCTTGAAATTTTACTGTAGTCCTTGTCATTGTGATGAACGAGCCTTCTCACTGTGGGCTTTGTTTTAAGCTACCATGGATCCAAACTCTAATCTCCATGGCTTGAAAACGGATGAAGAGTAGGGAATCCACAAGTTTTATCATCACATTCAGCCTTTTGAACAGAACTGAATGGCGTCAAACTCCTTGAAATTTTACTGTAGTCCTTGTCATTGTGATGAACGAGCCTTCTCACTGTGGGCTTTGTTTTAAGCTACCATGGATCCAAACTCTAATCTCCATGGCTTGAAAACGGAGGGGCAAATGCCTTTGTGTTATGGAATTATTCACAGTCCTTCATAAAATGTCCAGCTGAAGAATGTTTTAAATGGACAGAGATGTAACTCCTACACTGTTGCTGAATCCTTACCACTCCTGGAATTAACCTCGATATAGGAGGTTTCCCTTTTATCTCTAGGGATTTCTCCAGACTGGGAAAGAAAGCAGAATGTCAGACAGAACTCTGGGTAGGGACTGCTTTTTGGTTCCTTGTCAGTCTAAACTATAATGGTTGTTTCAGGTGCATTCTGATGTGTTTATATCCTACACTTGGCTGAACACATACTGAGGCCAAAAAGGGGATGGCTCATGAGTACGTGCTGGAGAGACCCTATAGGGATAACCAACTGCCTACAAGGATTCAATCTAGGACCAGAATTGCTTTTTTTTNTTGTGTGTGTGTGTGTGTGTTCCTAGTGGCATTTCTAAATTTGGGGGGGTTTCTTTTCATAGGTCTTTCCTTTCTTTTGTGTTTACTGACTATGTAGTCTCTTTAGTATTTGTTGTAAGACTGATGTTGTGGAGATAAACTCTGTTAACTTTTCTTATCTGTGAAGATTTTGATTTCGGTGTCAATTTTGAATGAGATCTTTAATGTGTAAAGTAATCATGAATGTAGATTTTTTTTTCTTTCAGTACTTTAAATATTTTGTGCCATTCCCTTCTGACTTGAAGATTCACTGTTAACTGTATGCATTTTCCCTTGTATGTTACTTGTAGCTTTTCTCTTGCTGCTTTTAATATTCTTTTTTTGTGTTTAATCTCTGTTGGCTTTATTAATATGTGTCTCAATGTGTTTCTCTTTGGGTTTATCCTGTAAGGCACTCTCTGTGCTTCTTGGAATTGACTATTTCCTTTCCCATGTTGAGGAAGTTTTCAACTATAATTTCATCATAAATTTTCTCAGTGCTGTTCTTTTCATCTTCCTCTGGGATTTCTATAACTCAAATGTTTGTGTGTTTAATATTGTCCCAAACATCTCAGGCTATCCTCAACACTTTTCATTCTTTTTCTTTATTCTGCTCTTCACTAGTTATTTCCACCATTCTATCTTCCAGTTCACTTATCCATTATTTTGCCTCAGCTATTCTGCTATTGATTCCCTCTAGAGTATTAATTTCAATAATTGTGTTATTTATCTCTGTTTGCTTCTTTATTTTTTCTATGTCTTTAATGATTGTATTAACTGTGATAATTGTTTCTTTCATCCTCTCCATTCTATTTTCAAGTCTTTGGAGCATCTTTACTAGCATTATTCTGAATTCTTTTTCAGGTAGTTGGCATATCTCCTCTTCATTTATTTGGTTTTGTGAGTTTCTGTATTTTTCTTTCTTTTGCACTGTATTTCTCTGTCTTTTCAGTTTTTGTTTTTTCCTAACTTGCTCCACTTGAGGTCTCCCTTCCCCAGGCTTTATGGTTGTATTATTTTTTCTTTTTGGTTTTTGTCTCTGGAGGAAAGGTTTTTTGAGTGGTTTGTGTTGACTTCTTGTTAGGAATGACTTGTGCCTGTGTTCTAGTGGGAGGAGATCAAGTAGGTAATGACAGAAATAATGGGACAGGTACACACACTTCAACACAGAATTATAACCAAAGTGTTTAAAAGAAAAGAATATAGGAGATCGACTTGGTGAACAAGGGAAACCAAAAGTGATATCAACCAATTAAAGCAGAGCTAATTAACACTGAATCTGGAAAACTGAGCCTGAGAAGATTGTCAACTGAGGAATACAGCAAAGAGAGCACAACCATTCAACTTACATGGTGAAAAAAGAAAAGGTAAGGAAAGAAAGGAGAAGAAAAAGAGAAAGAAAAACAGGAGAGGAGCAAGAAAAGAGAAAAGGAGGGGAGAAAGAGAAGTTAAAAAAAAGAGAGAACAGAAAAAATAGAAAAGCAAAGATAAATAGACGTATGTGAAAGAGATTTATATGTATTCAGGAATAGCTACAGGTGGTAAAGAACTAGAAGAAAGGCAGTCAAATATATAAAAAACAAAATCAGAAAAATCACAAAAAAAAGTGGAAAAAAATCTTATTTTTTTTAACAAGAAAATCAAAGAGTAAAACACCACAAAAGGCTAATGCAAAGGTAGAAATATGTAGAAGAAATAAACAGTGTGACTTTTAAGAAAAAAGAAAATGTTAAAAAGTTCTCAAAATCATAATTCTTCTTGGTTGTGGAATCCACCCCAGTAGATGAGTTTGGATTAGTGTCCTGTGATATTTTCCAGGTTGAGAGAGCTAGTGCCTGTGTTCTGTTTGATGGAGCTGTATCTTGTCTGTCTGAAGGGCAGTGTGGTGTCCAGTAGTAGGTTTTGGGGTGTCTATGGATTTTGTATGTCTCTAAGCAGTCTTTTTAGCTTTGGTAGTGTTAGGCATGTCCATTTCCGCAGCCACATGGAAGTGGCCCTCTCAGCACATCCTTACTGCCACAAGCCCCTTACTTATTCCTGTAATCTTTGCTGATGCTTCTGTTCCCTGACCCTGCCCCACACTGCAGGCTGAAGTTTGCTATGTAAGGACTTGTGTGGATCTTTTCTTGGCTATCAGCCTTGCCCTCAGCATCATAGAGACTTCTGTGGACTTCCCTTAGCTCCCTGAGCTCACCCTCTGTGTTGCAGGGCTTGTGTGCACTTGTTTCAGCTCACTAGGTCTTCCTTCTATGTCCTGGAGCTTGTGTGCATTTGGTTCGGCTCACTGGGCTCACCCTCTATGTTGCAAGGTTTGTGTGTTTTTCTTTCATCTCCCTGGATCTGCTCTCTGCATCACAAGAGTTGTGTGTGCTGCAGAGATTTCTATGTCATGTCTCACTTGACACCCTGGCCCACCCTCTGCACCACGGGACTTCTGTGGGCTTCTGTGGTTCCCTGAGCCTGCCATTTGGTCAGGGCCATCGTCTGTGAGCTGTTTACAGACTGAGGAGTGCAGCTTTCTCTGTTTTTTGCCCTCTAAGTCCCAGCTTTGCCTGGCTTTCACAGATTCAGCAGCTCCTCTTTGGGGCCCCCTGTGAGGGAGTTGCTCAGTGCACAGGAACTCTTCCTGTTTCACAACTCCCTCCTTCACTTGGGGCACAACTCCCATCCATCCAAAGGTTCTCCATCTTTTCCCTTTTAATGTCTCGATCCTCTCTCCTACCTTATTCCAGGGAGCTTAGCCTAAGCCCCCTGGAGGCCGGCAGTTTTCTGCTATCACCTAGAGGGTGATTTGTAGGAATTGTTCTGAATCTTGATGAGTTTTTGGAGGTGGATTTTGGAGAGAGATGGCTGGATGGCATCACTGACTCGATGGACGTTAATCTGAGTGAACTCCGGGAGTTGATGATGACAGGGAGGCCTGGCATGCTGCATTTCATGGGCTCACAAAGAGTCGGATACAACCGAGTGCCTGAACTGAACTGAACTAAACTGAATGCTGGCTTCATAAAAGGAGTTTGGACAAATTCTCTCTTTCATATTCTGGAACATTTTAAGAAAGATTGATATTAATTTTTCTTTCAATGTTAAGTAGAACTCATCAGTGAAGCTGTGGTCTTGGGCTTTAGTGTTGGGATGTTTTTGATTAATGATTCAGTCTTCCTATTTGTTGCTGGACAATTCATGCTTTTTCTTAATTAATTCAGTGATAGTAGGTTGCATCGGGTAAGGCAATGGCACCCCACCCCAGTACTCTTGCCTGGAAAATCCAATGGA
>SJYX01006974.1:496137-514152 GCA_006410675.1 Oreotragus oreotragus
GTGTATAAGAGACAGGTCTGTCCGACGGTTAGCGACCCCATGGACTTCAGCCCACCAGGCTACTCCATCCATTGGGTCGCTAACAGTCGGACAGACTGAGTGACTTCACTTTCACTTTTCTCTTTCATGCATTGGAGAAGGAAATGGCAACCCACTCCAGTATTCTTGCCTGGAGAATCCTAGGGATGGGGGAGCCTGGTGGGCTGCCGTCTTTGGGGTCACACAGAGTCAGACACAACTGAAGCGACTTAGCAGGTTGCATGCTTATAGAAAGTTATCTTTTTTTTTTTGGTTTGTTTCATTTTTTGGTATATAATTGAGCACAATAATTTTTTTGATTCTTTTTATTTCTGTGACATGTATTATAATGATTTCTCTTTCATTTTTGATTTTAATTATTTCAGTCTTCTCTTTTTTTTCTAAATTAATCTAGCTGTTTATCAGTTTTATCTTTTGTATAAACAGCTTTTTATTTTGCTCATTTTTTGTTTGATTTATTTTTCTGTATTCCTTTCTACACTAATCTTTATTGTTTTTTCCTTTCTGCTAGCTTTCTGCTAATTTTGTTGTCCTTTTATATTTCCTTAAGGTTTAAAATTAGTTTGTTCACTTGAGATCTTATTTTTATTGAGATATAATCAATATAACCTTGTACTGGGTATACAACATAGTGGTTTGATATATGTATATATTATGAAATGACCTTTCTTCTTTTTCAGATGTATGCATTTATCATCATTAACTTTGTTTAATTTCCTTAAGGTTTAAAATTAGTTTGTTCATTTGAGGTCTTATTTTTATTGAGATATAATCAATATAACCTTGTACTGGGTATACAACATAGTGGTTTGATATATGTATATATTATGAAATGACCTTTCTTCTTTTTCAGATGTATGCATTTATCATCATTAACTTTGTTTTAACAATGCTTTGACTACATTTCATAAATTTTGGTATTTTCTGTTATTTTTACCTGAAGATATTTTTAAAATTCACTTTTGATTTCCTCTGACTCAGTGGTTGCTCAAGAGAATGTTGTTAAGTTTTCATGTATTTTATAATTTTCTGGTTTTCTTACTGTTAGTGTTTTCTGGTTTCTTTCACTGTGATCAGAAAATATACGTATAATGATGCTGATCTTACATTTATTAACATTTGTTTTGTGACTTATGTGATCTTTCTTGGAGATTGTTATGAGTGTGCTTTAGATGAATGCATTTTTCTGTTGTTGTTGGAGAGTTCTGTATACGTCTGTTATGTCTGTTTGGTCAATGATGCTGTTCAGATCAGCTCTTTCCTTATTGATTGTCTGGATTTTTGTCTCCATTATTTGGTGTAGGGTATGAAAGTCTCCTTTAGTGTTGCACTGATGTTAATTTCTTTTTGAGTATTTTACATGCCAAGTGACCATCCCTGGAGTGTATACTCTTGATTAGAATACACACATGTTAACAAATCACAGACATTAGCAAAGCTTTGAAGTTATGATTTTCTATGCTGTGGATCTGGACTATTTCTCTTAGAATTCCCTCACTAGCCTGCTCTTTATGAAATGAGAGAGGACTCTTAGAAAACTGGACATTTCCTTTATAATGCCAATTTCCAATTTGAGAAGGAAGGTCGGTATTCTTTGTTAACCTCCATTTAATTTGCTTATTTTATAATAAAGAAGATACATTTATGTGCATAAACTATTAAAGATCATTTTGAAGTATATAATTATCACAGTGGGGCTTGATAATACTGCCAAACAATGGATGATTCAGGCTGAAAAGTCACAGGATGTTAAGGAATCTAAAGGTTGTGAACTAAAATAACATTAAATTAATCAGATAGATAAATGTTGGAAGTTGAAAATTACAATTATAGCAAGAATAGCTTAATAGTCAATATAATTTTATATGTTCTATGTGATGAATACAATTCTGAGAGATTCAACTCATTTATTCTTTTATTTAAGTAAGTATTGTTCCAAGCCCACCAGCCAAAGGCCATTGAAAAGCTAGCCATAGTCAAATAAATTATTTATTTGAATTCCTGAAATGAAAGAAAATACATTCCAGAGGGGACCTTGGAAATGCTTTAGTAACAAGAGTGGAAAGAAACTTTTTAAAATATGTATATATAATTTGGGTTTGTGATTCTAAGTAAGTGGAGGAAAGTAAGAACCAGTTCTGGATGGGGACTGTCAAATAGCCAACACATTTAGCAGTTGGCTATCACATAGTAATTGTTCCAGTGGTGAAAGGAAAGAAATTGGGTTGAGGTGTCATATGTAAAAATATGTGTCAATAACTCCAAAGAAGATATTTATTCTACAACCATGATGTGACTCTTGGAGAAGCATTGTTTTTACAGTGCTGTCAATATCTTAATATAAATGTTTCATTTTGTTAAAGATGCAACAATCTGCTTACCAACAGAGCAGTAAAAGTAAATTGAATATTTACTTTTCAATATTTTTGCTCCTTTCTGAGTATTTAGGATAGTTAATCTGAGTCTAAATTTCTTTATTAGACTCTTATGATATATCAAGATCTGGATATGATATACAGCTTACCCCTCTAAGTATGTTTAGGCCCCTTAAGTGTGTTTAGGTAGAGAGAAAGACATTGATAGTAATAATTGTAGTATATTGATAATGAGATCATTATTGTTGCAAACTGACCAAGGACAATTTGGTGGTTCAGAAAGTATCAAGTGCCTTTGGTCAATACTGTTAGCTGACAGTGAATAGACGTTTCTCAGGGCTAACTAATCCATGTTAGGTGGAAGGCCAATGGAAGATGTTGGGAGAGTTTGTAATTTCCTCAGTTTTGCCTTGCCACAGTAAAAATTTAGGGTGACGGATGGATCAATGTTACAACTCCGTTTTACTTGGCAAGCAAAGGAAAATACATCCTCAAGGCATGAGGGCAGGCCAGCCTAAAAGACAGAAGAGAAGAGAGGAGAGACTCAGTTTTGGCTCCTCCTTTTATTTGTTGTTTCTCCTCCCTGAGCCTGCCTTGTGTAAACTGGGAGGCTGTTGGCTTCACCTGAGGCCTTGCCTCCAGTCCTTGACCTTCTTTTGTTTTATTTTTGTAGGCTTTTCCCTTCTCTCTCTTTCGCTGCTGTTGCTGCTAAATCGTGTCAGTCATGTCCGACTCTGTGCGACCCCATGGATGCCAGCCCACCAGGCTCCGCCATCCCTGGAATTCTCCAGGCAAGAACATTGGAGTGGGTTACCATTTCTTTCTCCAATGCATGACAGTGAAAAGTGAAAGTGAAGTCACTCAGTCACATCTGACACTTTGCGGCCCCACGTGGACTGCAGCCTACCAGGCTCTTCCATCCGTGGGATTTTCCAAGCAGGAGTACTGAAGTGGATTGCCATTGCCTTCTCTTTGTCTTTTAGCCACCACCATTATGGACTCTTTTCTTCCTATTCCAACTTCTTAAAAAGGTAAGTCTAAAGTCAAGTTTTTTCAAATTTACAAATGTTTCTAGGAATTGAAGAAAATGCTTACCATTTCTTATTCTTATAGAATTACCATATACTTATTCTGTACCTCTGGTAATTTATATTTGCTGGTGAAGGCACTATAATTAACGCTTTGCATCAGATTTTATAAAGAGGTTTATGAATGGATATGTAGACAGAAGAACCAGTTTGGTTTGTGATTGATTCAAGTGACTGGTGCTTTGTGGAAAGGAGGGCTAAGGGGCCAACAGGACTCCTGACAGACTATTGCTATTGGGTCACTGGTTGATTCAAATTCTGCAACTTTTTTTTTTTTTTGCATGCAACTTGAAATACCTCTATGATTATTTCCTGCCAGATAAATCTTGAACATTCATTTTATCATAAAAAATATTTCTGATATCTTTTTATGCTTATGACCAAATTTAATATTATTGACAAAGTTTAAATGACAGATTGTTACCTTTGATTGCCTTGATTCTTGAAAGAAACACAGATGACCCTGTTGGCAGCACTAATTCCTGATTCTGAGCTCTAACTTGCCACTAGTTAACCATTCCTGGGATCTAGATTAAGCCAAACATGTGCAAATATATATAACATGGTTTATCGTGAAGTATTTTTATGTAAATCACAGCAAAGGTTACATATAATGGGTATATCTTAGTAAGATTTTGTGCTTCGTACTTCCAAGACCTGTACTAGTTTCAAATTTAATTCAGAATAAACTAGTTGTCCTGAAAAGAGAAGTTGATGGATTGTACTTACCAAGAGAAAAGTATAACAGCAAAATAGACATACACATAAAATAGACCCTATAATTCAGGTGTCTCTTTACTTATCTTAAATATATTTGGTGATACTCTTGAGACATAACTCACTTTTGATGAATCGTTTTAACGTTGTGATGGTTTTGTTCTAACATACAGTTTTGCACATGCTGTATAGTTATTCTTGGAATAATTTTTAGCACAAGGTGCATCAAAATTTTACTAAATAAATTAAGTCTACCTACTTTTCCTTTTCTTCTTGGAACGAGGTGGTTATCATAACTTGTAGTTAAATTGAGAACTGTCAGATGTACAGTATGTGTACAACCACTTTCTCACCTGTTCTCAATGTGAGCAGTTAATCATACTTCTCTCACTGAACTTGATATAGGTTCTGTGTCTTGAACACAGTTCTCTTGGCAGTTTGTACCTATCAACTGCTATTAGAAATTAAAATGTAAATCATTTGTAATCATTGGTAGCGCTGATATGATCTCATGACTATGTAACATGATAAAAATACTTAAAATATCAGTTCTTGGTGCAGTTCAACTTTGTATATACATTATATATGTAATGAAATATAATATATATGTTTTATTGTATTTACACAGCCTGACATAATATTTGCCTGTGCCAGTGTGTTGGAGAGTTTACGAAACTCATACCTCATGTGTTCCTTCCTAAAGGAGCCACATGGAAACTTTGCTTATGAAATCTTTTAAATCAAAACCTTCCAAAGATGGTTTCCTTGAGTTTCTTTTGCTTTTGAGAGTTTCTGCTAACCTGTTGTGCTTGACATACTTTCAAAGTGTTTGTGAAGTTGGGCTTTGAGGGGCTGTAGCTTCCACCTATTTAGTCTCCCTTCAGGCTGCCTTTGAAGACAACTGTGCTTCATCCTCCTTTCTTTTGTCCAGACGATACTAAGTGGTACCCTGCTGTCAAGCTGCTTTCAGAGCAAATTAGGTGCCTGGGTTCCTGTGTAGTGCCCCAGTTACAGGGAAGGAGAGTGCTGACCATGCAGTGTTCACCTTGATGTGTGCAAGTCAATTCCCACTGGAAAACAGTTGTTCCCAGGAAAGACACTTGTGATCAATGGCTTGCATTGGATTTCCTTTCAAAATTGAAAAAGAGAAAGTTTCTGAAAGTGCCTAATGTTTTATGTGTCTGTGCATTTGAGAGATTACCAGTTCTAGGCAAGTAGTTTGTGCAATATTTTGGATTAATTTGAGTGTGAATTGAAGCCTATATTTTACACGTGAGTCCTTCAATGTTTTCATGTTGTCCTTTTTGTACAGATGCTCTTGTTTCTGTGCTCATGAGAGAAATTAGGAAATGTGTTTCTGCTCCTGCAGAAATTATCAGTCAGTGATGACCTTCCCTTTTGGCTGTTTTTGTTTGTTTTCCTTGCATGGAGGAACAGAAGCTAATGGTTATGTAATATGTGTATGGACCTGTGCTGGGGACTTGTACCTTTTTTTTTTCATTTTATTCTCTTGTGAGTTCCTGGAACGTAATGAGTTCTGCCACATATTATGTGTCTTCATTTTCCAGATTTAAAAAACAGGGAAAGAAAATCAGGTAACAGGTGTCAGATAGAGGGAAGTAACCAAGCCATAATTCTAGCAGCATGGTTCATCACCTTGGCTCTCTGTCTGCTGGCAATGTCCGCCTCGCCTGCACCTGCAGAAATAGTGGCATGGGGACACCTCCTAACTCACCTGCCACCTGGTGATGCTGACAGGACAAGACAGCTTGGCCTTCCTCAACATCTGACTTCCTGTCGTCTTCTCTCTCCTGCTGAATTTGGCTTTGTTCCTTGCTTTAGGCTGTCACCCTCCGACACCCCTTATCTCAGCCTCTTCATATGAAAACTATCTTTTCTCTGAGTCAAATCTTCCCACATCAGCCCAACTATTGGACCTCACATGTGCCCAGATCCTCTGCTCTTCCTGTCTGAGCCACCCAACAAGCAGTTTGTGTAAAATCCACCTCTCCTTAAACATGCATTACTCAGTTAAGGATTTTGCTATTTATGATATGTGGTTTTGAATTCAAAAGCATATCTCCTTTTCAGTGCAACAAATTACCCTTCTACTTTGTTACTCAGTATTTTGTGTTTGTGTGTGTTTTGCCCCTTCATTTATACAGAAAGATTTTGTGAGTAAAGATTGTATCTTCCATATCTGTTTTAGCCCCATAGAGTTTTACTCAACTTTAGCTCCACAAAACTTGTCCAGAAGTATCTGATTGATTGAGCCAAATGCAGTATTCAGTGACTGGAGGGCCAGTCTCTTTCACAAGACACTAGATGGCCCTACTTGTTATGCCATGAAGATTGACATTAAACTTTGCAAGCATGTACATGAGCAGTTCAAACTAATTTCCAATATAACTCGAGCCTGATGACATTTGGTACTAGTGCACTTTCTAGAAATTGATGGAAAATGTCAATTCTTTCCTCTGGCAGTTTTGCCAGTTTCAGCTAAAGTGAAAGTAGATGTTGCTGGGCAAACAAACCAGTTTCTTCTGGAAAGAACAAATGAGTTAATGAGCAAGGTGGTTTGCCTCCAACATACGTGCACCTTGGAAAGGATGTAAGGTAATACTGAAATTGGGCTGAGCTTTGAAATATTCTTACTAATTGATTAACAGATTGAGTTACTTTTTACCAATTTATAATTCATATAACTTCCTTGAGTGTCAGGAAAACTAGGTTTGTTTAAGGAAAAATTCCTCAGTTAATTAATCCATCAAACAAATATCTTTAAGTGTAAGGACTTTAAAAAAAAATCACAACCTAAAAGCTAAGGGTTATGTTTTATTCAATGGGAATTTTTAGGATTTCAAGTCTGAGAGACAGCATCTTAAGTAATCCCGAGAGAATTGCTCCAAGGAGGTGAGGGTAGGAGCCAGGTTATATAGAAGTTTTGCGATGAAGGGCAGGTAGTCTGAATATCAAAAGATTATTGCTAATTAAAGGAAACCAGATATTCCCATTAAGGAATTTATTGCTTTTTTATGTATTGAAAGATGCAAGAGTCGGGGCTCACTGAAATAATTTCTTTGATATGCATCTCAGTTATCTGGGGCCAGTATCCAGTTTTCCCTTCCTGAGTTTCCTCAGGGCTCACCATAGGGAGTGGCTACAGTCTAATGACTGCTAGATGGTGGTTTTTTTTTTTTTAATTTCCTGAGTTCCCTCAGGCTCACCAGCTCACCATTGGGAACAGCTGCAATTGCTATTGACTGTAACATCCTTCTTTACAAATATCGCAGGAAACGTTCCATTTCTCAGGTGCTTATTATGTGACAGTCAGTTCCTATGCTGGGTCAGGGATACGATTTGGCAATTTAATCAACAACTTGTCTCTGTTCATAAAAAGATTAAGATCTCATAGAGAGGGATAGTACACAGTTTTTGGTGATTATTACCATAACAGGAGTGTTTACAAACTACACTGATGGCATAGAGCAAAAACTCTAAGTCTGATCTCAGAGTTCACAAAGATGGTTAAAGAACCTTGAGTTGAAGTTTGAAGAGTAGATGGGGTTCACCAGGCAGGTATAGACATGGGAAAATCAGCTGGTTTTAATACCCAAGTCTAATGTCCACAATATAGACTGTACAAATACATAGCATATGAAGTGGAGGTGGGAAAGGGGTAGATTTTATAAGACCTAGAGGTCTGGAATGAATAGTTTGAACACCTCAGGTAAACGTTTAAAGGTTTTTATGCTGAAGAGTACAGGAATCCCCTCACCATTTAATTGAATGTCTCCCAGGGACATTGAGCCTGGAGGGTCTCAGAGTGCGATCAGGGCAGTGAAACAGGAAGAAGTCTTCATCAGTGTCACATAGCCCAGTGGTACCCAACCATTTTGGCATCAGGGACTGATTTCATAGAAGGCAATTTTTCCACCAAGAGGGGCAAGATATTTTGGGGATGATTCAAGCACATCACATCTATTGTGCATTTTATTTCTATTCTTATTACATCAGCTCCACCTGAGATCATTGGGCATTAGGTCCCAAAAATGGGGACTCCTGGCTTGGTATAACCAGTTATAGGAAATGGATGTGAGATTAGATTGTTCAACACTGAGTGACCTCAAAGAATTCTAATGTCAGCCTATCACTTTAAAAAAATCTGGAACTTCAGTATTTATGCCAAATGTAAGAAATTGGATAATTAAAGTATGGCTCATGAAAAGGTATGTAGTGTGTACCAGGATGTCATGTTATGACCTTTCAGTGGAAACTACCTTCTAGTGATGTGATTATGAACAAATGACATTTTTTAGATATAGTCACAGAAACTTTTATGTCTGTATTTCATTTCTGATCAGAGCCCTAGGACACTGATTAAGCTGATCTCCATGCCACACTGCCTGGAAGGATGCATGCTTGTAGTTAGATGTGAACAAAATAAGCATGAACTGATAAACTCAGCTCCAGTTATCAGTGGAGAGGAGTCCCTTCAAAGATACAGTCAATCTAACTTAATTCAATTCTATATGTGAGAGCAACTTTACAGTGAGAGCAAGAAGCTGACTGTGAACTTGCAGCCTCATTGGCAATCCCTCCATCCAGCACTTGTTCTGGATGGAGTGTCAATCTATTCCTAGTTCTCAGCTCCTGTTTTGCAACTACCTTTTATAATATAAAAATGATTGTTAGTCATAGAAATAAAACCTTTTTAAGACAAGCATCTGTTGATGAGCACTTGTATTGTTGTCATGTCTTGGCTGCTGCAAGTAGTACTGCTATGAACCTTGGGGTGAATGTATCTTTTCAAAGTAAACTTTTCATATTTTCTGGATATACACCCAAGGGTGGGATTGCTGGATCATATGGTAGCTCAATGTTTTAGTTTTTTAAGACACCTCTATACTGTTCTCCATAGTGGCTGTACCAAGTTACCTTCCCACAAACAGTGCTGGAGTGTTCCCTTTTCTCCATCTCTCCAACAAGGTTTGTTTTCAGGCTTTTTGATAATGGTCGTTCTGACCACTGTGGGGTGATGCCCCCATCACAGCTTTGGTCTGCATTTCTCTACTACTTAGTCATGTGTAGCATCTTTCATGTGTTTATTGGCCATGTCTATGTCTTCCTTGGAGAAATGTCCATTTCATTTTCCATCCATTATTTGATTGGATTTTTTAAATAATTGAGTTTCATGATTTGTTTTTATACTTTGGAAATTAACCTCTCATTTGTTGCATTTAAAAAAATTATTGGAGGATAAATGCTTTACAATATATTGTGGTAGTTTCTGCCACACATCAACATGAAGCAGTTACATGCATGTTCTCCTCTCTCTTGAGCTTTCCTCCCATTCTTCACAAAATCATCCAGAGTGCCAGTCCTAAACTCTTCTAAGTGCATTGCCTTCTTTCCACACAGAAGCCTCAGTCCAGGCTCTGGTCCAGTACAGGCTCTAGTGCTTGCACCTTGCCCCTGCCCTCTGCCTTCTGATCACAACCTGGGGCTTTCTATGAGACCGTATGTGGTGTGACTTGCCTATCATTTCTACAACCTGAGAGTATAGTAAACTTTTGACTTCCTAAGTCTGCCCCCTGTCTCCTATAAGGGCCTCACTGACCATCACATAAAAACATATAAAATAGCACAGTTACTTTAGCTTTACCTTATTGGTGATTATTTTGACTGTTTCTTAAACTCTTCTCTGTGTCTCTAACTCTGTCACTGTTCATGTCAATAATCACATCTTGGTTCAATCAGGAAGGCCCCTTCTACTAATTGCCTAGTTTACAGCTTATTTTTTGTGGTTTTGACTTCTACTCAAAATTTTACTGTAGGCCTGTTTATGTTGTGTGGGGATGTCCTCAAATTGGGTTGAATTAACTGGTTCAGATCATGAACTGCTTATTGCCAAATTCAGACTTAAATTGAAGAAAGTAGGGAAAACCACTAGACCATTCAGGTATGACCTAAATCAAATCCATTATGACTATACAGTGGAAGTGACAAATAGATTCAAGGAATTAGATCAGATAGACACAGTGCCTGAAGAACTATGGATGGAGGTTTGTGACATTGTACAGGAGGCAGTGATCAAGATTATCCCCAAGAAAAAGAAACAAAAAAAGACAAAATAGTTGTGAGGAGGCTTTACAAATAGCTGTGAAAAGAAGAGAAGTGAAAGGCAAAAGAGAAAAGGAAAGATATACCTGTTTGAATGCAGAGTTCTAAAGAAGAGAGAGCAAGGAGAGATAAGAAAGCCTTCCTCAATGATCAATGGAAAGAAGTAAAGAAAAAACAATAGAATAGGAAAGATCAGTGATCTCTTCAAGAAAATCAGAGATACCAAGGGAACTTTTCATTCAAAGATGGGAACAATAAAGGACAGAAATGGTATGGACCTCATAGAAGGAAAATATATTAAGAAGAGGTGGCAGGAATACACAGAAGAACAATACAAAAAACGTCTTCGAGACCCAGATAATAACAATGGTGTGATCACTCACCTAGAGTCAGACATCCTGAAGTGCAAAGTCAAGTGTGCTTTAGGAAGCATCACCATGAACAAAGCTAGTGGAGGTGATGGAATTCCAGTTGAGCTCTTTCAAATCCTAAAAGATAATGCAGTGAAAGTGTTGCACTCAATATGCCAGCAAATTTGGAAAACTCAGCAGTGACCACAGGACTGGAAAGGGTCCATTTTCATTCCAATCCCAAAAAAAGGCAATGCCAAAGAATGCTCAAACTACCACACAATTGCACTCATGTCACATGCTCAAAATTTTCCAAGCCAGGCTTCAACTATACATGAACCATGAACTTCTGAAAATTCAAGTTGGATTTGTAAAAGGCAGAGGGACCAGAGAGCAAATTGTCAACATCTTTTGCATCATTGAAAAAACAGGAGAGTTCCAGAAAAGTATCTACTTCTACTTTAGTGACTATGCCAAAGCCTTTGACCTGTCTCTTATACACATCTAGATGTGTATAAGAGACAGGATGATGAAGAACTATGGATGGAGGTTTGTGACATTGTACAGGAGGCAGTGATCAAGATTATCCCCAAGAAAAAGAAACAAAAAAAGACAAAATAGTTGTGAGGAGGCTTTACAAATAGCTGTGAAAAGAAGAGAAGTGAAAGGCAAAAGAGAAAAGGAAAGATATACCTGTTTGAATGCAGAGTTCTAAAGAAGAGAGAGCAAGGAGAGATAAGAAAGCCTTCCTCAATGATCAATGGAAAGAAGTAAAGAAAAAACAATAGAATAGGAAAGATCAGTGATCTCTTCAAGAAAATCAGAGATACCAAGGGAACTTTTCATTCAAAGATGGGAACAATAAAGGACAGAAATGGTATGGACCTCATAGAAGGAAAATATATTAAGAAGAGGTGGCAGGAATACACAGAAGAACAATACAAAAAACGTCTTCGAGACCCAGATAATAACAATGGTGTGATCACTCACCTAGAGTCAGACATCCTGAAGTGCAAAGTCAAGTGTGCTTTAGGAAGCATCACCATGAACAAAGCTAGTGGAGGTGATGGAATTCCAGTTGAGCTCTTTCAAATCCTAAAAGATAATGCAGTGAAAGTGTTGCACTCAATATGCCAGCAAATTTGGAAAACTCAGCAGTGACCACAGGACTGGAAAGGGTCCATTTTCATTCCAATCCCAAAAAAAGGCAATGCCAAAGAATGCTCAAACTACCACACAATTGCACTCATGTCACATGCTCAAAATTTTCCAAGCCAGGCTTCAACTATACATGAACCATGAACTTCTGAAAATTCAAGTTGGATTTGTAAAAGGCAGAGGGACCAGAGAGCAAATTGTCAACATCTTTTGCATCATTGAAAAAACAGGAGAGTTCCAGAAAAGTATCTACTTCTACTTTAGTGACTATGCCAAAGCCTTTGACTGTGTGGATCACAGCAGGCTATGGAGAATTCTTCAAGAGAAGATATGGAAATACCAGACCACCCAACCTGCCTCCTTAGAAATCTGTATACAGGTCAAGAAGCAACAGTGAGAACTGGACATGGAACAGCAGACTGGTTTCAAATACGGAAAGGAGTATGTCAAGGCTGTATATTGACACTTTGTTTATTTAACTTATATGCAGAGTACATCATGAAAAACACTGGACTGGATGAAGCACAAGCTGGAATTAAGGTTGCCTGGATAGATATCAATAACCTCAGATATGCAGATGACACCACCCTTATGGCAGAAATCAAAGAAGAACTGAAGGGCGTCTTGATGAAAGTGAAAGAGGAGAGTGAAAAAGCTGTCTTAAAACAGTGTTCAAAAAGCAAAGATCGTGGCATCTTGTCCAATCACTTCATGGCAAATAGATGGGGAAACAGTGGAAATAGTGACAGACTTTATTTCTGGGGGCTCCAAAATCACTGCTGATGGTGACTGCAGTCATGAAATTAAAAGACGCTTGCTCCTTGGAAGAGAAGTTATGACCAACCTAGCCAGTTTATTTAAAAGCAGAGACATTACTTTGCTGACAAAGGTCCGTCTAGTCAAAGCTATGTTTTTTCCAGTAGTCGTGTATAGATGTGAGAGTTGGACTATAAAGAAAGCTGAGTGCTGAAGAACTGATGCTTCTAAACTATGGTGTTGGAGAAGACTCTTGAGAGTTTCTGGATTGCAAGGAGATCCAATCTGTCCAACCTAAAGGAAATCAGTAGTGAATATTCATTGGAAGGACCGATTCTGAAACTGAAACTCCAATACTTTGGCCACCTGATGTGAAGAACTGACTCATCTGAAAACACCCTGATTCTGGGAAAGATTGAAGGCAGGAGGAGAAGGGGACAACAGAGGATGAGAAGGTTGGATGGCATCACCGCTTCAATGGACATGAGTTTGAGTAAGCTCTGGGAGTTGGTGATGGATAGGGAGGACTGGCATGCTGCAGTGCATGGGGTCGAAAAGAGTCAGACACAACTGAGCAACTGACGTGATCTGAGCTGAACCTTTGTGGCTGATGGAATTAAATTATTCTGTTGACCAATAGGTGACCAGATATTTCATCAGCAAAGATAGGCTTATTTCGGATCAGCAGAGAATTGCAATTAGGGGTCTGAACCCATAGTGATACATGTGAAAGTCTCCCCACAGCAAGGGAAGGAAGACTTTCATAGGTTGAAAAATGGACACTAAAAGAGCCATAGTAAACAGAGTCAATGGCTTTGAGTCTCTCTCCTTCCTGTTGGACTAGGCTATGTCACAGGTCGTGAGACCTCCCCCTGCTGGTCTCACAACTTATTTAATTGAGGTTTCTGTTTATTTCTTTTATAGCCCCTAAAAAATGTCAAGTATCCTGGGTTGGATGTAGGCCCGATAATTTTTGGCTTTGAGATTTGGAATAAAATTGTGTATAAAGTCAAAATATTAGTTTTCTCATATGTATTGGCTTTATATTGCTATTTTAATGATTTATTGTAAATATAGTGGCTTTTATCATTTTATGGTTCAGGAGATCAAAAGTCCTAAAATCGAGGTGTCAAAAGGACTGCATTCAGGGGAGAATCTGTTTCCTTGCTTTTTCAGCTTCCAAAACTGCCAGTGTCCCCAGCTTGCATCCCTTCTCCCATCACCCCAGCCTCTGTGTGACTTCTCCTCCATGGCTGTCATTGTCCTGCCTCCCTCTTTTAAGGACTTTGGGATTATATTGGGACCGAGCAGTATCCATCACTTAATCACAAATGTGAAAGCCCCTTTTGTTTTGCAAAGAAACAGTCACAATTTCTCGGAATTGGGGCTTGAATGTCTTTGTTGGGGGGTCAGGAGGGCATTTCCCATCTACCAGACAAGCTTCTAGAATTGGGAAAAAAAACACCTTCCCTGCTTGTTTTCACAGTTGTCATTAGGCACAAATGAGAAATACTGAGAAAGCTTAATATACTCAATAAAGGCATCATTTACTAGAAATAACCCATCTTACTGCTCCTACTTCATGTATTTCTTTTTATTATATAAAGTGCTTTTCTGTTTATACTTGGAGTATTACATGAATTGACTTCACTGCTGTGATTCACAAGGTTTTTTATAGTATAAAATGTTTTATCACAGAACTATTTTTTTATTTCCAGAATACTCTATTAAGAATGTATTAATAAGAGATACGTATAAGTTCCAAAATATGCAGATTTGCTTTAAAACAGCAACCACATCCAGGAAAGCAGATAAAAAGAAAGATTGCCATTTGTCTTTTTTTTTTTTTTTTTTTGCTAGACATACTAGCTGTTAACCGGCTTCACACTATCACTGTCTTTGTTTTCCATAACTGCATTAGCAACTCTATGCCCTGAGAATATGTGGACAAGTTTGAAGTGACATAAATTCTTATTGCAAGAGCAGCATGCTTGTCTGTTTGATATACAGACACATATATCTAAGTGCCTGGTGGAGAGACACAGATCTATCTGTGTAGATGGCATTGTGATTGTTTGCAGCTGTTTATGCTTAAGTTCAGGACACACATGAGAGGAATGTGACATTTTCATTGATTGGTTTCATATTGCTATGTAGATAGTACTGTGAAACAATGGTATCCACAATAGATATAGCCATAAAACTATTTATATTTCTATGGATTGGCCAAAGAGTTTATTCAGGTTTTTCCATGACATCTTACAGAAAAACCCACACGTATTTTTGATCCATCAAACATTCTTGTATACTAAAAATTGTCAGAGATGTTGACTGAAAAAAAAAAATCACAAACTAGTAGTTGAGAATATTTTATCTGATGGACGAAACTGAAGATTTAAGCGCAGGAAGCAGACCCTCAGATGGCTACAACAGACAGAACTCAAGAAGTGAGGGAAGAGCCAGGATCTATGAGTTTTTGCAGGTCATTGAAATGTCAAAGGCTTACTAAAGAAATCCAGATGTCTCAAGTTAAGGAATTTAATGCTTTTAGCTCACTGAAATCATTCCTTTGATACATACCTCAGGCATTGGTCTTCCCTGGTGGCTCAGATGGTAAAGAATTTGCCTGCAATGCAGGAGACCCAGGTTTGATCCCTGAGCTGGGAAGATCCTCTGGAGAAGGGAATGTCAACACACTTCAGTTTTCTTGGTAGGAGAATCGCATGGACAGAGAGAGAAGCCTGGCAGGCTACAGTCCATGGTGTTGCAGAGTTGGACACGACTGAGTGACTAACACTTTCTTTTCAGCTGTCTGGGGCCAAAATCCTGTGTTTTCTCATCCTGAGTCTCTTCAGGGTATACCATCAGAGAGGCTGCGGCAGGTGACTAAAGGCAGGCATCCGGCTTCCACCCTGAATCCCCTTTGGCTCACCACTGGGACTGCTGCAGTATGATGACTCAACCACTGCAGCATCCTTTCTTTAATAGTATGGCAGGCAATATTCTTTCAGAGAGACTGATAGAAGGTGTGCTGCGATTCATGAGGTCACAAAGTCGGACATGACTGAGCAACTGACCTGAACTGAACTGAAGATATATATTTTGCAAATATTTCCTTCCCGTCTGTATCTCATCTTTTCATTCTCTTGATAACGTCTTTCTCAGATAAGAAAATATTAATTTAATGAATTCCAGCTTATCAATTCTTTCTTTCTTGCATCGTGCTGTTGGTGTTTATTCAAAATGTGATAGCCAAAGTCTAGGACTTCCCTCATGGCTCAGAAGATAAATAATCTATATGAAATGTATGAGACCTGGGTTTTCTGTCTGAGTTGGGAAACTCCCCTGGAGAAGGAAATGGCTGCCCACTCCAGTAGTCTTGCCTGGATAATGCCATGTACAGAGGAGCCTGGTGGGCTACAGTTCATGAGGTTACAAAGATGGACACAATTGAGCCATTGACACTCTCATGTTCACTTTTCAAACCCACGACCATTTAGTTTTTTCTCCTATGTTATCTTTAAAGTTTTTTTTTTCTTTTGTTTGTTTTCTTTTGTTTGTCTGCTTGTTTTAAAATTAGTCTTGTGATTCATGTTGAGTTCATATTTATAATGGATATAAGCCCTTCGTAATTTTTCATTATTCAATGCTGTTTGTATTTTTATTATTGTACGTGTTAAAGAGCTGTTAAATTTTTGTTAGGTGTTTAAATAGTGTCATGATTTTAGAATTAAAGCCAGAAGCTGGTGTTATATATAAACTTTTATGAATTATGAGCCTGTAGCTAAAGGCCTTGTGTAGGTTGCAATACAAAAAGAAAATTTATATAGCTGAAGAGAGGAGAGGACTTGGTTGAAAGAATAATGGTGTTGGTAAAGGAAGAGGGGTAAGACAAGTGAAAAGGAAAGGTAATCGAAATAATGCTGAGTAGGAATGAGTACTTAAAAAGGTTAAGTAGACAGAGACTCAAGAATGTGAAGTGTTTCTAGAATTCAGAGAATTAAAATGTAACAAGAGTGTTAAAGACGACTTTGCTTTAGAAACTAGACTTTTAGCAACAAAGTTTTGAGTGGATTGGTTATATAAAACTTTTGCAATGGATGAAGAGTGAATAAATTAAACCTAAAAGCTTACGATTTTCTTGGTCTCTCCGTGAGTTTAAAGTGAAAAACAAAACAAAACAAAACAAAACATACTTCTTGACAAGTAGACCTCCAAGTTGATGTATTATATTTCAATGTGTCATCAGTCTTCAAAAACATTAATTTGTTAAAGGCAGAACATATTGAATTACTTATTTTTAGAAATCCCCAAATAAGGCATTCAGTGGATATTTCAAGAAGTCTTAAAAATTCTTTTTCCAGGAAGAATCTGTAGTAGCTCATACTCGGGCATTTTAAGAAACAGGCAGAGACATGAATTAGCTTTGGTCAAAACAGCAACTGGTATTTCAGTAGCAACAGAAGGTCTCTGCCCCTTTTCCTTTTCCAATAAGTTTGAAAGTAATGTAATAATTAACTGATTGTTCTAAGAATCCAGTAACTGTCACTAAATGTATAGATAACTGGGATAAAAATAACCAGTAGTGAATTAAAATCTGCTATACTTTCACTTTTCTGAGATGATTCATGGTCCTTGGCCATTATCATCAGCTCTCAAATAATTTTTGGCAGACTGCTGTTTTCTCTCAACTTTCAGTAATTTTGCAGATGATTTACTAGAGAATTCTCACTGATTTTGTTATTCAGGTATAATTTCTTTCTTCAAAAATACAAATTATTAGAGTTGGTAGTTGACTCCATAACATCTTCACTAACATTGAAGCCTATTGATTCAGTGGGTAAAGAATCTGCCTGCAATTCAGGATACACGGATTCAATTTCTGCACCAGGAAGATCCACTAGAGGAGGAAATGGTAATCCACTCTACTATTCTTGCCTGGGCAATCCCATGGACAGAGGAAACTGGTGGGCTCCAGTTCATAGTATGGCAGAGTCAGATATGACCAAAGTGACTGAGCATGCATGCACAACATCATATAAGATGGAATTAGATTCCCCTTATTCACAGATGAAAATAATAACATAGTCTGCTTGATCCTGAAAACAGAGGACTGTATTTTGTAGTCTCATGTACATGTATAGTTAAAATTGGACATGAAACAACAAACTGGTTCCAAATTGGGAAAGAAGTGTGTCAAGGCTATATATTGTCACTCTGCTTATTTAACTTAAATGCAGAGTACATCATGAGAAATGCCAAGCTGAATGAAGCACAAGCTGGAATCAAGGTTGCCAGGAGAAATATCAATAACCTCAGATATGCAGATAACATCACCCTTATGTCAGAAAGCAAAGAAGAACTAAAGAGCCTCTTGATGAAAATGAAAGAGGAGAGTGAAAAAGTTGA
>SJYX01006974.1:536935-558182 GCA_006410675.1 Oreotragus oreotragus
AAAAATACTATAAAACAGATTAATTTCAATTGTTTCTAAGAAAATGACTTAGATATTTTGGATGTTAGTGAAATCTGTTTAGGGAAGAACTGACTCATTGGAAAAGACTCTGATGCTGGGAGAGATTGGGGGCAGGAAAAGAAGGGGACGACAGAGGATGAGATGGCTGGTGGCACCACTGACTCGATGGACACGAGTCTGAGTGAACTCCGGGAGTTGGTGATGGACAGGGAGGCCTGGTGTGCTGCGATTCATGGGGTCACAAAGAGTCGGACATGACTGAGCGACTGAACTGAACTGAGGTGCGCCACCGAGCTTCCGGCCAGGTGATGGCTCTTAAGATGAACACGTTGAGCGGTAACCGGGCAAACATGCTGAAAGAAGTGCAGCTCATGAATAGACTCTCACATCCCAACATCCTTAGGTTCATGGGTGTGTGTGTACATCAAGGACAGTTGCATGCACTCACAGAGTATATCAACTTTGGAAACCTGGAACAGTTGCTAGACAGTAACCTGCATTTGCCCTGGACTGTGAGGGTGAAACTGGCTTATGACATAGCAGTGGGCCTCAGCTACCTTCACTTCAAAGGCATTTTCCATCGGGACCTCACCTCTAAGAACTGCCTGATAAAGAGGGATGAAAATGGTTACTCTGCAGTGGTAGCTGACTTTGGCCTGGCTGAGAAGATCCCTGATGTCAGCACAGGAAGTGAGAAGCTAGCTGTGGTGGGCTCACCCTTCTGGATGGCACCTGAGGTTCTCCGAGATGAGCCTTACAATGAAAAGGCGGACGTGTTCTCTTATGGTATCATCCTCTGTGAGATCATCGCCCGCATCCAGGCTGATCCAGACTATCTTCCCCGAACAGAGAATTTTGGGCTAGACTATGATGCTTTCCAGCACATACTGTTTTTGTTACTATAGTTTTGCAATGTAGTTTGAAATCAGGGAGTGATGCCTGCAGCTTTTCTCTTCTTTCTTAAGATTGTTTAGCTATTTGGGGTCTTTTGTGTTTCTGTGCAAAAGGATTACAACAAAAGCTCACAACTACCCTTAACAGCAAATTGACTATTCTTTCCTCTCTCTCTTTCCAGGAAACCAAACTATAAACAATTCCCCTTTATTCTACCATGAAAACTTTTTTTTTACATATGTTTACTTTAATGGTTATTTATAGCTTCCACTCAAATCTAGGTCACTAGCTTTTTGCCTGTGTGTGTGGCAAGGGATGGGGGTGGGGTCTAATGAACTGCCTGCTAGATTTTCTTTCTTGTGTTGTTGCTGCTGCTGCTAAGTTTCTTCAGTCATGTCTAAATCTTTGTGAGCCCATGGACTGTAGCCCACCAGGCTCCTCTGTCCCTGGGATTCTCCAGGCAAGAATACTGCAGTGGGTTGCCTTTTCCTTCTCCAATGCATGCATGCATGCTAAGTCACTTCAGTCATGTCTAACTCTGTGTGACCCAATAGATGGCAGCCCACCAGACTCCTTTGTCTACAGGACTCTCTAGGTAAGAATACTGGAGTGGGTTGTCATTTCCTTCTCCATTTTTTCTTGTGAATAATCCCTAAAAATCCATTCACCATGCCACTCCATTGAAGATACAGATGCTATTCCCTTTTTAATTGAAAAGTTAAACTCCAAAAGCTATATGTTTTCATAAGTCTTTTGTTATCTGGCCCCTGTATACCATCTAACCCTCATGCCTTAAAATTCCCTCACCCAGTCAAGATCTAGTCACACAGTTATTTCTGGATTACTAAGACATTGTTTTGTCTCTTTTCCTTATGACCTGTCACTTACAATCCATAGACTTTCCTCTGGAATCCTCCCCATTCCTTTTTCCTCATTAATGTGATCAACATTAATCATTCTTCAGCTCTAAATCTAAATCAGTTTCTCAGGAGGTCTGCCTTGAACTCCATGTTTATTTAGCAAAATACTATTTTGACATCAGTGATTTCACAGTCTCAGCACAATTTACCACACGTTTGTTTAAGCTCTAGTTTAATTGTCTACCTTCTCTTCTCTGCCATAAGAGAGAAGCAGACCATGTCTTTCTTATCTGATTTCTTTCCAACAATATGCTGTGTGAGACAGGAAAGGAAGTAATGAACAATTCTGGAAGGAAAGGAGGAAGAAAGCAGAAGAAAGCAGAAAATTTATTTTTTAAAACCCTCATTTTGAGAAAGAACAGGGTGTGTTTAGTAAGCCAATAATTAGGCAAAAGGAGCCACTGAAGACTTTGAGTAAGAAAGTGGTAATATCAGAGGTGACCTTTAGCAAGTTTAATCAATAACATTGGAAAAGTAGATTTAGAGCCAGAGAGAGGAAGAGACCTGTCTTCCAGAGCCTGTAGGGAGAAACTGAATCTGAATTAAGATAGTTACATCAAAATGTAAGGATAGAGATTTATGTTGGAGCTACTCTGATCTTTACAATTGAAGGAATTGGAAAAATAATTCAATGGAAAGAAGTTGAGATTTAAGTATCTCTGAGAAAAGAAGCCAAACTAGCTTTGAGCCTTTGACTTCAAAAAAAATTAAGGAAATAGTGTTGACCGAAAAATACCTAGCTATTTCCTATCTAGATTTCCCTAGCTAAAAAAAAATCTAGGGCAGAAATCAGGAATTTGCAGTATTGGTAAAACATACCTGAGTAGATTTTTTGTTCATAAAAGGAATTTAGGTTAAAGATAAAGATATGCACATAATTTGAAGTTCTCAGCAGTCTGGTGAAAAACCAATACAGTATTGTAAAGCAAAATAAAGTAAAAATTAAAATTAAAAAAAAAAAAAAGAAAAGCAGATGCAAAGAACATACCTAATACTCATACTGACAAAAAATGGCCTTTATCGTTCCACCAGCTCGAATAAACTTTAATGGGCTTCTTTCCAGCCTTGATGTCTCTTTTTTTAATGTGTTTACTTTAGAAAACTTATAAATTCTTCCAGGTCTTTCCCCTTGTAATATAATCCTTCTCCCAAAAGCCTTTCTCAGAAATCAGGACCTCTCCTTTGAAATATAATCATCAGGAAAGTTAGGGACCCCATCTTGCAGTCTGTAGAAAAAAGGAGCACAGTCAGAAGACACCAGTTAGTACATTTAGGTGCCCTTATCACATTGACCAATGACCTTGAACCCCTGTGTCCACCAGTACTTTTCTCTCCAATTCAATCCAAGGAGCCTTGATAGCTCAGTTGGTAGAGAATCCACCTACAATGCAGGAGACCCTGGTTCGATCCCTAGGTTGGGAAGATCCCCTGGAGAAGGGAAAGGCTACCCACTGCCTAGAGAATTCTATGGACTGTATAGTCTATGGGATAACAAAGAGTCAGACACAACTGAATGACTTTCACTTCACTAACTGATTTTGTTTCCATGCATTTGAATTCAGCCTCTCTCCCCTATCACAATAGCCTTGACTTCTGTTGCATACATTTAAATGAAGTCTTAGGCTCAGAAACTGCCTGTGTTTTCGCAGCCAATGGCAGTCAAACTGCAGGATAAACTTAGCAGGGTGAAAAATCAGAGTCTGTTTGCCTTTGTAATTGGCAACCCATTGTGATGCAAACAGGAAACACACTGTGATATGTGTGTCTGTAGGCTGTTATCTTTGGCTTGTCTTTTCTCTAAGTCTGCATCAGGTTTCTTCCCTTGGAAATTTTCCTTTCAAGGCACATGGAACAAATAAATAATGTACTGCTTTTGATTGAGAGGAGTCATCCTCACACCCCCCAGCCCCTTGCAGTGCCTGAAATGGTCACTCAGAACATTGTGCATTAGGTTGCTTTTATCCTTTAATATATTTGGAGGATGAGAAAATAGCAAGGAACATATAATGTAAAGGAGTTTCACTTGAAAGTGTATGATATTTGCAAGCAAATCTCTATTTGGCTATTTGCTCTTTCAGAATATGCTAAAAATAAGCAGTATTGAGAAAATGTGTTTAAAATATCCCATTTAGTGGCTGAACACATAAACTAATTCCTTAGTGAAAATGCATTAAAAAGGCAAATGTTATTCCGAGTAGCATCACTATTTTGGGCGAAGAAACCATCAGGTCTGTAATCCTACAAGATCTAGTATAAATGTCATCAAGAATCAGTTCTTCCTGTAGCTGGAAAGCTATGAAACCAAATGTGGAATTTAAATGGTATGATATTACATGTGTCTCAGGACCACACATTACCAACCCTTCAGTCATTCCTAAAGGAAATCAATCCTGAAAATTCACTGGAAGGACTAATGCTGAAGCTGAAGCTTCAATACTTTGGCCACCAGATATGAAGAACTGACTCATTGAAAAGACCCTGATGCTGGGAAAGATTGATGGCAGGAGGAGAAGGGGACGACAGAGGATGAGATGTTTGGATGGCATCACCAACTCAATGAAGATGAGTTTGAGCAATCTCTGGGAGGTGGTAAAGGACAGGGGAGACTGACATGCTGCAGTCCATGAGGTAGCATACAGCTGGACACAACTTAGTGTCTAAACAACAACAATGATCTAGAAGGTTTATTAGACTAGACTCAGAATATTGTTGAGGGTTATCACTTCTTTTTCTACATCTGTTCTCAAAGACTCTTTCTTCTTAATTGTTGGGAAAATTTGGGTACATATAAGTTATAAATAAGTTGCCTCTGAATATTTTAGTTATATATGGTTTTATTCAGTTTATTTTACTATGTTTTTTTTTAATGCTCACTTCACTAATCTTTTTTTTTTCAGTCATTTTTTTCTTACTGCAGAGATTTTATTCTTTTAAGAATATCTCATTTAACAAAATATATGTAAAAATTTGCCCTCTATGCTTTTCCCCCCTCATTTGGGAATACATATTTAAAATTTAAATTTATGGAACCTTTTATCCATGAAATTTTATGGTTGTGACTTTACTTCTGAATTTTTCTCAGAAATAAAAGTCTTAAAATTCTAGAATCTGAGCTGATTCTTGGCCAGCTTGGACAATCCAGTGCAGCTACATCTCCAGCCAAGTGTGGCTTCATGGGTGAGCCCAGGAAATGTCTTGCTCACCCTGATAACTAATAATAATTTTAACCTTGAGGGAGAATCACTTCCATTAGCACTGAATTTTGGAGTAGTTTAGCAATAAGTGACTGGTGGAAGAATTAGTATGCTTCACAGCAGAAATCTGAGCTTGTATCCTTGGCTTTGAGGCAGTGTGACAGGCAGAGCTGGAAGGGTTCCCAGGACACTAGAGGGGAAGCCAAGAAGAGCAGAGGGGTAACTGTTCTTGGAAGTTGGAGCAAAGGTGCCTCACGTTACATAACTGAAGAGCAATTGGCAAAACTTTCAGTAAGAAAACCTAGAAAAATAGAAAGTACACTTAACTCAGTTGTAGATTCGGTTTAAGAGATTTTTATGCTGAACAATAAAATGTCACATTGCAATTTTATATCTCCATGTGCTAAAACACAGGAAGGGAGATAAATGTGTAGAGTGGCAAGCAAAGTTCAGAAGGAAATTTGGAGGATTTCAAGGATCAAAAATAAAAAATATTATTCATCTCTAGTTTCTGATGGGGAAATATTCTCAATGTGAAACCAGACCTGGGGCTAAAGGTTAGATCAAGGGTATGACATTAGTACAGTTTGTTATGATTTTTGAAAGATTTCAGATTGTATCTAGGAAAATTTTCGGACAAGAGAAAAGGGGGCTCAAAGAATTGTTAGGAAACTGACACCTGCCACATCTTACAGATAAACATTTTTTTAAGGGAACTGTGCCAGTAAAAATACTATCAGGTTGTATTAAAAAAGAAATGACAGCTCAAAATTAAAGGAACTCCCAGCTTTATACAAGAAGAAAAGAAAAGTGTTTGCAGATCTGAACGTTGGTCATTTACAGTGGATCAGTTATACCTCCTGAAAAGGAAACTGACTTTAGCAGGCAGTGCCAAAAGCTCCAAGAGGGAGCCAAGTGCTGAGGAGAAATGTGCATTAGTAAACCCTGTGCTTAGTCGTTCCGACATGTCCTACTCTTTGGGACCCCATGGACTGTAGGCCGCCAGGCTTCTCTGTGCATGGGATTCTCCAGGCGAGAATACTGGAGTGGGTTGCCATGCCCTTCTCCAGGGGATCTTCCCAACCCAGGGATCTAACCCAGGTGTCTCTCATTGCAGGCGGATTCTTTACTGTCTGAACCACCAGTAAGTAATGAGCAGATATGAGTCTTGTTCCAGAAATGTTCCTGGCCCTGGAGGAATCCATAGGATTCTCCAGGCAAGATCTGGAGTGGTTTGCCACTGCCTGCTTCAACCTGAAGAGTGATTATGGACTCACAACAGCTGTGTGCTTTTCCATCTTCCTATTTTTGATTAATGTGATCCTCTAAATTTTTCTGTCATTCTATCCCAGTCTCACAAACATGCTTTGTGTCTCTGTCTCCCTCGATATTGAGAGGAGGTTCTTTGATGCTCACAGCTCTTTATTTAACCAAAATAATTGATTATTTGGATCAATGTAGAGCTACTTGCATATATGGAAAGATGCTCCTAAGATGCTAGAGTCTAGCTTTAATCCCATAAATAAGATCAAGTGGGTTTGGTGAACATATTTTCTCTTGGGAGCAATGGAAGCCATTGTGGCTGAAGGATGCACTGTTGTAGTTTAACCACAAACTCTTAACTCTTTTGAGACCCTGTGAATTGTAGCCCACCATGGTCTTCTGTCCATGTGATTCTCCAGGTAAGAAGAATGAAGTAAGTTGCCATGTTCTTCTTCAGGGCATCTTCCCAACCCAGAGATTGAACCTGAGTCTCCTACACTGCAAGCAGATTCTGCCTCAGGGAAGCTGTGCTGCAGGGAAGCCCAATTTAAGCATAGCCATACACTAACTTTGTGTCCTCCCATCTTTCATTCCACCTTCTGTTGAATTTGAGGTAGCATTCTCCATTCACTAACAGTATGTGGCAGAAATGATGTTTTACATTTTCTAGGGTCTCAGCTTCAAAGGGCCTCATAACACCCACTTTTGCTGCCCTGATAAGAACTATGTAAAACAGCAGGCACCCTTTCTTGTAGATGAGAAACCATATGGAGAATAGTTTTGTCGCTTTAGCCAGTAGCCAACATCTGTAGCCTGACTTGAAAGTTACACCACCTTGGCCTCCAAGTCTAGCTGAAAGTGAAAGTGAACCTCCAGCTAACCGAGACATAAGTGAGTCTAGCTGAAATCAGCAAAGCCACACACCTCATACTTTTTGGGAAATCAGGAATAGCCACACACCTCATACTTTTTGGGAAATCATAAACTATAGATGCTTTAAAGCCACTTAGCTTTGGACAGCAGTAATTAACTGATACAGTTAGTGTTTGAAAAGAAAAACATCCCCCTCCCCTCCATGGAAACACTGTCCTCTAACACACAGGCCACACATAGCACACACACACTAAAGAGTATATGTCCAAAAGAGTCTAAAATTGTCATGGCAAAAAATTAGACGTGGTCTGGAAGTATCCATTTCAGTTTTCTTTTCTTTTTTTTTTTTTTTACTAGTACATCAACTTGTATTTATTCTGTTTTGCTTATGTCTGTTTTGTTTCTCTCAGCTTGCGGCATACTTTTGTGTGACCTGTGTACCATGTTCACAGTTAATGGGCAAGTAGATAATAAATATGGACTGAATAAATAAATTATGTGCTTTTATGCTCTACAGGCAGCTTAACAAGGAACTAAGTATATAATTTACATCTACCATTACATCTACCATTTTACCATTGTTTAATTCTCTCATGTGAAAAATCATTCAAAGAGGAAAAAATAAGAAAAAGCAATATATTAGCTACATTTTTTTTCAAGTGCATAGTGAGATGAATTTCAAGTGTTTGTCTAACATTGTTTAGAAAATGAATCCAGGGGCTCATAGAATAATAAGAATTTTCTCCAATATATTTTACATAATAAGTTACTTCATTTGTTTATTATTATATTATTAATACATTTTTCAATTAAGAAATTCAGGTTAGGGAGTAACTGAGATCAATAAAAAAATTCTTTGNTGTTTGTCTAACATTGTTTAGAAAATGAATCCAGGGGCTCATAGAATAATAAGAATTTTCTCCAATATATTTTACATAATAAGTTACTTCATTTGTTTATTATTATATTATTAATACATTTTTCAATTAAGAAATTCAGGTTAGGGAGTGACTGAGATCAATAAAAAAATTCTTTGTTAAATTAAGTATATTCCACAAAGAGCAAAACCATGCACCATATCATACCTAGTACTCAAAACAAGAGTGATGTACCTGTGATTATTCTCCATCTGTTACTACCAGGACTGAGATATATGATAATTAATCATGCTTCATTTTTATCATGTTAAAGTGGTCATAAATACCCACCTCCTGAGATTTTTAAAACGATAAAGTATGAAAATACATAAGAGCTAAAAATTATACATATGCAGCAATTAGAGCTGGGGATTCAATGTAGAGAAAGGAAATAGAGCTTGTATCCTTATGAAGCTTACTTTTTTTGAAGCTTCATTTATTTGGCCACACTGTGTGATCTGTGGGATCTTAGTTCCCTGATCAGGGATCGAACCCCTGTCCCTAGCAGTGGAAGCATGGAGTCTTTCCTAGAGCTTCACATTTTTTTATCATATAACACTGATTAATATAACAAATTAAAAAGTAATTGTAGAATTGCAGAACAGATTATTTTCACACTTTCAGATAGCATTTAAAATTCTGGAAAATATTAAAAATTTATTTTTGAACAAGAACTAAAAATTTTCAAGACTGTTGAGGAGCTGGTCCTTGATGAGAAGAGTTGAACTTGAGGATTATGATGCTTTTCTTTTGAGAATCAGGAGAGTATCATGGAAACATATNAATTTATTTTTGAACAAGAACTAAAAATTTTCAAGACTGTTGAGGAGCTGGTCCTTGATGAGAAGAGTTGAACTTGAGGATTATGATGCTTTTCTTTTGAGAACCAGGAGAGTATCATGGAAACATATACACTACCACATGTAAAATAGATAGCCAGAGGGAATTTGCTGTGTGACAGAGGGGAGCTCAAACCTAGTGCTCTGTGACATGTGAGAAGAGTGGAATGGGGTGGGAGGTGGGAGGGAGGTTCAAGAGGGATGAGACATGTGTATACCTATGGCTGATTCATGTTGATATATGGCAGAAACTAACACAGTGGTTAGTAGAGAAACTATCTTCCAATTATAAAATGATTGATTAATATATATTGCTCCCCATCATGGGGGGTACAAAATTTCAGAGGAAAATAATAGAACTCAATATCTGAAAAAATGTATCATCCAAAATATATATCCAAAATATTCAGTATATATAAAATTGCCAAATGTCCATAAAAACAGTAAGATGGACCCCATATTAAAGAGCAAATCAATATAAACCAACCCACATATAGTGAAGAATTTGGAACTAGCATTTATGGATACAAAAGAAACTTTTGTAAAAAATTTCAGAGAATGAAAAAAATGAAATAAAATCTCAGCAGAGAAATGGTGGCATTGTGCACCTAAGATGAGAGAGAATTTTACTTACAATGAAAGGGTATTGCCAAAAATCTGTCTTGGTGACAGGTAGAGAAACACAAATGTCCTGATTATTTAAAGGCCCATAGGATATGACCAACCTAGACAACATATTAAAAAGAGACATTACTTTGCCAACAAATGTTGTCTAATCAAAGCTATGGTTTTTCCAGTAGTCATGTATGGATGTGAGAGTTGGACTATAAAGAAAGCTGAGAACTGAAGAATTGATGCTTTTGAACTTTGGTGTTGGAGAAGACTCTTGAGAGTCCCTTGGACTGCAAGGAGATCCAACCAGTCTATCCTAAAGGAAATCAGTCCTGAATATTCACTGGAAGGACCGATGTCAAAGCTGAAGCTCCAATACTTTGGCCACTTGATGCGAAGAACTGATTCACTGGAAAAGATCCTGATGCTGGGAAAGACTGAAGGCAGGAGAAGGGGATGACAGAGGATGAGATGGTTGGATGGAATCACCGACTCAATGGACATGAGTTTGAGCAAGCTCCGAGTACTGGTGATGGACAGGGAAGCTTGGCGTGCTGCAGTCCATGGGGTGGCAAAGAGTTGGACATGACTGAGCGACTGAACTGAGGATATGCCATCAGAATGTCAATATGACCTCTACAAGGTCAGTTAATAGATGAGGGCTGAAAACCAAAATCAGTTCAGAAAACTAAACCTATCGTTATGCTTCTAGAGTAAAGGAACATGTAGATGATTTATTGTTTGCAACTACTGTAAGTTACTAATTTAAAACAAAGGTCCCATTTTCTCTCCATTTAACAATTCTTTTTGTTTGTTTGTTTTTAAGATATTTCAAAGGATAGCAAGTTTTAAAACAGAGGAAAATTAATGGTTCTTAGATCATAATATGCCCTTGACAACAGTTTTTGAGAAGTTAATTATTATGGGAGAAAAAATTTAGCTAAAGTCATCATGTTGAAAATTAGACATTTTTAAATGATATGTTATTCATTTAGTTTTAAGGCAAGTAAATAGAACAAAACATTATATTAAATTATATAATTTAGCATAAGACTGTACTCCCTTTGGGTACTCCTGTGAGTAAGATCTTGCACTCCTTTAGAAAAGTATGACAGGTACCTAAATAAAATGTATGTTGTAAAAGGATTTTTTTTAAGCTTTATCTTAAACTTATTTCAGATATTTTTGTCCAAGTGTGCAAAATATGTCCAGAACATGAAACTGACATTTTGTTAGTTACTAAATAAGCTAGCTTGTGATTATTTTTACTTTGAATAATTTAAATGTGTATGGTGTGTGTGCTAAGTTGCTTCAGTTGTGTCTGATTCTGTGCAACCCTACAGACTGTACTTCCCTAGTGGCTCAGACAGTAAAGAATCCTCCTGCAATGCGGGAAACCTGGCTCCAGTCTCTGGGTTGGGAAGATCCCTTGGAGAAAGGAATGGCTACTCACTCCAATATTTTCCCTGGAGAAATGCATGGAGAGAGCAGCATGTCAGTCTACAGTCCATGGGGTCGCAAAGAGTCAGACATGACTGAGCAACTTTTACTTTCGCTGTGGACTGCAGCCTTCAGGCTTGCCTCCTCTGTCCATGGCATTCTCCAGGCCAGAACACCAGCTATGCCCTCCTCCAGTGGATCTTCCTAACCCAGGTATCAAACCTGGAATAATTTAAATATTATTAAAATATTAAAATTATCTTATAAATGAATATGGGCAATTTTAAATTAGGAATACCCATAAGGAAAAAAATAAATTGAGGTAAAATGTCAACAAATGAGTGGGAGGCAGCTCTTTTTCCATACTACAATCTCTAGCTATAACTGCATCATCCAAATTGAGAAAATATCCCCAACCTAAGTCAAGTGATGAAGTACAGCTATTAGAACTGTATAGAGAAATAGAGAAAGATCCTGCAGGCTGTGTTCACAGTGAGTTAAGTGAAGTTCCACAGGTTGGGCAGTTCATATTCATGCACTCAAGTGACCTTGAGCCTTGTGATACTGCCTACCCTGGTGGAGGAGTGACCGGGTGGTAATGAACGATAGCAGAATGTGCCTCCACAAAGTACACCCACTTGGTGTATGGACTATTTTGAGCTAAAAGCACTTGAAGAACAGCACATACAAAAGGGATACTGACATAGCAAAGGAAAATAGTGACTATTCCCTGGAGCAATTTCCAATGGAGACCCAGAAGCAAATTCACAGTCTCGATCCAAAGAACTAATGCTTACAAATGTTTTTCTTCTGCTGACTGAATTTGGAAAGGAATGGCAGAGAATCCTTACTTTCCTCTGTGCCCCAGACACAGATAGACATCCAGAGGCTGAGGTGGGAGGACTGTTGCCTCTTGCTGGCGTTCTGTCAGTGGCCTCAGATCTCAGCTAACATCTCTAAAATGAGTGGGGTCTCCCAGCCCAAGACAGCCTATCCTCCAAGTCAAACACACTAGAGAAGCAAAGCTTTACAGGGACCTCCTCAGGGTCTTGGGCTGGGGTCAGTCTTTAAGCTGACATAAAAGAGATTAACAGGACAAAATTTGTTATAAAGAAGGCTGAGGGCCAAAGAATTGATGCTTTCAAACTGTGATGTTGAGAAGACTGTTGAGAGTCCCTGGGACAGCAAGGATAATCAAACCAGTTAATCCTAAAGAAAATCAACCCTGATTATGCATTGGAAGGACTGATGCTCCAATACATTAACCACCTGTTGAAAAGAGCTGGTTTATTGGAAAAGACACTGATGCTAGGAAATATTGAAGGCATAAGGAGAAGGGATGCAAAGGATTGCATCACTGACTCAATGGACATAAATTTGAGCAAAATTCAGGAGAGAGGGAAGGGCACGGGAGCCTGGGGTGCTTCAGTCCATGGGGTCCAAAAGGATCAGCATGACTTAGTGCCTGAGCAACAAGGGACAACAGATGGCCCTCATAGCAAAATGAAAACCCAAAGCCTGGATAGACCTGACTACTTACATACTGGGTTAACCAAAAGGGCAGGGATTGTGGAAAAGTAACTAAAAGGCACAGGGTGACCAAGGCAGGATGAGGTTGTGTTAACAAGGTCTGTCTCTGCAGGTTCATCTCTGCTTGATTCCTTACCTTTGATTATAAGGTTCTTTCCTCTTGGTTTAAGGAAAGCATCTTCCACATGGGAGTTTCATCTCCTGAAAAGGGGATATCTGAGTGTTCCTTTTTTTAAATTAATTTATTTTAATTGGAGGCTAGTTATTTTAGAATATTGTGGTGGTTTTGCCATGCAGTCACATGAATCAGCCATGGGTGTACATGTGTCTCCCATCCTGAACCCCTCTCCCATCTCCGTCCCCATACCATCCCTCAGGGTCATCCCAGTGCACCAGCCCTGAGCACCCTGTCTCATGCATCAACCCTGGACTAGTGATCTATCTCACATATGATAATAAACATATTTCAATGCTATGTTTCGAATGATCCCACCCTCGCCTTCTCGAACAGGGTCCAAAATCTGTTCTTTACATCTGTGTCTCTTCTCCTGTCTCACATACAGGGTTATTGTTACCATTTTTCTAAATTCCATATATATGTGTTAATATACTGTATTGGTGTTTTTCTTTCTGACTTTCTTTACTCTGTGTAATAGGGTCCAGTTTAATCCAACTCATTAGAACTGATTCAAATACATTCTTTTTAATAGCAGATTAATATTCCATTGTGTATATGTACCACAGCTTTCTTATCCATTCATCTGCCGATGGACATTTAGATTGCTTCCGTGTCCTAGCTATTGTAAACAGTGAGTGTTCCTTTTGTACCTACTGTTTTCAAGTTCCTTTAGCTCAAAATAATCAATATGCCAAACCAGGTTATTTTAGAGCATATTCTGTTAACTTTTCAGTACAAAACTGTGTACATAGGTCTTACACTTGCCTTTACTGTGAAAAGCCTGGTATTTACTTTTATAAAGTTCAAGGGTATAATGATCCTGAATTCCTGAATTCAGTCTACCTGATGATTGATAATTTTAAATGGAATTTGGGCTAATCATTGGTAGAAATGATATAATACTCCTGACTCATGCTAGCAATACCGTACACAGAGACTCTTTTAGAAACACAAAAATTCAATTAAATTATCAAATAATTCAGTTCAGTTCAGTTCAGTTGCTCAGTCGTGTCCCACTGTTTGCGACCCCAAGAACTGCATCAAACAATTAGCTTGTCATTAAGATTTGTGTTGAAGTAACAGCAGAAGAGTTTTAAAATTAAGACATAAGGTGACAGGATGCAAGCGTAAAGGTCAGGGAGTTATGATAGCACATGTGAGATCTCTCTAAGAAGTCATCAGTTCAGTTCAGTTCAGTTCAGTCACTCAGTTGTGTCCAACTCTTTGTGACCCCATGGACTGCAGCACACCAGGCTGCCTTGTCAATCACCAGATCCTGGAACTGGCTCAAATTCATGTGCATTTAGTTAGTGATCCATCCAACCATTTAATTGTCTGTTATACCCTTTCCTCCTGCCTTCAATCTTTCCTAGTATCAGGATCTTTTCCAATGAGTCACTTTTTTGCATCAGGTGGCCAAATAATTGGAACTTCAGCTTCTGCATCAGTATTGTCAATGAATATTTAGGACTGATTTCCTTTAGGATTTATGGATTTGATCTCCTTGCAGTCCACAGGACTCTCAAGAGTCTTATCCAACACCACAGTTCCAAAGCATCAATTTTTCAGCACGTAGCTTTCTTGATGGTCCAACTCTCACATCCATACATGACCACTGGAAAAACCATAGCTTTGACTATATGTATCTTTGTTGGCAAAGTATTGGCTCTACTTTTTAATATGCTGTCTAGGTTGGTCATAGCTTTTCTTCCAAGGAGCAAGCATGTTTTAATTGCAAGGCTGCAGTCACCACCTGCAGTGAATTTGGAGCCTAAGAAGAAATGTTTGTTTCTGTTTCCACTGTTTCCCCATCTGTTTACCAAGAAGGCATAGATATTGTAGTAATATTTAACCAATAATCTAATGGCTCACAAGCTGGAGAAGGAAAAGGCAACCTACTCCATTTTTCTTGCCTGGAGAATTCTATGGACAGAGGAGCCTGGCAGGCTACAGTCCATTGGGTCCCAAGATTCGGATATGACTTAGCGACTAAACCACCACTACCACAAGCTGGAATGAAGACTTGCAGGAGAAATACCAACAACCTTAGATATGCAGATGCCACCACTCTAATGGCAGAAACCTAAGAGGAACTAAAGAGCCTCTTGATAAAGGTAAAAGAAGAAAGTGAAAAAGCTGATTGAAAAGTCAACATTCAAAAAATGAAGATCATAGCATCCAGCCCCACCACTTCATTGCAAATAGGGAAAAAGTGGACACAGTGACAGATTTCATTTTCTTGGGCTCCAAAACCACTGTGCATGTTGACTGCAACCATGAAATTAAAAGACACTTGTTCCTTAGAAGAAAAGCTATGACCACCTAGACAGCATATTAAAGAGCCGAGACATCACTTTGCTGACAAAGATCCATATAGACAAAGCTATGGTTTTCCAGTGGTCATGCACAGATGTGAAGTTTGGACTATAAAGAAGGCTGAACACTGAAGGACTGATGCTTTCAAACTGTGGTGCTGGAGAAAACTCTTGAGAGTCCCTTTGACAGCAGAGAGATCAAACCAGTCAATCCTAAAAGACATCAACCCTGTATATTCATTGGAAGGACTGATGCTGAAATTACAGCTCCAATATTTTGGCCTCCTAATGGGAAGAGTTGACTCACTGGAAAAGACTTTGATGATGGGAAAATTTGATGGTAACAGGAGAAGGGGAAAAAAGAGGATGAGATATTTGGGTGGTGTCACTGACTCAGTGAACACTCAGCAAACTCTGGGAGGTGGTGAAGGACAGAGGAGCC
Source organism: Oreotragus oreotragus (assembly GCA_006410675.1). Taxonomy (NCBI): domain Eukaryota; kingdom Metazoa; phylum Chordata; class Mammalia; order Artiodactyla; family Bovidae; genus Oreotragus; species Oreotragus oreotragus. The sequence continues at coordinate 552,374 of SJYX01006974.1, forward strand.
CAACGAGCTGCAGTTCACGGGATTGCAGAGAGTCGGATACAGCAGCAACTGAACAGGAACAACAATAACCCAAATATCCAGTCTTTCTGTCTCAAGCCTGAAGCTTCCAGCTTTAGAGCTCTTGTGTGATTTGCTCTTAATTGTACACTTGTTACTCCTCATATTTTACGTAACATAAAGGAGCCATTTTTACACTTTGCACATTATCTAACTTAGCCTTGTCCATAGCCAACTCCTGGTTTCCCAGCAGATTTGTTCTACTTTTCTCATGTAATTATTTCATATTCACACAAAGTATTCTCTTTATAGAAGGATTTGGAATTGGATCATATACTAATTGTATCCGATGTTTTGCATAAAAAGTTTTACTTCAGTTAAAACACTTATTCTTCTAAATACAATGACTTTAAAAATATTTTGCATCATTTAAGGAAGGAAAAGATGTTTCGTATACATAGACTCTTAAAATTGCTCAGGTTTGTAAATCACCTGCAGTTGTTGTTCATTGCCTTGGCTGTAGGTTTTTGGAAACTTATGTCAGTTAAAAGTCAACAAACATCACACTAATTTATTCCATTTGTTTAGGCCAATGGCTGATAATGATGACACCAATTAAAAAACTACATATATGTTGTCTCTCTAAAGCTGTGGATTTTTTTCAGATTAGATTCTCAGCTAGAATATTGTACAGTTCACTGTCCTTTTGCTCTAAAATTAGACTGGCAGCAAACATTTCTGTGAGTTACTGAGACTGACATCCAATTAACACAGTCTTTACAGGTTTAATGAGCAGTGATAAATTTCTATCTTTTTTTTTTGGCACATTTTAATTAGCAGTAATTATGAGTAGAGTGACCTGAAAAGACTGTTGTCCCACAGAATCACAGTAAATTTGTATAATTTATGTTTGCAGAGACAGAATGTATTTTTATGCCTTGAAGAACCAAAAGGTTATTCAGGCCATTTCAGTAGCCTTGTAAAACTGTCAGTGAAGCATAGGTAAGTAAAAGGTTGGACATTCATATTTTGATAACATTGGATGAGATACTTCATAAATCTTGTTTATCACAGATCATTTCTCCAGAATCAAAATTTGCAATTTATGTACAAACCGAACTCAAACATATATATTTAAAATACGTATAAAGTGTACATTAACTGTATTTATATATTGATTTTTGTTTTATTAACAATGATAGGGATATTAATTTAGTATAATTCCTAATGTTATTTTAGAACATAATTATTCATGCCTTGAGGAATAGAAAAAGATGCATACTTTTCACTAAGATGTTTGAGAGAGGAGTGATCAGTTGCTCAGTTGTGTCTGACACTTTGGGGCCCCACAGACTGTAGCTTGCCCAGGCTCCTCTGACCATGGAATTCTCCAGGCAAGAATGGAGCAAGTTGCTGTTTCTTACTCCAAGATATCTTCCTGACCCAGGGATGGAACCCACATTTCTTGTATCTCCTGCATGGGCAGGTGGAGTCTTTACCACTAGTGCCACCATATATCCATTAGAAATAAAATTATGGACAAAGCAGATGTAGGCCTTACCTTACAATTCTCAGTGCTGACATTTGGAGGACATGAAATGCTGGTACTGGAAAGAACTATATTACAACTGAAGTTTGCAAGAAGTGAGGAAGAAAGGCAAGAAAATAATAGCCAACATTAACTTTGTACTTACTAATTGCTAGGCCCTATTTTAATAATTTTTCATAACTCCTAAATTTGTAGTGATTTTTAGGAATAGGAGGACTAGTCAGTACAATTTTTCCATTTATGAGAAATTTGCACAGTTCAAGGAAAATCTAGCACATAGCAGATTACACTCAGAAATTCATATCCAGTAGAATATTCCATAAATATACATTCTACCACCTAGTTAAAGGAGGGGGGTCTGCTTTTGCCTTCCTTGCCCCTCTCTGCATTTCAAACATACCTTTACAAAAAAAACCATTTTATTAGGGTATAATTGCTTTAAAATGTTGTATTATTTCTTACTGTACAGAAAAGCTAATCAGTCATACATATACATGCTGCTGCTAAGTAGCTTCAGTGGTGTCTGACTCTGTGCAGCCCCAGAGATGGCAGCCCACCAGGCTCCCCCATCCCTAGGATTCTCCAGGCAAGAACGCTGGAGTGGGTTGCCATTTCTTTCTCCATACATATACATACATATACATACATATCCCCTCTTTTTTTGAATTTCCTTCCCACCTAGGTCATCACAGAGCTTTGAGTAGGGTTTCCTGTGCTATAGAGTAGCTTTTCATTAGTTATCTCTTCTATGCATGCTGCATGCTAAGTCACTTCAGTCCAGACCATCCCTATGGACTGTAGCCCGCCAAGCTCCTCTGGCCATTGGATACTCCAGGCAAGAATGCTGGAGTGGGTTGCCATGCCCTCTTCCAGAGGATCTTCCCTATCCTGGGATTGAACCTGTGTCTTCCTCGGCTCCTGCATTGCAGTCAGATTCTTTACTGCTGAGCCACCAGGGAAGCCCCTATCTATTTTATACATAGTATCGATAGTGTATGGGCTTCCCAGGTGGCACTAGTGGTAAAAACCTGCCTGCCAGTGCAGAAGACGTAAGAGACTTGAGTTCATTCCCTGGGTAGGGAAGATCCTCTGGACCAGGGCATGGCATCTTATTCCTGTATTCTTGCCAGGAGAATCCCATGAACAGAGGAGCCTTGTGGGCTACCATCTGTAGGGTTGCATAGAGTCAGATACACTGGAGTTACTTACCACACGTGGACACACATCAATAGTGTATATGTTTCAATCCAAATCTTCCGATTCATTCCACTACACTTTCTCCCCTTGGTATCCATATGTTTGTTCTCTAAGTCTCTGTCTCTATTTCTGCTTTGTAAACAGCTTTGAAAGTGAAAGTGAAAGTGAAGTCGCTCAGTCCTGTCTGACTCTTTGCGACCCTGTGGACTGTAGCCTATCAGGCTCCTCCGTCCATGGGATTTTCCAGGCAAGAGTGCTGGAGTGGATTGCCATTTCCTACTCCAGGGGATCTTCCCGACCCAGGAATTGAATGAAGTTCTCCTGCGTTGCAGGCAGACACTTTACCGAGTGAGCCATCAGGGAAGCTTTATCTGTATCATTTTTCTAGTTTCCACAGTGTGGAGTAAGTGTCCTCAACACCAGCCTATAATAACATGTCATTTTCTATAACTGTCAACTCCTGTTCCTCTTTCCCATTAGGTTTCCCTTTGGACCGTCATCCACCACAAAGACGTCTATATCCCTTTCATCTCAGGGCTGTTGCATGGAGTTCCTGTCCTTGTAAACTTTCTTCAGAGTGAGAGCAAGACCCTGCAGTTATGTCTGCCCTGGTCAGTGGGGCATGAGTGTAGTATACACATGAAACCTCTTCCTCAGTCCTTTCTCTCATCCTTTGCAAAAGATTCTGGCTTTTCTGTAAGACATTGCAGTGGATATTATTTTCCACATATGGCTGCAACCTCTCTCGTTCTGCAGATTCTTATGCAGTAGGACCTGACATTGCTCTCATCAACTTTCCTGTATGTGCCTCTGTGTGGATGGAGGTGAGGATGCAGAGTGAGTTGTGACTCATCATAACCGATAGGAAGCAGCAGAAATGATGTTTCATGACCTCTGAGGGTCAGTTAGAAAAGGCATTGCAGCTTCCGCTTGCTACAGCACTTTCCATGTAGCCCTGGGCTTCAGTGCCAGAAAACTGAATACACTGGGGCCAGCATGTGGGAGTCCATGTGGAAGACGTCATGGAGAGGCCCTGAGACTCACCACACAAAGTGACAGATGCCTGCCAGCTCTTGGCTTCCCCAACCACCATATAAATCTGAGTGCCCTAACCAACCAGTTCGTCCTAGTTCATCTTGAATTGCTAGCACACAGAAAATGCAAGAGATTTTAACACATCAGTTATCTTTAGCCAGAAAGTGTTGTCATGATTGGTTGTATGGCATTAGATAATTAGAAAGGAGTTATTGTATAACATTGAGTGTCAAACTGTGACCTCCTCATGTGCCTGGAATACATTGTGTGTTGCAGGGGAAGTGTTTCTTTGAGATACATTCCACTCTTCTGTCTTCCTTTACTTTTTAGTGTTACTGCCTAATAGAAATCTTCTGAGAAACTCATCGTTAAATGTGAACACGTAAAGGAAGATATTATAGCTATACAACTGTTCTCCTGCCTCAACTGGAGGCACATCCTGTCGGATTAAAAAATGCACAGCCTGAGTTGTGAGTTGAGTTTTATTGGGGGGAGGGTAGTATTAGGACTGCACACTAGGAGACAGAACCACAGATAACACTGAGAAACAGTTTCAAAGAGGTAGGGGGAAAGGACAGTGTGTATATATATATATATATATACACAGACATACATATACATGTATATATCAGTTCAGTTCAGTTCAGTCACTCTGTCATGTCCGACTCTTTGCGACCCCATGAATCACAGCACGCCAGGCCTCCCTGTCCATCACCAACTCCTGGAGTTCACTCAGATTCATGTCCATCGAGTCAGTGATGCCATCCAGCCATCTCATCCTCTGTCGTCCCCTTCTTCTCCTGCCCCCAATCCCTCCCAGCATGAGAGCCTTTTCCAATGAGTTAACTCTTCGCATGAGGAGGCCAAAGTACTGGAGTTTCAGCTTTAGCATCATTCCTTCCAAAGAAATCCCAGGGCTGATCTCCTTCAGAATGGACTGGTTGAATCTCCTTGCAGTCCAAGGGACTCTCAAGAGTTTCTCCAACCTCACAGTTCAAAAGCATCAATTCTTCGGTGCTCAGTCATCTTCACAGTCCAACTCTCACATCCATACATGACTACAGGAAAAACCGTAGCCTTGACTAGACAGACCTTAATCGGCACAGTAATGTCTCTATTTTGAATATACTATCCGGGTTGGCCATAACTTTTCTTCCAAGAAATAAGCGTCTTTTAATTTCATGACTGCAATCACCATCTGCAGTAATTCTGGAGCCCCCCAAAAATAAAGTGTGACACTGTTTCCACTGTTTCTCCATCTATTTCCCATGAAGTGATGGGACCAGATGCCATGATTTTCATTTTCTGAATGTTGAGCTTTAAGCCAACTTTTTCACTCTCCTCTTTCACTTTCATCAAGAGGCTTTTTAGTTCCTCTTCACTTTCTGCCATAAGGCTGGTGTCATCTGCATATGTGCGTTTATTGATATTTCTCCCGGCAATCTTGATTCCAGCTTGTGTTTCTTCCAGTCCAGAGTTTCTCATGATGTACTCTGCATAGAAGTTAAATAAGCAGGGTGACAATATATAGCCTTGACATACTCCTTTTATTTGGAACCAATCTGTTGTTCCATGTCCAGTTCTAGCTGTTGCTTCCTGACCTGCATACAGATTTCTCAAGAGGCAGGTTAGGTTGTCTGATATTCCCATCTCTTTCAGAATTTCCCACAGTTTATTGTGATCCACACAGTCAAAGGCTTTGGCATAGTCAATAAAGCAGAAATAGATGTTTTTTCTGGAACTCTTTTGCTTTTTCCATGATCCACCGGATGTTGGCAATTTGATCTCTGGTTCCTCTGCCTTTTCTAAAACCAGCTTGAACATCAGGGAGTTCACCATCCACGTATTGCTGAAGCCTGGCTTGGAGAACTTTAAGCATTACTTTACTCGTGTTTGAGATGAGTACAATTGTGTGGTAGATTGAGCATTTTTTGGCATTGCATTTCTTTGGAATTGGAATGAAAACTGACTTTTTCCAGTCCTGTGGCCACTGCTGAGTTTTCCAAATTTGCTGGCATATTGAGTGCAGCA
>SJYX01006974.1:597524-609699 GCA_006410675.1 Oreotragus oreotragus
GATGTTTGGACATGTAAACTACTTAGGCATTTTTGTGTAAATTTTTGCATGGAAATCTGCTGTTACACCTCTTATGTAGATAGTTAGAGATGAAATGGCTTAGTTTTACCTGATTTAGTTACATTTTAAAAGAACTGACAAGTAGTTCTGAAAATGGTTGTTAGTGAGTAGGAATGCAGTGTATTTTTTCCATGTTGATGTTATATTCTGCAGCCTTCTTAAACTCATCTATTAGTTCCACTAGCTTTTCTGTAGATTAAAGAGGATTTTCTATGTTGATGATCATGTTATATGCAAATAAAGAGAGTTTTATTTCTTCTTGTCCAGTCTGGTGACTTAATTTCTTCCAGCAGCAACTAGAACCTAGTGTAGAATGTCAGCTACAAGTGGTTAGAGTAGATGTCCTTGACTCATTTCTGATTGTGAGGTAAAAGTGTCTATTATTTCAATTTTCTGTCCTTAGCTTCATACTTTTTATTTATCACTTTATCAGGTTCAGAAATATCTCACTATCCAATATTACAGAATACATTTAGTCAGGAATGGATTTAGGATTGTCTCAAGTTCATTTCGGAGAAGGCAATGGCACCCCACTCTAGTACTTTTGCCTGGAAAATCCCATGGATGGAGGAGCCTGGTAGGCTGCAGTCCATGGCATCGCTAGGGTCAGGTACGACTGAGCGACTTCACTTTCACTTTTCACTTTCATGGATTGGAGAAGGCAATGGCAACCCACTCCAGTTTTCTTGTCTGAAGAATCCCAGGGACGGGGGAGCCTGGTGGGATGGGGGAGCCTGGTGGGCTGCCGTCTATGGGGTTGCACAGAGTCAGACACAGCTGAAGCGACTTAGCAGCAGCAGCAGCAGCAAGTTCATTTACTGGACTATTGACCTGATCATATGACTTCACTCTTTTTGGTATTATATCCTGAATTATACTGATTTTCAAGTAATCATTCCTTGTATTTCTGGGATAAACCCAACTTGAGCATGATGCATTATCCTTTTTGTGCATTACTTGTTACTACAGAATTTTTACATCAGTGTTCATAAGAATGTAACACTGTAGTTAACTTTTCTTGTAAATACCTTAGTTTTATTATCAGAAAAGCTGACATCATCAAATGACTTGGGAAGTATTCCCTCTTCTTCAATTTTCTGGGGAAAAAATATGTATAGAGTTAATGTGTGTGCATGCATACACTCAGTCATGTTCAACTCTTTGTGGCCCCATGGATTGTAACCCACCAGACTCTCCTATCCCTGGGATCTCCTAGGCAAGAGTCTGGAGTGGGTTACCATTTCCTTCACCAAGGGACCTTCCTGACTGTATTATGAAACCAGTGTCTCCTGCATTGGAAGGTGGATTCTTACCACTGAGTCACTGGGGAAACTCTACTGCTTTATTAATTCTATCTAATTATTCTGAGCTAAATATTAGCCAGATTTAACTGACTTACCTAGAGCCAGACATCCTGGAGTGTGAAGCCAAGTGGTCCTTATGAAGCATCACTACAAACAAAGCTAGTGGAGGTGATGGAATTCCAGCTGAGTTATTTCAAATCCTAAAAGATGGTGCTGTTANCTAATTATTCTGAGCTAAATATTAGTCAGATTTAACTGACTTACCTAGAGCCAGACATCCTGGAGTGTGAAGCCAAGTGGTCCTTATGAAGCATCACTACAAACAAAGCTAGTGGAGGTGATGGAATTCCAGCTGAGTTATTTCAAATCCTAAAAGATGGTGCTGTTAAAGTGCTGAACTCTATATGCTGGAAAATCTGGAAAAGTCAGCAGTGGCCATAGGATTGGAAAAGTCAGTATTCACTCCAATCCCAACAAAGGGCCATGCCAAAGAATGTTCAAACTACCACACAATGTAATGTTCAAAATCCTTCAAGGTAGGCTTCAACAGTATGTGAACTGAGAACTTCCAGATATACAAGCTGGAAATCAAATTGCCAACACCCATTGGATCATAGAAAAAGCAAGAGAATTTCAAAAAACCATCTACTTCTGCTTCATTGACTACATTAAAGCCTTTGACCATGCAAATCACAATAAACTGCAGGCAATTCTTAAAGAGATGGGAGTATCAGACCACCTTGCCTGCCTCCTGTGAAACTTAAATGCAGGTCAGGAAGCAATAGTTAGAGCTGCCTTGGATGATCCGGAGGGATGATGTGGGGTGGGAGGTTGGGGGGAGGGGGTTCATGTTTGGGAGTTCATGTACACCCATGACGGATTCATGACAATGTATGCCAAAACCAATACAGTACTGTAAAGTAAAATAAAGTAAAAATAAAAATTTAAAAAAATTTAAAATTTAAAAAAAATTGGAAAAGGAGTACATCAAGGCTGTAATTGTCACCTTACTTATGTAACTTATATCCAGTGTGCATCATGGGAAATGCCAGGCTGGATGAAGAACATGTTGGAATTAAGGCTGTGGGGAGAAATATCAATAACCTCAGATATGCAGATGACACTACCCTTATAGCAGAAAGTTAAGAGGAACTAAAGAGCCTCTTGATGAAGCTGAAAGTGGAGAGTGAAAAATCTGGCTTAAAACTCAACAATCAAAAAATGAAAGGTCATGGCATCAGGTCCCTTCACTTAATGGCAAATAGATGGGGAAACAATGGAACAGTCACAGATTTTATCTTGGGCTCCAAAATCACTGTGGATGGTGAAATTAAAGGTCCTTGGAAGAAAAACAATGACAAACCAAGACAGTGTATCAAAAAACAGAGACATTACTTTGCCTACAAAGGTTCATATAATCAAAGCTATGATTTTTACAGTAGTCATGTATGGTTGTGAGACTTGGACCATAAAGAGAGCTGAGCACTGAATAATTGATGTTTTTGAACGGTGGTGGTGGAGAAGACTCTTGGAGTCCCGTGAACAGTAAGGAGTTCAAATCAGTCAATCCTAAATGAAATGAAATTAGTCCGAAATAGTCATTGGAAGGACTGATGCTGAAGTTGAAGCTCAAATACTTTGGCCACCTGATGTTAATAGTAGACTCATTGGAAAAGATGCTGATGCTGGGAAATATTGAAGGCAGGAGGAGAAGGGGATGACATAGGATGAGATGGTTGGATGGTATCACTGAGTCAACGGACATGAGTTTGAGCAAACTCTAGGAGATAGTGAAGGAAACGGAAGCCTGGTGTGCTGCAGTCCTTGGGGTCATAGAGTCGGACACAAGTGAACGAGAGAACAACAACGACCAACTTATATTTACTTGTTTGTTTATTTCTGCTGTTTAAGCCTTTTGAATTTCGATTGGTTGACTGGCATTTAATATTTTAGAGTCCCATTTTGCTCTATTTCTGTTTCTAAGTCTTTATGTTTTGTTCCTTTTCCATCATAGAAGCATTTCTTCATACATTTATGACAAGTGTTTGATTCTATATGTGAGCATAAAGAATCTGAACATAATTGTAGTTTCTTTGTGCAGTTCTTCTCTCTGCTATTCTTCCCAGAAATTTCTAACCATATAGCCTGATGGGTTGCCATCTATGGGGTCGCAGAGAGTTGGACATGACTGAGGCCACTTAGCAGCAGCAGCAGCAGCAGACTCTCCCAGAATCCCAACCAATATATCCTGCCAGTACAGGGATTCTATCCTTGTATTTTACCTTGAAAACTTTTCTAAGCAAAAGATTATTGTCCTTTGTTTCCTCATGTCAAATGTCTTGTCATTTTTTTTTCATATTTTTACTGATTTCTTGGTTATTTTATGTAGGATGGTAAATTCAGTTCTCTTTATTCTACCTTGGCTATAAATATACACTCCTTTAACATATTTTATGTAGAAAGAAAAACACCAATACAGTATATTAACACATATATATGGAATTTAGAAAGATGGTAACAATGACCTTAATACGCGAGACAGGAAAAGAGACACAGATGTATAGAACAGTCTTTTGGACTCTGTGGGAGAAGGCGAGAGTAGGATGATCTGAGAGAATAGTATTTAAACATGTATATTATCATATGTGAAGCAGATTTGCAGTCCAGGTTCAATGCATGAGACAGGGTGCTCAGGGTTGATGCACTAGGATGACCCTGAGGGATGGGATGGGGAAGGAGGTAGGAGGAGGGTTCAGGATGGGGGACACATGTACGCCTATGGCTGATTCATGTTAATGTATGGCAACAACTGCAAAGTAATTAGCCTCCAATTAAAATAAGTAAATTAATAAAAAAACACTAAATGGTCTCACAAAGATATGATAAGGTACAGTAACTACATAAAAGAGAGTTCCAATTTCAGATCTTTAACTTGTCAACTTTCAGCAATTTTCTTAACCTCACTGAGTTTCAGTTTTTTCATGTGAAAAATGAAAGTGAAACCAATGCATGCCTGGATAGAGTGAAGATAACAAGATGCCTAGATGAAGCATGTAACACATAGTGACTTGTTAACCAAGTGGAGCATCACAACATAGCAGTGGACCATTTTCTATTGAAGGGAGTATCACAGACAAAATCATCTTGAACCCTATAGAGAATAGAAATTCCTAGAATACATGCAAATTGCTTACTGCTTTTTGTACCAAGCTCTAATACTCTCTTTCTTGTTTGTTTCTTTAGGACTATCTTAGGAGGTAGGCCAGATCTGCAATTGCTATCCTTATGTTTACAAATGATTAAAACTTAGACAATTATGCCCAAAGTTGCAGAGTGGTTAAGTGAAGCTCAGATGTGGTCTTTAGACTTATGGTTCTTCCTATTTAAATGTCCAGTGACTTCATAGTGGATTGGTTTTCATCTTTTTTCCCATAATGTAAAATACATAGTAATAATTTAAAGCTAGAATAAACATGAGAATTAGAAAAATACAACTATGAACAGGAACAAAATATTTTCATTGAGTGAAACTTCTCTCCTTAATAACATGTAAGGCAAAATGTTATTTCTAAAAGCAATATTTGTTCTCTTATTGAACAGCTATTGGTGGGTTCAAAACAAGAGTTTAGGATTGATTCAACAAAGAATGAACTTCTTCCTGTGATTCCTGAGTTAAAATAGTCTATCAAGCTTAGAAAAAATTCTGAAAAAAAGCTATTGACTTGACAAATAAATAAACAACTACATAATCAGTCAAATAAAACAGAATTCTTAAGCCCTTTCATCTTTGCAAGGAGAGAGAAAAAAGATGAAACCTAATAATTGGTGCTCATTCTCCTGTTCAGCTACATGAAACTCATTAATTTTTCTAAATTTCTCTCAGTGTTAGTAGACTTACTGTCTTTTTCTCATGTAAAGAAAATCAGTTACAATATATGAAATTTAATATTCATAAACATAAAGCTTCATACAAAACAATAAAACCTATGTTAAAACACTTGGAAAAATATTGAGGAAGTACTTGTTTTTAGAATTTTATGTACATCATCATATTTTAATAATATAGTTATGTTACTAAAATATAACTCTATATAATCTAAATATTATATAGATAGTTACAGTAACTAAATTTTAAAAGTCTCTGAAAAACCTCAGAATTTTATAGGCACAAACATTTACAAGGATAGTTTGGAAATAAGTATCAATTAAATTTAATTATTAAATATGATATATTGGCTCCTTAAGTGGAACATACAGGAGATGGATGGACACTGTAAAATAGAAGAGCAACTCATACATTTAAAGTAAGATCTGAANCTCAGAATTTTATAGGCACAAACATTTACAAGGATAGTTTGGAAATAAGTATCAATTAAATTTAATTATTAAATATGATATATTGGCTCCTTAAGTGGAACATACAGGAGATGGATGGACACTGTAAAATAGAAGAGCAACTCATACATTTAAAGTAAGATCTGAAATATTTTCATATATACAAATTTAATTAAATATTCATTTATTGGTATGTATACTCTAGAAATACAGATAGTCCCAGACACAGATATGTGTGAGTATATTTAATCATAGCTTTTTATAGCTTTTTCTGCAGTAACCAGTGTTCCCTTACCACTTGTTAAGAGAGTCACAGGATCATAGAAATATCAGTATTTATACCTGTCAGGTGTTACTGCATGTTCCCCATATGTGTAAGAACCATGATGAAATCATGTGTTCAACTTTATGTGAATAATTAGGACACAAGATTGTGAATTTCCAAGCCTATATTTTTTATTAAGAGGCTTATTCAATATAAAAATGTGAAATAGAATTTAAGAAGTTATTTTCATCAATGCCATTATAATTAGAAAGATTAAAGTGTTAACATTCTTATTAGAGTGACATGCATTTAAGAGTCAAATTAAACTGTTACATCTGGAAAGAAAACTCATAATGACAAGTCAATTTAAAGTATCTTGCCTATATGGGAAAAGAATCTAAAAAGATTGCCTATAAGTATACGTGTAACTGATTCATTTTGCTGTACAACTGAAACTAACACAGCATTGTGGATTAACTAACCCCAATAAAAATTTTTAAAAAAAATTAAGAATGTTGCAAAAAAAAAAAAAGAATGTTACAACCTCAGGAGTGTTCAATTTTGTCAGATGATAAATGCTGTATTAAATNACGGACTCAATGGACGTGAGTCTAAGTGAACTCCTGGAGATGGTGATGAACAGGGAGGCCTGGCGTGCTGCGATTCATGGGGTCGCAAAGAGTCAGACACGATTAAGCAACTGAACTGAACTGAACTTAACATATTCTATGTATCTCTAGATAGACACAGAAATATATATATAAATATTTACTGTATTATTTCAGCTAAAATATATAATATACATTGATTTATTAGTCACAATTAATCATATGTCTATTTAAATTGCTGTTAAATGAATTTATAAGATGTTAGACTGAAAGCCAGCTATAATATACAAAATTATATGAAATATGTATATACACAGTACAACCTGCTTGTAATTTATCATCTTATCATCTTTATTTTCTTATTATTTCATTGAGTGATGCCTTATTTATACAGAGGTTTGGTTTGAGGGGAACAATTGTTAATCCGAAGAAATGCCTCTCAATTTTACTTCTGCCACATCTTTTCTCTTCTTCTACTCCTTGTTTATAGTAACCATAGTTGCTCATTTAATGAGCCCTTACCATATACTATTAATAGGAACTAAATTTTTTAAAGGTCTGACACTTATTTTTTAAAGCCCCTGTGTATTAGAATACATATCTGTCATGGAAAGTTACTGTTCTACATAATGGATGATGGTTTATAAAATAGACTTAGAAAATATATAGGTGATTGGAGATTCAAAGTGTCACTCACTCCATTCTTTGAAGTTCTCCTGTACCAAGACATGTTAATCAAGTTATAATTAACTTAATTAGCACCTCTACAAGCTTTCAAAATCTTTAATGCTAACTCCTTTGGAGTTTAAACAGGCCAAACTCATGTTTTACCTAAGAACATAAAAGAAATCACTGGCTGTAAACTTTCTAGTGATTAGCAAGATCATAGCCTGTCAATACTTAGAGGTAATTTCTTTTTAGACATGCGTTCACTTTGTCTTTCTGAATAAAGTAACAACAAAAGTCTAATTATATGGAGACTGATGTGGAAGTAAAATTAAAAATAAAATATAAGTAAAAATAAGGTCAGTCTTTCAGAGAGGTTAAATACAGGAAGATGATGTGATGAGCCTAAAACCTTAATTCTTCTTAGATTGTCTCTATCACTCAGTTGAGACTTTATTTGTATACATCATTTAGCTGTGTTTATCCTTATAAATATTTCCTGGTGGTTCAGTGGTAAAGTATCATACAGGAGACACAGGTTTGATCCCTGAATCAGAAAGATCCCCTGGAAAAGTGAATGACAGCCCACTCCAGTATTCTTCCCTGGAGAATTACATGGTCAGAGGAGCCTGGAGGGCTATAGTCCATGGGATCACAAAGAGGCAGACATGACTGAGCAACTAACACACACAAACACACACACACACACCCCTACAAATAGACTGTGTTCTTAAGTTTTCCTTGAACTACAATCTGCTAACGGAATTTCCTTTATTCTTCCATTGTTGCTGGTAACCACACGGTACATTGTCTCCTCGCTTACTCTCACTAACAATCTGTGTACATAGTCTGTAAGACACATTACCCTTCACACCTGATGAGAAGAACTGACTCTTTGGAAAAGATCCTGATTTGGGGAAAGATTGAAGGCAGGAGAAGGAGGTGACAGAGGGTGAGATGGTTGAATGGCATCACGGATTTGATGGACATGAGTTTGAGCAAGCTCCTGGAGTTGGTGATTGACAGGGAAGCCTGGCGTGTGGCAGTCCAAGGGGTCGCAAAGAATTGGACACAACCGAGAGACTGAATTGAACTGATGTTGTCCTCAGCATTTTTGTAGACTTAGTAGCATAAGTGATTCGGAGAAGGCAATGGCAACCACTCCAGTGTTCTTGCCTGGAGTATCCCATGGATGGAGGAGCCTGGTAGGCTGCAGTCCATGGGGTCATGAAGAGTCAGACAGGACTGAGAGACTTCACTTTCACTTTTCACTTTCATGCATTGGAGAAGGAAGTGACAACCCACTCCAGTGTTCTTGCCTGGAGAATCCCAGGGACAGCAGAGCCTGGTGGGCTGCCATCTATGGGGTCGCACAGAGTCAGACAGGACTGAAGTGACTAGGGAGCAGCAGCATAAGTGATTATTTGCCCTTATGCTTGATTTTCATGCCTCTCTGCCATTGGTTTATTGAAACAAAAACATCTATTATATTCTTGAACTGTTATGTATATTCTATCTAAGGTAAGCAATTATTCTACATGACTGCCATGTACAACCTCTACCTCTAAAGAGTATTTATATCAAAATCATCTCTTAAAATGTTATTTGTTTAATAATTTTGGCCTGTGCTGGGTCTTACTAGCTATGAGGGTTTTCTCTAATTGTGATGACCAGGGGCTAGTTGGTCAGCTGCAGTGTGCAGATCTCATTGCAATGGCTTCTCTTGCTGCAGAGCACAGGCTCCAGCTCCCGGGTTTGGGTATGTAGGGCTGGCTCGAGCTAGAGCACAGGTTCAGTTGTTGTGGTGCATAGGCTTAGCTGCCCTGTAACATGCAGAATCTTCCAGGATCAGGGATTAGACCTATGTCTCCCGTATTGGCAGATGGATTCTTAACCACTGGACTACAAGAAAAGTCCCCAAATCATCTTTAAGACATAAAGATGTATTACAATAATACTCTTCACTTGTTCAAAAATAAAAGGGGGAGAGAGACACAAGTACTAATAGATGCATGCTGGAAATACTTTGTGTATTTCCACCAATATTTAATGCCAATTTTCTCCTTTGTATCCATGTGTTCCCCAATTAGCTGAACACAAGACTATTGAATATTCTTTCAGTAACATCACCTTGTCTGCTAACTCATGACTTAAAATACTCTCCCTCTTTTGGCTTGCCTATCCACTAGTTCAAATGTTATCTTAGTCAAAAACTTCATGATCAGAAAAAGGAATTTATCTCTTTTTAATGTCACCACAAAGACTTTGCTTATGTATTCATCAGTGTGCACACATGTTACTGATTCTTCCACTAAATATTAAACCCTCTTGAATTTAAGCCCAGAATCTTTCACTACTCATCTTTCAGTTTTAACATAGTTTATTATAATAAGAAGAATTCAAGTTACAAATAAATCAGAAGTTAATCTTTAGGCTGTATTGCTTAAGTTTATATCAAATATGTGTCTGATGGTTGGTAGATATAAAATATGCTGAGCTATGCTCAATCATATCCGAATCTTTTATGATCCCATGTGCTAAGCCCGCCAAGCTTCTTTGTCCATGGGATTTTCCAGGTAAGAATACTGGAATGAATTGCTATTTCCTTCTCCAGGGGATCTTCCTGGCCCAGGAATTGAACCCAAGTCTCTTGTCTCTCCCACATTGGCAGACAGATTCTTTATTGTTGAGCCACGTGGGAAAATATTAGTGTAATTAAAATTGTGTTCAGTTGCTTCAATCATGTCCAGCTCTTTTGTGACCCCGTGGTCTGTAGTCCACAAGGCTCCTCTCTCCATGGGATTTCCCAGGCAAGAATACTGGAGTTGGTTGATCTTTCCTTCATGGGATCTTCCTGGCCCAGGGACTAACCCAGCGGCTCAATGTCTTCTGCACTGCAGGCAGATTCTTTATGACTGAGCCACTTTGGAAGCCAGTATCCTCTGTGATATAGTGGTATCTTGATATTAAAATCTTTTCATGGATAAATTAATAGTGTGCCTCTATAAAACAAAATGCTTATTTTTGTGTGGTATATAAATACCTGTCTATTTTAGTTTTGATTCATTTGTTAATTATACATTGACTTTTAACACAAAATCATATCGCGAGTATAGAAAACTCAGCAGTAGCCACGGGACTGGAAAAAATTAGTTTTCATTCCAATCCCAAAGAAAGGCAATGCTAAAGAATGTTGAAACTAGTGCACAATTGCACTCATCTCACACACTAGCAAAGTAATGCTCACAATTCTCCAAGCCAGGCTTCAACATTACATGAACTGAGAACTTCCAGATGTCCAAGCTGGATTTAGAAAAGGCAGAGGAACCAGAGATAAAATTGCTAACATTCATTGGATCAAAGAAAAATCAAGAGTTCTAGAAAAATCTCTACTTTTGCTTTATCGACTACATCAAAGCCTTTGAGTGTGTGAATCACAACAAACTGTAAAAAATTCTTCAAGAGATGAGAATACCAGATCACCTTACCTGATTCCTTGGAAATCTGTACACGGGTCAAGAAACAACAGTTAGAATCAGACATGGAACAAGGGACTGGTTCCAAATTGGGAAAGGAGTAAATCAAGGTTGTATATTGTCACCCTGCTTATTTAACATATATTTCATGAGAAATGCTGAGCAGGATGAAGCACAATCTGGAATCAACATTGTTGGGGAAAATATCCATAAACTCAGTTTCACAGATGACACCACCCTTATGGCAGAAAGTGAAGAAGTAAAGAATCTCCTGATGAAAGTGAAGGAAGAGAGTGAAAAAGTTGGAATAAAACTTCACATTCAAAAGACAAATGTCATAGGATTTGGCTACACCACTTCATGGCAAATAGATGAGGAAACAATGGAAACAGTGAAAGACTTTCTTTTCTTGGGCTCCAAAATCACTGCAGATGGTGATTGCAGTCATGAAATTAAATAACTCTTGCTCTTTGGAAGAAAAGCTATCACCAACCTAGTTCAGTACAGTTCAGTCACACAATCTTGTCCGATTCTTTGCGACCCCATGAACCGCAGCATGCCAAGCCTCCCTGTCCATTATCAACTGCTGGGGTTTACCCAAACCCGTGTCCATTGAGTCGCTGATGCATCCAATCATCCTCTGTCATCCCCTTCTCCTTTTGCCCTCAGTCTTTCCCAGCATCAGCGTCTTTTCAAATGAGTCAGCACTTCGCATCAGATGGCCAAAGTATTGGAGATTCAGTTTCAACATAAGACCTTCCAATGAACAGCCAGGACTGATCTCCTTTAGGATGTACTAGTTGGATGTTCTTGCAGTCCAAGGGACTCTCAAGAGTCTTCTCCAACACCACAGTTCAAAAGCATCAATTCTTCAGCACACAGCTTTTTTTATACTCCAACTTTCACATCCATACATGACTACTGAAAAAACCATAGCCTTGACTAGATGGACTTTAGTCAGCAAAGTAATGTCTCTGCTTTTTAATATGCTGTCTAGGTTGGGCATAACTTTCCTTTTAAGGAGTAAGTGTCTTTTAATTTCATGGCTGCAATCACCATCTGCTGTTATTTTGGAGCCCAGAAAAATAAAGTCAGCCACTGTTTCCCCATCTATTTCCCATGAAGTGATGGAACCAAATGCCATGATCTTTGTTTTTTGAATGTTGAGCTTTTAAGCCAACTTTTTCACTCTCCTCTTTCACTTTTATCAAGAAGATCTTTAGTTCTTCTTCACTTTCTGCCATAAGGATGGTGTCATCTGCATATCTGAGATTATTGATATTTCTCTGGCAATCTTGATTCCAGCTTGTGCTTCTTCCAGCTCAGAGTTTCTCATGATGTACTCTGCATAGAAGTTAAATAGGCAGGGTGACAATATACAGCTTTGACATACTCCTTTTCCGGAACAAGTCTGTTGTTCCATGTGCACTTCTAACAGTTGCTTCCTGACCTGCATACAGA
>SJYX01006974.1:619910-637874 GCA_006410675.1 Oreotragus oreotragus
CAAAAAAATAAAGTCTGACACTGTTTCCACTGTTTCCCCATCTATTTCCCATGAAGTGATGGGACCAGATGCCAGAATGTGATATATCCTAGAGAAGGTTCCATATGCACTTGAGACAAAAGTGAAATTCATTGTGTTAGGGTGAATTGTCCTATAGATATCAATTAGGTCTAACTGGTCTATTGTATCATTTAAAATTTGTGTTTGCTTGCTAATTTTTTGTTTAGTTGATCTATCCAAAGGTGTGAGTGGGGTATTAAAGTCTCCCACTATTGTTGTGTTACTGTTAATTTCCCCTTTCATACTTGTTAGCATTTACTTTACATATTGCGGTGCTCCTATGTTGGGTGCATATATATTGATAATCGCTATATCTTCTTCTTGGATTGATCCTTTGATCATTATGTAGTGTCCTTCTTTCTCTCTTCACAGCCTTTATTTCAAAGTCTATTTTATCTGATACGAGTATTGCTACTCGTGCTTTCTTTTGGTCTCCATTTGTGTGGAATATCTTTTTCCAGCCCTTCACTTTCAGTCTGTATGTGTCCCTTGTTTTGAAGTGGGTCTCTTGCAGACAGCATATATAGGAGTCTTGTTTTTTTTTTATCTATTCAGCCAGTCTTTGTATGTTGGTTGGGGCATTCAACCCATTTACATTTAAGGTAATTATGGATAAGTATGAGCCTGTTGTCATTTACTTTGTTGTTTTGGGCTCGAGTTTATACACCTTTTCTGTGTTTCCTGTCTAGGGAAGATTCTTTAGCATTTGTTGAAGAGCTGGTTTGGTAGTGCTGAATTCTATCAGGTTTTGCTTGTCTGTAAAACTTTTGATTTCTCCTTCATATATGAATGAGATCCTTGCTGGGTGCAGTAATCTGGGTTGTAGGATTTTCTCTTTCATCACTTAAGTATGTCATGCCATTCCCTTCTGGCTTGAAGAGTTTCTATTGAAAGATAAGCTGTTATCCTTATGGAGAGTCTCTTGTGAGTTATCTGTTGTTTTTTTCATTGCTACTTTATATATTTCTTGTTTGTGTTTGATCTTCATTAATTTGGTTAATATGTGTCTTGGGGTGTTTTGCATTGGGCTGATCCTGTTTGGGACTCTCTGGGTTTCTTGGAATTGAGTGGCTTTTTCCTTCCCTATTTTAGGGAAGTTTTCAACTATTATCTCCTCAAGTATTTTCTCATGGCCTTCCTTTTCGTCTTCTTCTGGGACTCCTATAATTGGAATTTTGGTGTCCTTAACATTGTCCCAGAGGTCTCTGAGGTTGCCCTCACTTCTTTTAATTTTTTTTTCTTTTTTCCTCTCTGCTTCATTTATTTCCACCATTCTATCTTCCACCTCACTTATTCTATTTTCTGCCTCAGGTATTCTACTGTTGGTTCCCTCCAGAGTGCTTTTGATCTCAGATATTGAGTTATTCTTTATTGATTGACTCTTTTTTATTTCTTCTAGGTCCTTGTTAACCTTTTCTTGCATCTTCTCAATTCTTGTCTCCAGACTATTTATCTGTAACTCCATTTTGTTTTCAAGATTTTGGATCATTTTTGCCATCATTATTCTGAATTTATTTTCAGGTAAACTCCTTATCTCCTCCTCTTTTGTTTGGTTTGAGGGGCTTTTATCATGTTCCTTTACCTGTTGAATATTTCTCTGCCTTTTCATCTTGTTTAGGTTGCTGCGTTTGGGGTGGCCCTCTGTATGCTGGAAGTTTGTGATTCCTCTTTAGTGTGGAGGTTGCTCCCTGTGAGTGGAGTTGGACAAGTGGCTTGTCAAGGTTTCTTGGTTAGTGAAGCTTGTTTTGGTGTTCTGGTGGGTGGAGGTGGATATTTTTTCTCTGGAGTGCAGTGGAGTATCCAGCAGTGAGTTAGGCCACCTGTATTTTTGTGCTCAGGTTTGTGTTCCTGTGTTGCTAGAGGATTAGTTTGGTATGTCTTGCTCTGAAACTTGTTGGCTCTTGGGTGGATCTTGGTGTCAGTGTAGGAATGGAGGCTTTTTGATGAGCTCTTGTTGATTACTTTTCCCTGGAGGGAAGAGTTTTACAGTGTTCTTAAGTTTTAGATTTAAGCTTGTTGCCTTTGGCTTTCAGTCTTGTTCTTACAGCAGCCTCAAGACTTCTCCATCCATATAGCACAGATGATAAAACATCTAGATTAATTTTGAAAAGATTCTCCACAGTGAGGGACACCCAAAGAGGTTCACAGAATTACATGGAGAAGAGAAGAGGGAGGATGGAAACAGAGGTGGCCAGCAGGAGAAGAGGGGAATCAAAAGAGGAGAGAGAAATCTAGCCAATAATCAGTTCCCTAAGTGTTATCCACAGCCCAGAATATCCAAAGAGATCCACAGAGTTAAGCAGAGAAGAGAAGGGGGAGGAAGCAGATAGAGATGACCTGAGGGAGAAAAAGGAGAGTCAAAAAAGGAGAGAGCAATCAAGGCAATAATCACACTCCTAAGTAAAAATGGGTACTGAAGATTGGATTCTTAAAAGTACAGAATTGATAACAAATACAAAAAAGCAAAGATTAAAAATCTAGAGTAGAGCTTAGACTCTCAAAAATACAGTATTAAAAAAGCAAGACAAAATCGTGAAAGTTATTTTTAAAATATATGAAATTCCCTTTAAAAATAGGGTCTTCTTTTGAAAGGTAATAGTAGGCTTTAAAAATGAAAATTAAAGGAGTAATAAAGCTCTTAAATTTTTTTTAAATAAAAAATGATAATATTAAAATATATCTAGGAATTTCTCTGGAGCTGTTGAGAGCAGTGTGGGGTCAGTTCAGTTTCAGATAGTTCTTTGTTCCAGCTTATACTTCTTCTCAAGGTCTATAGGCCCCTTCCAAGGTAGTCGGTGCTAACTACAGGGTTTTAATCTGTTGCACCTGTCAATTCCAAAGCGGTTCCCTCTTCTTTGTCTATTTTGGCTCCCTCTATTTGCAAGTCTCTTCAATGTCTAACTTCCGCCCTGACACAAGGTGGGTGAAAGTGATCATTTATTTAGGCTCACGTGTTCAATTGTGCTGAGGGCAAGGAGGAACACTGCAAACAAATATCACTGGCATGTGTGGCACCGTGTCTGGGCCACATTGGGTTTGTACCTGCTCATGGCATGTGTGCTTTCCTGGTCTACACTTGCTCTGCAGGGGAGCTGTCTAAGGTGGGCCTTGGGTTGCTTGAACTTCCCAGGACTNAAATATCACTGGCATGTGTGGCACCGTGTCTGGGCCACAGTGGGTTTGTACCTGCTCATGGCATGTGTGCTTTCCTGGTCTACACTTGCTCTGCAGGGGAGCTGTCTAAGGTGGGCCTTGGGTTGCTTGAACTTCCCAGGACTAAGCTGCTCAGGTTCAGGTTCTCGGGTACTCCACAAAGGCACAGAATTGGGTGGGCCTGTGTTTTGTGCCCTTCCCAGGTCTGAGTAGCTCAGGCGACCAGGTGCTTGGCGAACACATTCTCCCCAGGTGGGGCGGTGTGTCTTATCGCCTCCCCAGTCCCAGATGCTTGGTTTCCTGGGTGCTCAGTGGGAGCACTGTCTCAGGTGTGCTGTGTGTCTCCTCTGGGGAGCTGACCTCTGGCTGTGACCCACCTGGCAGTTGTCAACCATCCAGGATCCCAGGAAGACTTGGTTAGTAACTGGGAGCCTGCTCATAGTTTGGTAGAGGATGCCATCTTTGGGGCCTAGTTTGCCCCTTGCTTTCCTGCTCTGGCTGTCTCCTCCCTGCCTTTCTGCCTCCAGCAGTGGAGGCGGGGGTGGGCAGGGAGGGGCCAGTCTGCAGGCAGCTGGCTCTCCTCTGGTGATCTTCAGTTCTTTGTTCTGTGAGCAGGCCAGGCAGTGCCTTAGGTTAGAACTGCTTTTCACGGGAAAGTTCTCTCTCTCACTTTCATTTTTTTTCTCTCTCTCTCTTTCTGGCTATCTCATGGTTTGCATTGCCATCTGACATTAGTTCCCTCAGATTGCCGTCAGGGCACTCAGGCCTGGTCCTTACCCTAAGCAATGCAGCCCACGCCTCCCAGGTCAGCCCCTGCTTGCTGGTGGTGGATGCGAGCCCCTGAGCTACTTCTCCACTGGTAGTTGCAGTTAGGAGTGTAATCTGTGGGGTTTATCTATTTATTTTTTCCTCCTGGTTATGTTGCCTTCTGAGATTCCCAAACTCCCCAGACACCTGCCGATGAGAGAGTCTCCTGGTGTTTGGAAACTTCTCCTCTTTTAAGACTCCCTCCCTGGGATGGGTCTCCATCCCTAACTCTTTTGTCTCTCTTTTTATCTTTTTTATTTTGTCTTACCTCCTTTCAAAGACAATGGGCTGCCTTTCTGGGTGCCTGGTGTCTTCCGCCCGCATTCAGAAGTTGCTTTGTGGTATTTGCTCAGTGGTCAAATGATCTTTCAATGAATTTGTGGGGGAGAAAGTGGTTTCTCTACCCTATTCCTCTGCCATCTTAGGACCCCTACCTTCTTATATTTATTTTATGGCATTATATATCTTTATTTCATTACTGCTTACTAAAAATAATGTATAAATTAATAAAGTCATAGAATTTTGAAAATACATCAGAAATGTTTAGGAAAAATTCAGAATCATAAATGAAGGAGCTCTCTAAATAAAAAGGATGGAGAAAAGTCTGTCTGGTTTTCTTATTTTTATCATTTTTTCACATAGATAATAGAAAATATATTTGTCACAATTAATATTTGCACATTTTATTCTATCATCTAGTTCAGAACACTAAACAAACACTAGAGAAGTGAAAATTAGAGCAGTGATAAATGAAATACTGATGGTTACACTTATTATAAACCATAAAAATAAAACAAAACAATCTTGGTTGAAAGCAACATAAATTGAGCCTGAGATGTTCACAAGAACCATTTACTTAAATTATGATACCTCCCCAACTTCCTCCTGCCTGCTGCACCCTCTCCTGGCCCTTTTATGTCTTATTTAAGAGCTTTACTGAGATGCAGTTCACATACCATACAATTCACCTATTAAAGTGTGCAATTCAGTGGTTTTTAGTATATTCACACATCTTTTCATATTTTTATCTTTTCTTTCTCCTGCTCTTTTATTGGATTTCCTCTGACCTACTACTCAACTAAAAAGTCATTTTATTAGAAAGCTAAAGATATGAAATGACCTGGTACTGCTGTTGGTAAAGTACCACAAAGAACCAGTCCTAACCGAGGTGTATTGTATTACACTGGGTGCCTGTTATCACTTCACTTTATTAAAACTCATATAGTCTAAGGAATAGGAGTAATAAAAAGATGTATTGAGGATAATAAGAAAATATAAGTGGATACTTTTCCTCCAGTAGAGATGACATCCAAATTAAAAGTACTAAAGGGAAGTCCAAGGTGTCCCTTTATACTGTCAGTAGCAGCAGTTCTCGTGAAACCAAAACCCATAAATGACTGCCTTGAATTTACCTATCGTAGTATTTTAATAATCAGATAGTACTAATGTTATAGCAGTTCCATCTTTTATGCATTCCTGATCACTACATAGAAGTGGATATAATATGGGGGCATAAATTATGTTTCCTGTTATTGAAACCACAGGCCCCTGGTCTGTGAAACAAATGTAACCTCTCTCATGTGGATTCATAATTTATAGGTTGTTGATAATTTCTCATACATGTAGTAAGTGATGCTTAACCTGCACTTCAAGGTAAACCATTCTAGAACCTACAACTGCTAAAATCCCTCTAAGTGTTCTATGGACTAAACATTCATTTGATTCTATTTTGCATTGTCTCCAAAATGAATCTGCAAGTGTTAAATAAATTAAAGTCATCTTAATCTCTACTGAATATCAGTTATTCCCTGTATAAAGAAGAAAGTCACAGAGAGATATACTTCAGTGTTTAGAAGCTGCATACCTTATGGTTGTGCATGTAATCACCTAAAACTTAATCTTAATTATAGAGTTACCCTACTTCCAGTAGGATGTTTTTGTTCACTAAAATAATGGAGAGGCAAGTTGATAGATTATAGTTAACACACGTATTAATGACACATTTTATTCTTCTCTGGCACAGGAAGTTTCTCTAACAGTAGAATGTGTAATTTAAGTATTGGGTATTAAGCCAATCTGTGAATGTGTTTCCTATGGGATGGAAAAAAATAAATATAGTAAGCATCACTATTAGAAATTGAAGTATTCCTGTGAAGAAGGAAAAAAAAAACTATTAAATTACATCTTTAAATGTATGGAAATAATACTATGGGGAAAAGTAAATCAACCATACAGTATTAGAATACTTTTCAACCATATAATAGCATATCTACTGAACTAATAATAAATATTCATAGATTGTCTCTGCAGATTCTAACTTCTTGATGGAAGCACCAGACCTAACTTAAGACGTCAGAATAAATCAGTATCTGGTTTGAATCTTGATGTGTCTAGCCCTTCTTTGAAATTTTACCTAGAATTCTGGGATAGAGTAAGCCTCATTTCGTTGATGCTCAGTCGACTGAGTGACTTCACTTTCACTTTCTTTTGTTTTGTTGATAGTACCCTAGACAGTAAATACACAAGTCCCATCTGATACACTAGCTTTCTTCTGACCTGCTTCTCCTCTGACCTAATTTTAGAAAGCATACCTGGTGTTTGAAAAAAGTAGCCTTACCCTTCAAAGCTGTGCATGAGAAATAAAAAGGAATGAAGCACTTGGGTTGAAATATCCACATGAACACTCACATACACACTCACACAAAGGCAAACACCGTCTATTATTCCTTTTATATAGTCCCTTTTCTTCTCTTCTTGATCAAAATCCTTGATGTCAGGGCATGTTGCTGTCTTGCTGCTCTTATATTGTTTTTGCTATTATCTTGTTACACTGCATTGAGTAAAGCATTCTAGTATGTGTTAACAGATAGCCACAAGTTACTGCACCACTGGATAACCAAAACTGTTTTCTTCTACTGCTTATATCTTGGAATATAGGGATAAAATTTTTGCAGGAAATTATATTAAGGCCATTTCTCTAAGTAATCCAATAAGTTGTTTTTGAATGGGTATATGTTAGAGAGGGGAAGGTAAATGAATCCCGTTTCTTAGTAACTCATCCCTTTAAAGTCTATGAGGCCTTTGTAGTTATAAAAGAAGTTGGGAAATAGGGAAATTAAGTTTATGATAATCTAGATCCATACTAATAGACACTGGTGCATAACACAAGCAACTTAGAATTGACTCTGGAGAGAATTCCATTGTGTAGTCAATTATAATAAAGTAAAATCAATGCTTCTGGCAGCTCTGTTTGTATTTTCCTGTCCTTCCAGAGAGCCTAAATGACATCTTATGTATAAACCATGTGAAGACAAATTGTAACATTTACATCCACAGAAAGGGGATCAGAGAAGGTAGATCGGCCCTAATGACTGGGTAGTCAAAGAAGGGAGAAGGGACTCCTCCCTAATATGGTCCATGGTCCACATCTGTCTTATGCAGGCTCTTTATATCCTGTTAGAAATAGAACATCCAGAACAGAAATGGGACAGTCATCATGCATCATAATCTTTTCACTGTTTCAATAACCCCTCAAAAAATACACTTTACCTGAGTAGCCCAGAGCAGTGTTCCTCCTTCTTTGCAGTGATACCGGACATTGGGTCAATTAACTTCTCTGGTTGACTGAACTGATACTGGCCTCAGTTTGGACATGAGAATCCTTGCTAACTTGAATCCCTGGGAAGCTCTACCTCCGACACCTTTTCTTACTAGATCCTGCAGACAGCTTATCCTCCTCTCTATCTGTAAGTTTCTCAATGTCAGGTCAGGACATCTTCCTCACTGACTGTTGTAACTCTCAGTGTACCTGAGTACAGCACCACAACCTAAAAGTCTTCATCATGATCATTTCAGCATTTCTCCAGTACCAAAATAGGCTGAGTGGGATGCAGGGTTTGTAAACTTAATAATCACTCTCATTTGCTATCCAGATCTTTGACAATGAAACGTTATGATTAGTAAATGATTCTTTACTACCATTCATCTCCATCGGTGTTTAAGGACATTTTGTTGCTAGACTCATCCTTAAGCTGCTCAGTCATTTTATGGATTTTTCTGTGGAATGGTCACCAAGCTTATTTTTTTCTTTATTATGCTTTAGATATTAGAAACAGTAAAGCTCATGTTAAAAAGGCAAGGGAGGCAGATGTAGAGAATAAATGTATAGATGTCAAGGGGGAAGGTGAAGTTGGGATGAACTGGGAGACTGGGATTGACATGAAAGCACTTATTGATGCTATGCATAAAATAGATAACAAATGAAAACCTACTGTATAGCACAAGGAGTTCTTTTCAGTGCTCTATGATGACCTAAATGACCTAAATGAAGGAAATTTTTAAAAAAAGGAGATACATATATACATATAGCTGATTCCACTGTCGTACAATAGAGATTAACACGGCATTGTGAAGCAACTATATTCCAATAACTTTTTTTTTAATGCAAGGGAAAGCTTAGCAAATCAAACTTCTTGTGACAGTTTAAAGTGTCTCTTTTTTATAAAATGAAGAGGAAAACTATTTGAGGAGAAATGTTTCAGTTAACATTAACATTAACGAGGAAGAATGTGCAAAAAATAAGACCATTTCATACAAACAGCACCAGGTCTGAATTACTTATGCTCCATGTAGTTACACACATGTGCATAACATTCCCTAAGAGAAACAGGATCTTGACATTTTTATGCATATTTTCAAAGATCTGGACTACCTCAAGATAAAAGAGGAAAACACGTATTGCCAGAAAGTAGCACATTTGCTGGCAGCTAGCACTAGCAGCTTGGCATAACCTGAAGACACCAGTTCTGTTAAGCAGCGCAGTGAAGCTGAGCATGTTTCTTCCAAACGGAGTTGAAATGCTCCTAGCTAGCAAGTTGTTTAATGGCATATTGGGTACATATGTTTGTTAAAAAGCAGGAAATTATCTAAAAGAGTGCTAAGCTATAATTATCTTTCCTGTTACTAGCCAGAACATAGCAAATCATTTTCTCGAGGATATATGTTCTCCACACACCATACTTCAAAACTTAGCTTCTCTTCTTATTTTGATGAAGACGAACCTGACATAACTCACTATGATGCTCTAATACAGTGCTTCCTTGATCAGTTATGACATCAGACTTTTGGACGTTTGTTAAAGTGAAGATTCCTGGACTTATTTCAGACTCAGAAAACCAAAATCTCTTGAGTATCTAAGAACAGATCCATGTATGTATAACTGAACCACTTTGTTTGACACCTGTGAAATTATCACAACATTGTAAATCAACTGTACTCCTGACTGAGGGGTTGGATGGGTTGAAAGGAGAGAGGCTTGAGAGGGAAATGATATATGTATAGTTGTGGCTGATTCAAGTTGCTGTATGGTGGAAACCAAGAAAACATTGTAAAAATAAAAATATGAAATAAATAAACTTGACTGCAAATAAGACAGCTAGTACTTACTAGAGTTTAAACAAAGATCTCTTTTACTCACATCCCTCTAAATAATGTAATACAAAATGAAAAGATAAACTCAAAAGACGTAAATCTGTATCTCTTTACCTTTACTACAAGGAGGCTGTAAGGATCAGTGGGCTTCCCTGGCGGCTCAGTGGTGGAGTATCCACCTGCCAGTGCAAGAGATGCAGGTTCAATCCCTGGGCTGGAAAGATACCCTGGAGAAGGAAAAGGCAACCCATTCCAGTATTTCTGCCTGGGAAATCCCATGGACAGAGGAGCCTGGTAGGCTACAGTCCATGGGATCACAAAGAGTCAGACATGACTGAGAGCTAAGTACATAGAGAAGAGGAAAGAACTTTTCCTTTGTTTTCTTGTCATATCCCCTTAAGGACAAAGGCTACATTTTTTAGGGGTTCTTCGCCATATGTTTAATGTCAATCATCACAGTGCCCTTTGCAAAACAGGGCCATAGGAGACTCATTCACAGAGTAGATAGTTCAGTGAATGGATGGTGTAATGGTTGAATTGGAGGACATTTAAGCATTTTTTTTCTGTCACAAAGTAGCTTATCATAGGCTTCTCAAAGTCAAAGGCCCACATGATTCACTTGAGTATGTGGGTAAAACACATCATCTGACCTGTAGAGCCTGAAACTCCCAATTTCAAATCTAAATGATGCCAATGCTTTTGGTGTGTGAAACCCACCTTGAGAAGCAAGGTTGAAAGCATTGTTGCAAGCGTCAGATTCCCTAGTTCTGGATATTTTCAAGATTTTTTTTTTTTTTCCCCAGAACTAAGGAGTCTGTTAAACTAGGGAATATTCCCTAGTTCTGATAAAGTGAACAACTTGGACCAGTTAACATGAATGCCATGATGTACCACGTGACAGTATTTTAAAATTTTACATATGTTAATTTAAAAACATAGTATAGATTTTGTGTTGTTGTTCATTCCTTAAATTACATCTGACTCTTTTTTACCTCATGGACTGTAGCTTGCCAGGCTCCTCTGTCTATGGGATTTTAAAGGCAAGAATACTGCTGTGGGTTTCCATTTCCTTCTCCAGGGTATCTTCCCAGACTCAGAGGTCAAACCTGTGTCTCCTGCATTGGCAGGCAGATCCTTTACTACTGAGCCACCATAGCTTCCTTGTAATCAGGTTGCACTTTCAAATGCATCTGCATTTTATTTTTCCAAGCAGCCAAATAGTCAATATATGCATGCCACATAATATTTATTAACCTAAATGGAATTTACTTAGATCTTTAACTCCTGTTAGACAGTTGTCCTCAAAGTGCATCTGGGGGACCCTCATGATCCTCCCACAAAACAGATTCATGATGTCAAAGCTATTTTCATGGTAAAATTAAGATGTTATTTGCTTTGTTCCCTGCCTTGACATTTGTACAATGATGCAAAAGCAAAAAATCCTTAGCATGAATCAAAGCAGTGAGTCTTTTTTTTTTAACACCCTATACTTAGAGTAAAAGAATACCAGTTTTGCTGACAAATGTATACAGTGTGTCTATTCAGATTATATTTTATTAAGTCTTGACCTCAGGTGTATGTACTGTTAATGTTCTATATGCTGAAAGAGGAGGTAAGCCTATAAGGTTTTTCCTGATGAAACAATGCTTCTCTCAAGAAAAGCACTTGCGTGACTGTCAGTTGTGAACGAACCCAGCTGCTGTTTTCACAGAACACGATGGACTCACAGAGTGGCAAACTGTAATGTTTCTGATTTTGGTGTATGGTATACTTTTTCTTGAAAATGAGTTAAGTTAGCTTATCATGTCAAGATAAACACTTGACAGTATTTGTTGCCAGGGATAGAATCTGAGCTTTAAAAGGAAATCAGATTTTGTAAAAATTGTATCTGCCACTGTGAGTTGGACAGCTTATCTGTAATGAACACTTTTCTGATGGGAAGAATAGTGATATTTAAAGATGTGATGTTTTGATGTTGGATAATGAAAGTTGTCAATCTTTGTAAGATATGAAGAACACATCAAACCAATATTTTCCAAATGAGCAACGCATTATGTCAGAAAACCATACATACCATAAGAGTCTTTCACAAGCAAAAGCTACCAGTGGATTTTAATGGAAGAAAGTACAGAACTTTTGTTGATTTAGTTTGCGATTCCACATTGCAGCTAACATTTTTTAAAAGTACCATTTGTCAAGAGATTTGCTATAGTATCAAAAATACAGATACAGCAATCTCTATTACATGAATGCAGTTTCAGTCTGATGCTTATGATTCATGAAATAAAATGATCAATTCACTTGTTGCTTCTCTGTTCTTCACTGAATTCTTTTCTTTGAACTATGTCTTGACATAATGAAATGCTGGCATTTTCTAAGGCAGATCTGCATTTCTACTAACTGATATATATCACTTAATCAGTAAATATATATATCTATCAGTCAAGTTTATAATGCATACTCATATAATACATGGGCTTCCCAGGTCACTAATTAGGTAAAGAATCTGCTTGTAATGCAGGAGACACAAGAGAAGCGTGTTTGACCCCTGGGTCAGGAAGATCCCCTGGAGGGGGGCTTGACAACACACTCCAGTGTTCTTGCCTGGAGAATCCTGTGGACAGAGGAGCCTGGCAGGTTACAGTCCATAGGATGGCAAAGAGTCAGACACAACTGAGCACCTAGTACATACCACACACAATTATAAAACGTCTAGAGTTGGTTAACCTCTAAATAATTCTATTTATTTAATTTTCAGTCACTGCAAATTTATCAGAAAATATGTGAAAGGGTGTTTATGTGTTTTGTTTTATGTTTATTACAGTCACAGGCATATAGATGGAGTCTGTACAAATTGTAAACATATATCTGAACCTGTAATGAAAATGAGCAGTTTATAAGAATTATCTCAACACTAAGTCAATATTCCCACTAGTTAAGACCGTAATTTGCTCATTGATCTCACCATAGAAAGTGAAAGTGAAGTCGCTCAGTTGTTTCCGACTCTTTGCGACCCCGGGGACTGTAGCCTTCCAGGCTCCTCCGTCCATGGGATTATCCAGGTAAGAATACTTGAGTGGGTTGCCATTTCCTTCTCCAGGGGATCTTCCCAACCCACGGACTGAACCTGGGTCTCCTGCATTGGAGCCAGACGCTTTAACCTCTGAGCCACCAAGGAAGCCCTGATCTCACCATACAGTATTTTTTGAGAGATCTTTTAAAATCAATGCATATTTTGCACCTGACTAAATTTAACAACGACAACAACAATACTTGACTGTTTTTGATATTTAAAACATAGTGTGGTGAGATGTTTATTGTTGCCGTTGTTAAATTTAGTCAGGTGCAAAATATGCATTGATTTTAAAAGATCTCTCAAAAAATAATGATTTTCTTTTTATTATTTCCATGGACCAGATATTTTAGAATAAAAATAAAATACTGGCATACAATTTGCCCATCATAATGTCTGAAAGAGTGAATAATTTGTGCGTTACTTAATCTCTTTGAGCGTGAATTGTGTATAATGATACTGAATTATAATTATTTATGTTTGAAGATTATTATCATCTAAATGATTATAGATGAGTTGTTCAGTTCAGTTCAGTCACTCAGTCATGTCTGACTCTTTGCGACCCCATGAACGGAAGCACGCCAGGCCTCCCTGTCCATCACAAAGCCTAAGGGTTTGGATCCATGATTGTCGAGGCAAACTGGATGCAGTTTTATGTAATTTACTTTGCAGTCACAAAAGTCTATAACAGATTCACCAAAGTAAGAATGAAGTGAAATATAGGCTCTTTTCCTGTTTGTTTTCCTCTAAAACAGTGGTCAGCAAACTTTTCTGTAAAAGGTAAATAGGAAAATGTATTTGGCTTTGTGGGCCTATGGTCCATGTTGCAGCTACCAAACTATTCCCGAATGAAAAATAAAGATCAAAGAAAATGTCAATAAATGTGTGAGGTTGTGTCTCAATACAACTTTATTTACAAAAATAGCCAGCAGGAGATGTGATCCAAGGACTTATGGTTTCCCAATGCCAGCTCTAGGAAGATGGTCAACTTTGTCACTGGGTCTCTGGCACAGATATCTAAGAAGTTTTTTTTTTTTTTAATGTGGACCATTAAAAAATGTTTTATTGAATTTGTTATAATATTGTTTCTGTTGCTTCTGCTTTGTTTTTTTGTTCATGAGACATGTGAGATCTTATCTCCCCAAGTAGGAATTTAACCCTTACCTCCTGTATTGGAAGACTAAGTCTTAATCACTGGACCCCTAGAGAAGTTCCACTATTTGTAGCATTCTTACTGTTCTAGAAGGAGAATGTCAGGCACTGCCCCACTGCACAGAGAGGGAATCAATGATTCCAATTCAAGTCAAGGATATCAACACATCCTTCACCAAGAATAGCAGATTTGATGGAGGGGGTATGTGACATAAAGGTGTATATAGTCAAAGCTATGGTTTTTCCAGTAGTTATGTACAGATGTGAGAGTTGGACCATAAAGAAGGCTGAATGCCAAAGAATAGATGCTTTCAAAAAGTGGTGTTGGAGAAGACTCTTGAGAGTCCCTTGGACAGCAAGCAGATCA
Source organism: Oreotragus oreotragus (assembly GCA_006410675.1). NCBI lineage: Eukaryota > Metazoa > Chordata > Mammalia > Artiodactyla > Bovidae > Oreotragus > Oreotragus oreotragus. The sequence continues at coordinate 633,953 of SJYX01006974.1, forward strand.
AACTAGTCAATCCTAAAGAAAATCAACCCTGAATATTCATTNTATAGTCAAAGCTATGGTTTTTCCAGTAGTTATGTACAGATGTGAGAGTTGGACCATAAAGAAGGCTGAATGCCAAAGAATAGATGCTTTCAAAAAGTGGTGTTGGAGAAGACTCTTGAGAGTCCCTTGGACAGCAAGCAGATCAAACTAGTCAATCCTAAAGAAAATCAACCCTGAATATTCATTGGGAAGACTGATGCTGAAACTGAAGCTCCGATACTTTGGCCACCTGATGGTAAGTGTAGACCCACTGGAAAAGACCCTGATGCTGGAAAAGACTGAAGGCAGAAGGAGAAAGGAGTGACAGAGGATAAGATGGCTGAATGGCATCACCGACTCATTGGACATGAGTTTGAGCAAACTCTGGGACACAGTGAAGGATGGGGAGCCTGGAATGTTGCAGTCCATAGGGACACAAACAGTTTGACATGACTTAGCTACTGAACAATAGCATGCAGACACGTTCACAGAGACCCTAGAAAGGAACGCGATGAAGCCACAGTGATGAGGGGCTGCCAGCTGAATTTTAAAAGGTAAGCTTCACTTGAAATCAGATTTACAAGTCATACAAACAGCAGGATATTTGCCCCTGCTATTTTCTGAAGGTGAGGCACTTCCTGCTTGTGACAGGTGTCAGGGTGTTGAGTGCCCCTGATCTTTACCTTTTGTTTTCGTCTGCAGTGTTTTGCACCTTTCTTAGGAAGCCACTCCATGAGGGCAGCCAGTGGTTCTTGCTTATTGGTGCATGACTGCTTGGTCACTGCTGCGGGGGGTTTGATCTCAGATGACGGGTTCAGGGTCACTCTGTGAGTTCACCTCTCCTCAAATGGGGCTCTCTCCTGTATGTATCTGTGTCTTTGTTCATATGCCCTGCTGGTCACTATCAAGGAGGACCTTGTTGTTTATCCATCCAGTGTATAAGAGTTTACATCTCTAACCCTAAAGCCTGGGTCCTCTCATGGGGTTGCTGTGAGGGCTGAATGAAGTGATACCTTCATAACAATTAGAGCAGTGTATTCTACCCATTCATTAGAAGTTATCTGTTATTACTAACAAGCTCTAATTATATTTTTAACAAACACTAATTAAATTAATGTGGACTATCTCTCATGGTAGTTTTAATTACTGTAATTTATATACATGATAATATTTAAAATAAAAAAATAACCCAGGCTCTTACTGTGTTAATAGTAAATTTAATTCTACTTGATTAAAATTATAAAAGGAACCTGGATTTATCCTTCTTTAGCAAAAAAAAAAAATGTTGGCTTTTTCCTCCTCAGATCTCTTATTATGGTACTATAACAGCTTTAAAGTTCCACTTAAATAAATTTTAATTACTATTCTCCTGTTCACCATAATACTTAAAATGAATGATAAAACCTATAAATGTGGGTTCATACTCTCTTAATGGGAAATTCAAGTCTACTTATGTGTGATTATAAGTTAATTCTGGATTTATCAGTATAATTGTGTATGTTTGTTATAGTACTGAAATAGCTTTAAATTTTTTATTTTATTTTTTATTGAAACTATAGTTGATTTACAATGTACTGACAATTTCTGCTGTTCAGCAAAGTGACTGAGTTATAGTCATATATATATATTATATTTTTATATCCTTTTCCCTTATAGTTTATCACTGGTTATTGAATATAGATCTCTGTGCTACACAGTAGAAGCTGTGGCTTATCATCCTATATATTATAGCTTGCATCTGCTAAGCCCAAACTCCCAGTCCTTTGCTCCCTTACTCTGATTCCCCCTGGCAACCACAAGTCTGTTTTCTATGTTTTTCAGCCTATTTCTGTTTTGTACATAAGTTCACTTGTGCCATATTTTCGATTCCACACGTAAGTGATACCATATGATATTTATCTTTCTCTGGCTTACTTCACTGATTATGATAATGTCTAGATCCATTCATGTTGCAGCAAGTGTCATTATTGCATTCATTTTTATGACTGAATAGTATTCCATTGTGCATATATACCACATCTTTATCCATTCCTCTGTTGATGAACATTATATTGTTTTCATATGTTGGCTATTGTAAATAATGTTGCTATGAACATACTGGTACATGTATCTATTTGAATTATGGTTTGTCTGGGTATATGCCCAGGAGTGGGATTGCTGGGTCATATGTTCACTCTATTTTTAGTTTTCTGAGAAATATCCACATTGTTTTCCATAGTGGCTGCACCAATTTACATTCCCATCAACAGTGTAGAAGGGGTCCCTTTTCTCCATACCCTCTTCAGCATTTATTATTTGTAGGCTTTTTAAGCATGGCAAGTCTGATCAGCATGAGGTGGTACCTCCATTGTGGAAGAGAGTATCCTTTGCGTTAGCTATCGCAAGCCCTCTGCATTATATAGATTCCTTTTGCTCCAACTGGCTTATCTCCTATCCCGCAACCCCCTCCTGTGTCCTGCCAAATGTGGGCCATAAACTTGATCCCTTATCTTAAGTCAAGAGCTACCTGGAAGATCAGAGGAAAGGGTGAGAGTGAGGTTGTTGTATTGATTCCCCTATACACCCTCCAGGGTGTCCCTGGGTGATTTCAGAGCTGGACGTTAAACCACAGACCAAGGCAGGCACCTCTCTGCACTCAGCTGTTCCCTCATCCAAGCTCAAATTTGTGTTTCCCACACTGCCCTCTTCAGGCCTGGGGCCAGTGACTGTTCCCCACTTGTACGACTCGAGCATACTGCCATATCCCATGCTTGTAAATAATAATCTTTTGTTAAATTCTCCTTAAATTGTCTCAATTTGAATGACACTTTTTTCTTTACTTCTCAGAACATTGATGACACACTTTATTTACAATTAAGAGGAGAAAGTTGCTGAGAATATTTGTCTTTACCCAGAAGCAGGTCACTTCAGCCGCTCAGTTGTGTCCAACTGCCACACACCATGGACCCCAAGGACTGCAGAAACAGATGGGGCTTCCTAAATGACTCAGTAGTAAAGAATAGTTCTGCAATACAGGAGAAGAAGGAAATGTGGGTTCTATCCTTGGTTCAAGAAGATCCCCCAAAGGAGGAAATGGCAACCCACTCCAGTATTCTTGCCTTGGAAACCCCTGGACAGAGGAGCCTGGCAGGCTACAGTCCACGGGGTCACAAAGAGTCAGACACGGCTGAGCACATACACACAGAGAACCAGATCAGGCCTAGAAGTGAGGTTTGTGATTTAATAGTAAGTATACATTACCAAGATCTTAGGTGCTTCATTAGGATCACTGAAAAAAAAAAAAAAAGAGCAGTGCCTCTGTGTTTTACACACAGGTACACACAGCGTGCACTGCCTGGAGTCATTGGAGGATAGGGATTAACTGAGGGACTCTAGCATCTGGTTGCTTTGATTTAAATCCAAACTTCACCACTTGCTGGCTCTGTAAGATTGAATAAGTAAACTTCCAATTTCTTATTTATAAAATGGAGAGAAAAAGATGACCTGCCATTAATCATTTTTCCTAATAGTATTGGTAAGTAACAATAAAATCATAAAGTGAATTGAAGTAGAATCAACAGGATGTGTTTTGTTACTTTTACTTCCATTTTATTGAATTAGTTCATTTGGGCTGAGAGAATTAAATTCTTCTAATGTGGATTGTTCAACTTGAGCCCTTTAATGTATTCAGGTTTCTTAGAACACTCAACATCTTATACAGATTATATTTGAAAATCCCACTAGCTTGTAACAGAATCACTTTGGTTTTGGTTAGAAGCCATTTGATACTTTGGGAATTTGTATATTTTCTGAGTCTACTGTGAAATTTAGACTATAAATGTTGATTTTGTAGTCACAAAGATTTATGCACTTAAGGAAAATGGCAGTTTTGCATGTTAATGCACACACACACACACACACA